>CM052899.1:109000149-109130628 GCA_028534135.1 Potos flavus
TCTCTTCCTCCAATTTCCCCCCCTTCCCTTTTCTTTTCCTTCTCCTAATGTCCTCCTTGTTATTCCTTATGTTCCACATGTAAGTGAAACCATATGATAATTGACTTTCTCTGCTTGACTTATTTCACTCAGCATAATCTCTTCCAGTCCCATCCATGTTGATGAAAAAGTTGGGTATTCATCCTTTCTGATGGCTGAGTAATATTCCATTGTATATATGGACCACAACTTCTTTATTCATTTGTCTGTTGAAGGGCATCTTGGCTCTTTCCACAGTTTGGGTATTGTGGACATTGCTGCTATGAACATTGGGGTACATATGGCCCTTCTTTTAACTATATCCATATCTTTGTATTTTGAACAATCTTTTATCATCTCCACTGTGTGGCATGTGTGTTTATTTAGTAAAATAAACACATGTTTTTATTTAGTAAACATTGGCTAAATAGAGGAATGTTTGAATTAAAATTTCATCATCAAAGGAACATTTTGGAAAGAAATTACTCTTTATTAATTGCAAATAAAGTAATAATTCAAGGAAATATATGCTCCTCCTTTGATGAAACCCTTGTATTTTACACCTGTTTGGAAACCTGTATGGATGTGGAGATTCTAGGGATTAATTTTATGATTTGTTGAGTAATAGCCTCAGTATTCCCTCTTTGCTTGGTTAAATTCAGAAAGAATGAACTTATACTGCTTTTCAAACAGGGTGATAGGACTTGCTATACTTTTCTACTGGCATAGTCAAACAATAATGTCTTGGCTTTCCAGTTACTAGGCTTAGAGAATTCTGAAAAGTTCTTAAGTCTTTGGAGTTAAAATATTAGAGAAAAGAAGAGCCAGGCAGCAACTAGTTCCAACTGCCAACAGCCTTTTGATCTTGAAATCTCTTCATGAATTTCTGAATTTTATTTGCAGCTTCATTTCAAGTAAAAGTTTCTTGGTGGTGGGTACTTTGGATGAGGAACTCTGTTCTATTTCATTGACTTGTTGATTCCTATGCCAGAGCTACATGGTTTTTTTTATTCTAGTTTTGTATTTTGATATCTGGTAACAGTAGTTCCTTCTCCTTACTCACTAAAGGATCTGTAAGAAAAAAAGAAAATTGCTCAAACTTCATTTTGGTTGATTTTAGGATAGAGGTAAAGGGAAAAATTACAGATAGAGAAAAGTAGTTAGGATGTTATTCAGTAGTCTAAGAGATGTTAAGACTGGAGTCAAAGCAGAGATGGTTAGAAATAAGAGAGGGGTTTAAGAAGAAAGAGCCCAAATCAGCAGGATTTGATTGATAATTGATGGGCTTTTACAGGATGCCTGGGTGGCACAGTCGGTGAAGCATGTGACTCTTCTTGATCTCAGGGTCGTGAGATCAAGCCCTGTGTCAGGCTCCACACTCAGTGGGGAGTCTGCTTGAGATTCTCTCTCTCTCTCACTCTGCCCCTCCCCTCTGCAGTCCCCCTCTCTCTCTCAAATAAATAAACCTTTAAAAAAAATGATGGGCTTTTTCATCACCTAAAGTAGAGAAGACCGGGTCAGGTTGTGTAGGTGGTGGAGCAAATAAAGATGAGATCACCAGACAACTAAAATTTGAGAGAGTATTGGACTGTAAATATAGATTTGGGAGCCAATAGAGTTAGTTGTAGCCATGCTATCACCTAGAAGGCTATGAAGACTGAAAAGAAGTTCCTAGAATGAAACTTTGCAAGACGCTATAAATAAATGAAGAGGTTGTTAGAGATAAAGATCCAACAAATGTGACAGGGTGGTAGTGAACAGAGAGGTGAGAGATCGCATCAGTATGAGCTACCATGGGAATCAGCGTTTGGAGAAAATAATCAGCAGTGTCAAATGATGGTACTCACTAGCATCAAATGAAATAATTAAAGAGTTGAAATGTTCTTAGGATTTGGCATTTAGTGAGACCCTAGTGACATGTGTTAGAATTGTGATGACTGAAGCCAAATTATGGTGGGTTGAAAGTGAATGATTTTGTTGAGAAAGTGAAAAACAAAATTGTTGGCTACTCTTTGAAGAATCTGGATTAGAAGAGAAGAGCAATGAAGAGTGACATTGTGCGTAATGTGAGCATGCTTTATGATGATAGAAACTTGATTATAAACTAAAACAAGGAGAGAAAGAGAAGGGATAATTGATGGGTAATGAGCTGGGTAAGTACAGTTAAAAATTAAAATTCCCCCAAAATCAATGTGACTAGTGGAACAATAGTTTTCATGATCAAACAAAAGTTTCCAACCATGCAAGGATGGATAAAAGGCTAAGAAGGGACTCAAAGACTAGAAGAAAATGGTGAAAGCAAAGGACTTTCACTGTAAAGGTTTTTTTTATCGTATAAGATCAGGCAATGGGTATAAAGAGATAAAAAGTTCAAAAAATTAAAAATAGGACCACCTTCTGACCTAGGAGTTGCACTACTAGGTATTTATCCAAAGGACATGAAAATACTGATTTGAAGGTGTACATGCACCCCAATGTTTATAGCAGCATTATCTACAATAGCCAAATTATGGAAATAGCTCAAGTGTCTGTCGACTAATGAAATCTTGCCATTTGCAACAACGTGAATGGAGCCAGAGTGTATTATGCTAAGCGAAGTAAGTCAGTCAGAGATATATAAATCTTGATTATTACTTGCCTGAAATTACACATCTAGTAAGTGCCAGAGTTAGGATTCTGACTCAGACAGTGTGCTTCAGATTTTTCAATTTTAACCACTATAGATCATGAAACTTTACATAGGAATGTTGCACTCATTCTATGATATGAACAATGGGCAATCAGCAGAAGGAAAAACACCTCCTGGTCCTGTTGCTCATGGGAGATGAAAAGATGAGCTACTACAGAAGGATGCAATGTGAGGCATGCTCTCAATGTAGTTATATTCCAGTTAGGTCATTGTGCAAAAAATATGGATAAAATAAGGGAACTTTTTTCTGCAGTGGAAGGAGGGTCAGAAGAAGGTTTTAAAAAGAGTTAGAGAGATTTCACAATTACAAGAAAACTTAGACTATGCTACTTTGCTTTCCCATGAAATTGAAAAGGGGAAAAATAAATAGAACAAAAGAGGAAAGCGGAATGGAGAGAGCAGAAAGGCAGGTGCAAGGAAGAAGGGAGAACAAGGCACATTAAGTTGTGTGCTGTCCACAGGAATACAGATTAAAAATAAACCAAAACACAAATGTATTTTATCTAAATACCATGAACATCTTTTTTTTTCCCCAACCCTGAGCTTTCGGAGCACATCTGAGAACTCTTTCCTTGGCACTTGGTTAGCTGGTATACCACCTCCACAACATTTACAGTCCAACAGTAATGCACAATTCAAAACTTTGAGATTTGCATATAGTACATGATTAGTACTCCATAATATTTGAATCTAAATACCATATGATTTAACTCTTTGTTTATTCCTTTTTAGGGAAACCAGAATAAGGAGGTGATAGTGGACAAGGGGGTAGACAGTTAAAGAAGAGTATGGAAAATGAAAGGGAAGACTGAAGCTCATGGTGACTGATTTCCACAGGACTCTGAAGCACACCATTTCCACCTGAAGCTTGGAACAATTAGACTCAAAAAAAACATCTAGAAATAAAGATTGAATGATCTAATACAATCTCATTCAGCACAGTAGTCCTTGGGTGAAAATTCTGATTTTCAGAAAGAGAATAGGAATTTGTTTCCTATTCCTGGTTGAATGTCCATTTACTTGAAATATAGAGGGAGAGTGAAAACAGTGCTAAGAAAGTATCACATGTTTCTAGAATGTATACTATGGGGCTTCTCTACCAACCCCCTTTCTCTTATAGAGTTCCTTTGAAGCCATTTTCCTCCTGTGCTTCTGGGAACAGGACTCCTCTTTATTATGAGGGAGCTATTCCATGAAATTTAGGTGGAGTAGACTTCTTTCCAGAATGGTGGGCACATGATCCAGCTTGGCTGGCTAATCGGAGCAGTCCCTTCCCTTGTTCACAGGGATTGGTTCAACAGTCAAGTAATCCACGAAGAGCCACGCAAGACCTTCCAGGACTTTGTGGAGTAAACACTATCTTCTTTTCTCTGGGATTATTAATTTAAGAGAGATATAAATCTAAAGCTGCCAGTGGTCATTTAGAGAACAGAAAATATTTTGGAGGGATAAAAAAGGGTGAAAATTTAGAGAGACAGAAATAAGCATGGAAAGATAGACAGGGTTCTGATTAATTATAAAGAATTCATGTGACAGGGACGCCTGGCTGGCTCAGTTGGTTAAGTGGCTGCCTCTGGCTGGGGTCATGGTCCCAGGGTCCTGGAATCGAGTCCAACGTTGGGCTTCTTGCTCAGCGGAGAGCCTGCTTCTCCCTCTGCCTGCCACTCTCCCTGCTGTGCTCTCTCTCTCTCTGACAAATAAATAAACAAAATTAAAAAAAAAAAAAAAGAATTTATGTGACAAACAGAGATCGATGTTTCCCTGTAGGCAAAAAGATGTCAACAATGATTTAAGCGGGTTTGGTGACACAAGAGCATGGCACTATGGTCTCTCCACCTTTCATTTTTCTAGAAAATTATTGTATCATTAAGTGTGAGGATAGTTAGGAATATAAACAGACAGAAGAAACAGACCAGTTCAATGACCAAAGCAATAAATAATAATGGTATGGACTGTGGTATTGACAATGGGGCTTGACAAAGGACTACATTTGTGCTAGAATTAATAGGGTTTCAGTGACAATAAACATTACATTTGAGGGAGAGGGAAGGATCACTCACGATTTTGTACTTAAGAACACTATAAATATGTAAACCATTAACAGAAGATTGAGGATAGAAGAAGTTGAAAAGCCTTTGAAGGGAGGTGAGGACAAATAATGAAATCTTGGAAGCATGATGAAAACATCATAGGTCTGAAGCTCAGGAGTAAGCTTGAGGTAGGATTGTAGAAGTGGGAGTTATCAGCGTATGGATGATTAGTAGTCACTGATATAAATGAGAATGTCCAGAGAGAATAGAAGAAGAGAAGATTGACAAGGAAATGAGAAGTTGCTATGGAGGATGAAGAAAATCAAGGAGAGAGTGTCAGTTACATGGAAACCTAGAAAGAGAGGATTTCAATAGCTGTTGGAAGGTCAAGGAATTTAAGAATTAAACAGTATCCATTAACTTTGTCACTGAGGTTGTTACCTTGACCTTAGAGTAAACCTTCAATGCAGTGATAGGGTGAAGTCACATTGCATTGTGTTGAAGTGAATTAGAGGTGGAAGGAAGTTAAAGAATATAGACTACTGAGACTTAGGTCTAGAGGAAAACCAGGATAGTATATAGAAGATAACAAGAATGCATGTGTGTGTGTGTGTGTGTGTGTGTGTGTGTGTGTAGTTTAGTTTTGTTTTTGTTTATTAGTTTAGTTTTTAAGATATGGACTTTAGGGAAGAGACAATAATGGATGGATTAATCTCTGGAAAACTGAGATGAGATCTAGAACACAGGTAGAAAGATTCTTAAATTAATTTATTCTTTAATTGTTTCCTTAAATTGTTTAATTTTCTTCTCTTAATGCCTTTGTTAATGTGGCTGGGCTCTTACCGAATTTTAACTTCTAAAAAATAGGTAATTTTAAAAAGATCTTTTTGAGAAAATCTAATTTTTAATGACCATTTCTAGCTTTTAGACCTGACTATAGTAGATAAAAAGAATTATATACATTCTCAAACACCCTATCTCAAATTCACATACACACAATAATATAATTTTAATGAAACCATAGGAAACGAATGTAACATATCATTTTAAAAGCTGAATTATAGGTTCTTTACAATACATTTATATTTTCATTCATGTTTCACTTATTTTTTACATATCTTTTAAAATCAGACCTTCCACCTAGGGATATTAGTAGCCTCCATCTTTTTTTTTTTTTTTTTTTTTTTAGCCTCCATCTTTAATCTCAAGATTTGGGTTTTGATTTATATTTATTGTCTTTGGTCATTATGAGTTTTGTAATTAGACCTATAAAGAATCAAAGTGTTTCATTCCTAAAATCTATGGTAGACATTTAGTTCTATTAACAGGAATATTTTTTGTTAGCTTCATTGACTAGCTGAGATCTCAAGCAAAATCTGTTTTTATTACTAATCTTTTGCTTAAAAATTTCTTTTTAGTTTAATTTTCATAAAATTTATTTTGCTTTCTGCTTCAAGTATAATACATATAATGGATAATATATGTACTATATCATGGAATCATATATATAGTATATACGATGCAATGAATAGTGTATGAAGTAATCCTGGTCTACATAATGTAAGAACATATTATTCTTGACATTTCCTTAAGTAGAAATGCAATTTATCTTTGTGGCAATTTAAATATTGAGTCACACTACATTGGGTATATAATGACTCCATTAAATTTATTATTTAAAATTGACTTACATAAATTTAAGGAAAAAAGGAAACAAATATGAAATTAATGTGTATGTATGTCTTTAAAGACAGTTTTCACAGATCGCGTGCATTCAGTTAATTTTATTAACTTTCACTTTGTTGATGTTCAAAAAAGTTAACAGGTGCACCTTTAAAGTTTACCTACTGATATAAATACAAATAATGTTTTGCTCCTGGCATAAACCCACAGATATAATACAGATATGGTAAATTTATGTCAAATGACAGTCACATTGAGATCATTGGCCAAAAACAAAGACAACTCAAAACTGAAACTGGTGTCTATTGAAATAATCTTATCTAAATTGCAGAAACAAAGATTAGTTTATAGTGTTCACTTTACATAAGGAGTTGAAGTCATCCCTAATCTAACCAACAGTGAAAGAGCTCTTGACCGAGGATGTGCTTTGTTCCTACTCTCCCTTCCTTCTCTGCTCCCTTAGTGCCTGAACACATAAGAAATTATGATTATTAAAAAAGAAAAAGCATAGATCATTTCATGTCCAGGAACTGAAATGATGCTAAGCACCGGAGGGTCCTCCTTGAAGTTTTCCTGATGCTGGTTGTTGTTTAATCTCAGAACAGTTCCTATGGGGACAGGATTCAATGGGAGCACACATGGTTACAAAATGTAAGAAAAAACTAAATGCTTTTATAATTGTGCTCTTAAAAGCACAAAACCACCACATAATTACCTTTTCTTGTAATAAACAAGAAATATGAGGAGACCGAATTCAAAATACACATGAGAACTCTGGAACAACTTGGACTAGTGATCTTAAAATCCAAGAGTTGTCTTTGTTCTTTAATTGACTCCTTCACGGATGAGGGGAAGCTCAGCCTCTCATCCCTGCTGTTTGACACCTCCGTGAGCTTTTGTGCCTTTTAGCAATGTTCTTACAACGCTGGCAGGAAAACTGAGCAACACTCAGTTAAAGAAGAACAAACTAAATTCTGCATCCCCTCTCTCCCACAGACGAGCAATAGATCCATATACAATGAATGTGGCTTGGGGTCTAAATCGATGGTGCGGTTTCCCATTAATATCCCTCACTCTTAATATTGATCTTCTCCGAACGACAGATGAAGCTGCCTTTTCTTTATTTCAGTCCTTACATTTCAGGGTGGGTTCAGGGTAGAGATTTTCAGAAACAGCAGGGAAAAAGACAGTGAGTTGTCAAGGCAATGATGTCTTTTTGCCTTCGGGTAAAGACCAGGCAATCTAGAGATTTAGGGTTTCATTTGCATATTATCCTTATTATCCTTTACTGCCTTTAACTTGCTTGTCCTTTCTTTGTCATAATCTCCTCCTTGTCTCTAGTGTAAAATGGAACTACAACTCATGGTTCTGATAAAAAAGGATTGAATTTAAGCTATTTAAAGATGAGTATCCCCATAAAGATGAGAATTATACTATTTTTAAGCACTATAAACTTCTGGTGAAGAAAAGAAAGGTTTCCAATCTTGAAGAAATCATTTTACATATAAGACAACATTCTAGTTTTGTTGTAGGGCTAAATATAACTATGGTTTACAGTTTACAAAGTATTTTTAGATACATGATCCCATTTAATTTTTAAAAATACTGTTGTAACCTAGTTAAAGCTAGTATTATTAGCCCAATTTAACAGAAGAGAAAAGGTCCAGAGAGATTCAGTAATCTGCTAGAGAACATTTAGCTGGTAAATGTGTATCATGAATTTGGGGACTTAAGCCCAGGCCTCTGCCTCCAAGTCAATGCTCTTCCACCATATTATGATGTCTCCTAAAATGATCTACTTCATCCCATTTTTATTAATATGATCTCTCTTACTTCATATGATTATTGCTTGTCTACAAGTGGAAAACATAGAAGTTTCTTCAAGAGAAACAAATGTCTAGCCTACATTTTAGAAAAAGATGCTCATATGGAGTTCTATATTGGGGGCACCCAGGGATGCAGTATATAGCATCCTCAACAACATTAGTGTAAGAAAGAACTTGAACTCAAGCTGTTTAGGCAAAAAGGGAATTTATTGGCTTATGTAGGCAAATGGTGTAAAGTTCAGGAATGTCTGGAAATGAAGATTTGCATGTCATTATGATTCTCTCTATATATCTCTTTCTCCCTTTTTCTATATATATCTCTGTATTTCTCTTCGTGTTGGCTTCACTCTCTGATTTTCTTCCCATATGGAGGACATGACCATCAACAGCCTTGAAGCTCATGTCCTTAGATAATCCTTTCTGCAAGAAGAAAGAACTCCAAGCAAGACTCACTACCCTATTTTAACAGGTGGGGAAGAATCATGACTTGGATTCTTCTAGCTTTTGTCATATGCCCATCTCTAAGACAAATCACCATGAGAGGGCATTTAACTCTTGCCATTAGTCCATTTTGAGTCAGGTGCTTGCCTCTGTACCTATAATGGAAGTCAAGGGATGGAGTTGTATAAAATCACGGCAATTCCTATTTTAATCATGGAATTTGTGATGGGCAAGGGTAGTGGCGTAGTTTTCCTTCTCCTCCAAATGGAAGAATTATGGGGAAAGGAAACAACGGATGTTCCACTACAAGCCTTCACAGTATTCCCAAATGGTTTTTTCTCAGCAGTGTTCACACAGAACAAGCATGTTACTTGTTCCAACTTTTTTAGCTTTACTTTTCTTAACTTAAGGAACACTTAGTTATTTTTTTTAATTATTTATTTATTTATTTGTCAGAGAGAGATCACAAGTAGGCAGAGAGGCAGGCAGAGGCAGAGGGAGAAGCAGGCTCCCTGCCGAGCAAGGAGCCCGATGTGGGACTCGATCCCAGAACCCTGGGATCATGACCTGAGCCGAAGGCAGCCGCTTAACCAACTGAGCCACCCAGGCGTCCTGGGAACACTTAGTTATTTGTTAATTTCCCCCCTTTTATTGTCCCCAGAAAGATCTAGCGGTATACTACAGATAACTTACCCTCAGAAAGTAGTAAATCCTGAACCAGAAGCTGGTTTATTTTAGTAGGAAAAGAATAGACTCTACAATGGGGCTGTCTGAGTTCAAATCTTGGTGGTCACTTGCCAGCTATTATCGCCTCAGACAAATTATTTACTTTCTCAGCGCTTTAGTCATCCCTTCTGGGAAATGGAGTAATTTGGTAGAAACTTCCTCAGAAAACTGTTGTGAGTGTTATGTGAGATTATACCATAAATTTGTTAGAACAAGGAGGCATAGAAAGTGCTCAATAAATACCCATTACTATTATTATTATTAAAAGGAAAGAGGTAAAACCCCAACTTCTCCCCTGGGACAGAACTTGGCATTGACGAATTTCTTTCCTTTTCAGCAATTCCAAGCTTTCTGAATTGCGATATCTGGGGCCCACAGCCATTCTGAGAAGATGCAAACTTGAAAATCATACTGGGAAGTCAAGTCTCCACTTTGTCTCCAACATTGTTAGGTAGTTAAATTTTATCAAAGTTTGAGGAGATGGAAGAAATACAATTCTAACTTTAGCCTCAGGTTGTATATGGGTTGATTACATGCATATTCAGTTTTGGTCATTTTTCATCTTTAAAAAAAAAAAAATACATTTTCCTTACTGGCTGCCCCCCTGAAGCACTGTCCAGGTGTGCTCAATGTGGTCAAAGCCTAAAATAAACCAGCTTCTGGTTCAGGATTTACTACTTTCTGAGGGTCTGGCTTCCAGCCTTACTTCTTTTCAAGAAAGTGAATGTAGACTAGTAGTAATCAACTTCAAATATGGTTGCAAGCCTATTATTGAACTCAAAATCTAGTGGTTCGTTTCGATAATTCATTTCATAATAATAAAATGGCTGCCCATGACATTTAGCATATGTCAACAATCAAGCGATACTAGTCAATACGCCTGCTTTCATTTTCATGTGTTTCTGAATACTCCTTTTTGTCAGATGAACACATTTATTTCTTCCATCATCACTACTCTTGCCTCTACCTCTGCTCTACACCTACAGGAGATAATGATATTTAAAATATTTAAATTATGGACCAAGCACAGTCCTAAGCATTTTGCATACAATATTTCATCTAAGTCTCATTATAACTCCATGAAGTAAGTGTTACTGTCACCATTTTATGGAGGCTCAGAGAGGTTAAGTGACTTTGCAAAAAGCATAGATAATAACTGGAAAATCCAGAACATGAAACACATGTTTCTTCCTAAAGACCATGTTCTATGGATGCCCATATCTGATTACATAAAAGATCTGCCTATTACATTTGCAAGTGACATAAATCTAGTTGGTTTGGATAACCTAGTGATGGCTAAATGAAAAACTTTTAGATTGCAAAGAAGGGCTGAAACTGATGGATGCAATAAAGTGGGCCTAAATATAAAATCTTACACTGATATTTAAAAAAAAATTCACATGAATAAAATATGTAAGACCTAACTTAGCCATATGGTATATTTCTTAAAAATGCTCTGTGACCATTTTATCTGACTGAAAGGTCAACTTAAGTCAACAGTGTAACTAAGATCTTAAGAAAGCCAGTGTAAATGTTGACTACCTTAATGACGTTATTAGTTAGGTCAATAAAGTCAGCAAAAGTAAAACTCCATTATGCCAAGCAGAATTATTACTAATTCTGGGTGCTGCACTTCAAGAAGATCATTGATAAATTAAGATGCATACAAAAAGTACAGTAACGGGTCGAGAATCAATGTCAAATGAAAGATTATTCAGCAAACTGGGACTTGTTGGTGCAAGGAAGAGATTGGGGAAGAAAGGATGCAGAAGGGAGATTTGACAGGTGTCTTTAAACCCTTGGAAGGAATAGACTTTGTATTATTTCCTAGAATGGAAAAAAAAAGTCTGATAGGCACAAATTATAGTAAATTTCAGCCCATTATGATCGCCAACCTATTCAGTTGCTTAACAGGGAAAAGAGGTGCCACACCAAATAATGAGTTTTGTTTGCTTGTTTTCACAATATGTGTTCAAAGGAAATCTGGATGGCTTTTTAAAGGATTCTCTCAAAAGTGATTATTGAAATCCAGCCAGAAGATTGCCTTACACAAGGAAATTGAACCAAACGATTTCTAAAAAGCCTTCCCAACTTTAAGACAGTATAAATTTTTTCTTTCTTCCCAGTTATATGTCCCTTGATAAATTCTATTAAGAGTGCTATATACATTCCTCATCCTTATACAACATCTTTCTTCTTCATCGAAATTGCATAAAACAGTAGTATTTCTGTAATGTTTTTCAAGCTGTCTCAACCAGCATTCATCCACTCTTACCACTCCTTCATTTCCATCAATGTCTCCAAGTGTTTCTTTTATAATTTCAACCCCAGGGTGTACCACTCATTCAAAAATGTAATTTATTGGGTGCCTGGGTGGCTCAGTGGGTTAAGGCCTCTGCCTTCGGCTCAGGTCATGATCTCAGGGTCCTGGGATCGAGCCCCGCATCGGGCTCTCTGCTCAGCAGGGAGCCTGCTTCCCTCTCTCTCTGCCTGCTTCTCTGACTATTTGTGATCTCTCTCTCTCTCTGTCAAATAAATAAATGAAATCTTAAAAAAAAAATGTAATTTGTTTCACATGTTTCCATAATTTGGCCTGAAAAAGATTTGAGAATGAGTGTTAACTTGTAAAGTTCCAGCAAACAACTAATTGCTTGTACTAACGTTTTTCTATATCTGCCTTTATTATCCCTCAATATTAAATATTAAGTTTGTGGAAAGTAATGGTTTCATTTTAAAATGAATCCAATGATTTATGAAATGTATTTTATTCATCTCAAAAAAATTTTATGAATAAATGCCATTAATATGCATATCATGGAAACATCCCAAGATAATCCCAAGTTCTCAGAACACATTTACTCTTGAAAATATTCCTCTCAGCTTTGTTTTGCTAGTTAAGCGAAAAATATGCCCTCTTGAGAAGTTCTTTCACAAATCTTTTTCTTAGAATTTCTCTTATAGTTTGAGGTTAGGATTCATAATGGATGAATATGTTTGCATAGTGAGGCGTCGTTAGTTTCTAATGAACCACATCTTGCTCACGGAAAACATAGAGTTGAACCATTTTGACTACTTCTGGGAGCTAGAGGTTAATGTTTAAAATCACTAAAGGGAAGGTGGAGCTTCTTTCAAAGCCATAAAAAAGAATAATTGCGATGACACACCACAGTATGCATTTTATACTGTTGAATGATGGCAGCTTCGCTGTTGGCTCCCTGCCCCAGAGGCCTAGCACACCCAGGGAGCATTGTAAAAGCTGCAGAACGCACACCCTGGCATGCGTGTGCCCACTTTTATAGCCAGCAATAATTTTAAAGGAACATACAATCCCTACTACGAAGCTTTTTCAGAAGATAAGCTGGAAATCAATGAGTGCAAACCCTTTGTAGAGCATTATTCTTAACAAGTGAATAAAAACAACTTTGTTTAGAAATGCTTAATCAAATGGTTATTATAAACCATGTTAGACCCTTGATTGAAATATCTAGACTCTAAACCTATTCTGAGGATGATAAGATCATAAATATTTGAATATCTGGATGAATCATCATATAGTCTTAAAAATGGTTCTCTACTACTTTTTCATCTAAAGTCATTCAATGGCCATATGTGGTACCACATTTTTACAGTAACAATAAGTAAATTGCTCTTTTGACTGTGTCATACCAATTGCAGTAGAATTGCTAAGATTTCTTACTGTTAATCTTTTTCCCAATCAGGGTGCTATCAAACATGGTAAAATCCTCACATTATAGCAAAATAAATAATCCTTTAAATTCTAGCAGTCATTTTGGCATTTAATTTGACTTCATAAACAAGAAATCTGATTATCTTAGACAATTCTTATTCTTTCACGACTGGATGAACCATCAACAACGTTCATAAGAATTAGCCATCCATCAGGGTAGATCCAGACTTCCTGTAGCCTTAAATTTGCACAACCTGGCAAGTTTAGGAGTTGCCTCTTTAAAACCACAAATACAAAATTAGCTAAGAAGGTGAATAGTTAGGATGGAAAAATCAGAGTGAATTACTGGAGACTTGGAGATTTAGCCTGTTGTCTTCTGAGATGTCCTTAGCTGATTTATCAGAAAAGTTCATATAGAATGCTTCTTTTTTTTTTTTTTTTAAAGATTTTATTTATTTGACAGAGAGACAGAGATCACAAGTAGGCAGAGAGGCAGGCAGAGGGAGAGGGGGAAGCAGGTTCCCTGCTGAGCAGAGAGCCCGATGCGGGGCTCGATCCCAGGACCCTGAGATCATGACCTGAGCCGAGGGCAGAGGCTTTAACCCACTGAGCCACCCAGGCACCCCTAGAATGCTTCTTAATTGCAACTTGGACTTCTTTCCCCACCTGCAACTCTCCACAACTCCCAACAACTCCAAGTGCTCAAGATACTGTGCAAGTGAGGGCCCTGTATTTTAAGATCCACTAGTTTCACAATGACCCTGCCTCTGTTGTCCATACATAATATTGGTGGAAACAAGGAGTAAGAAGTATGGTTTCCAACTCTGCTCCTTTCGGAGTTAATACTTTTAGTTTTAACTTAAGACTGTATAAGAGTTGGATGAAGATTAAGAGCCAACTCATAGGGAGAAACTATTAAAATGTATAATCTTAACTATATTTCACTCTCTTGGATTCTATCACCTGGGAGAGATTAACACTGAGAAATGGAAGCTCTGACCCCAAAGCAAAATATGAACTAGGAATCTTGGAAACATTTTTATTCTCAGCTACCCACAGTGAACACATTCATGTATAATTTCATAATTATAGTAACACAATAATACACAATAATAAGTGGTTTGTAATTCCTGGCAATAAACCCTTTAAGAAATCAATTGCCATGTTGATGCCACACACATATTAAGAAAGGATTAAACAAACCCCTGTGATAATATTAATAAGATAGACCCACAGGACTGCAACCCACCCTAAGGAGTCATATGATTTAGCTCTTTACTACTGGGCATGTTTGGAGGGGTCCAAGACTGGATCATAGGAATAACAGGAAGTTAAAGTATGTAGGGCCTGGCTCCATTGTATTAACTTTAGGTTTACTCTGAGCAAACAACAACAACAACAAACAAACTCATTAGAAGATTTTGAGCAGAGGGGTGGCATGATCTGACTTACATTTCAAAAGGATCACTCCGCTGCTCTGTTGAGAATAGACTAGAGGAGGTAAGGGCACAGCCAGGGAGAGGTTATTACTATAATTCAGACAAGAGATGATGGCAAGTGGTTGTATTCTAGATATATTTTAAAAGGGGAGCAAATAGGATTTGTTCGATGGGTTGTCTGTGGAATATGAAAGAAAAAGAAGAGTTACAGATGATTACAAGATTTTTAATCTGAACAATTGGAAAGATTGACTACAAGAAGGAAGACTGCATATACAGCCTGTGTAGGCCTGGGCAATTGAGAAGTCAGTTTTTGACATGTTAGCTTTGAGATGCCTATTGGTCATCCAAATGAAGAGATCAAGTGGAAAGTTCTATGGATGAGGCTGCAGTTTGGGGTGGGGGTGCAAGCTGGAGGTATCGGAATATGAATAGTATTTAAAGCCTTGTAATTGGAGGAGCTGGGACACTCTGATGTTTAGAAATCAGGTAGATAATTAGGAACAAGCAAAGAAGATTGAAATAGCGTTACAAATAAGGTGGGAGGAAAAGTAGAAGAAAGGATACTGAGCAAACAAGGGTGGCATGATTTGACCCCTGCTGTACCGCCCCCACCCCCCCCGCGCGCACACACACACACATTAACCTGGAAAAGCATTTATTAGGGGGAAACTAGGAAACTAGAGGAAGATACAGTTGGTTCCCATGACACGCTGGCCAGTGCACAGGGACCTAAATGGGATGAATGTTGTATTCCAGGTAAAGAATCCCACCGTTTAGTCTGTAGCTCTGAAAAGTTGCATCAGTAGGGAAGCCTTAAGTGTCCCCCTGATGTAATCTAAGCCTATGCCTATGGTTCCATCTGTAAAATGGGGCAAGGGCCCTCAGCTCTTTTCTGGGTGCAATTAACCAGGAAGAGTCCTCAGGGAGAAAAAGAGTAGCAGTCCACATGGAAATGGAAGAAAGGTGGCAACCATGAAGTACCATAAGAAAAAAGAAGCCAAGACAAATGCGTGTGTGTGTGTGTGTGTGTGTGTGTGTGTGTGTGTGTTTCCTGTGTTCCTGTGTTTTCTCTTGGTCAAATTTCGAATGCAAGAACTAAGAAGCAAGAACAGAGGCTTTCCATTCCCAAGATGGAAATATATTTGGGAATTCTATCTTCCATCCCTCACTCTAGCACCTCTAGGAGAATTTAATAATGGGTACTATCCCGTAATATCATTGCTATCCTGTTAATTCCTGAGTTTTATACACCAGGCCAGGTGCTAAGCACTTCCCATATACTGCTTCCATTTAATCCTTGCAAATGCCTTAGGAAATAGATACTATTAACTTTCCCCAGTTTCTCTGTTGGGGAAATTAAAATTAGAAAGAATCTTCCCTAAATCACAGTGACAATTTATGGAGGAACCCCAACAAGGTTTTTCTGACTCCACAGTTCTCTTTCCTAACCACTCTGTTCTATGTTGCTTTTTTTTTTTTTTAAGATTTTATTTATTTATTCAATGAGAGAGAGAGAGCATAAGCAGGGGTAGCAGCAGAGAGAGAGGGAGAAGCAGAATCCCCACTGAGCAGGGAGCCTGATGTGGGGCTTGATCCCAGGACCCTGGGATCATGACCTGAGCTGAAGGCAGATGCTTAACCATCTAAGCCATCCAGGACCCCCTATGTTGCTTTTCTGTTACTACTTTTTCATACCCGGCACTAAGGATGGTAGTTGGTTGTTAAGTGGTTCTATGAGTTGACTATGCAGTCTAAACTTACCAAGTAGCTACACAAATTTCTATTTGCTTCAATACAGTTCAGAAACTACCAGTGTTATCGCCCCTTACTTTATAGAGTTTAGGTAACTCTTAATACTAAATATTCCATATCAAAACTTTTTTGATTAAAAGTATTTTCTGTAAACCAAATTTAGCAGAGGGTGATCCATATTTCCTTCAAAGCAAATGACAACACTGTTGTTATATATATATTTATACATACATATATATATATATATGCAATACTTTTCAACTTTTATATACAAGGGAGAAAAGATTGCATAAGAATTTGATTAATATTGGATATTTTCAGTTACTTATCACAGAAATTTTGTTTGAGTGCATTATTTCTCCAATAAAAGAGAGCTGGGAAAGTGTTGATCAATAAGTTGTAAAATAGATTTTTAAAAAGAGAAAAAATCTTATTATGATTTTACCTTATGTTTTATTTTATTTTTCTTAAAGATTTATTTATTTATTTTAGAGGGGGGATGGGTGGGGGGGAGAGAGAGAGAGATCTTAAGCAGACTCCATGCCCAGCAGGGACCCGGATGCAGGGCTCGATCTCACAACCTGATCTGAAATTAAGAGTCAGATACTTAACCCACTGAGACACCCTGGTGCCCCTACCTTATATTTTAAATGAATACAAAGTAACTCTTTGTAAGGAGAATTATCATTTTGTGAATTTTTTCCTATGAAAACATGGAACTTCATTAAAAACTTTCCTGTTTTTTTCACAGACTGAAAATGCCAATTAAATTAAATTGAAAAATTTAATAGTTAAAAAAAATTTGGGGGGGCTCTGTACTCTCTACTCTCCACGCAATTTTTCTATGAACCTAAAACTGCTCTAAAAACTAAAGTCTATTAATGTTTTGAAACACATAATTTTGGAATATCTTTAGAATATTTTTAAACTTATAGTTCAATTAAGTTGTCTCGGTCTAACAATTTGCTTTAGCTCAGTGGTTCTCAACCCCCTCTATATGAATATTAGAACTCTTGGGAAGCATTAAAAAAATAGGTACCCCAATTCTGTAAATGTACTAAGTATAAATTCAAGTGAGTGAATTTTATAATGTGTGAATTATATCTCAAAGTGGTATTTTTAAAAAATGTTAGTGCCCAGTTCTCACTCTAGGCTAATTGAATCGGAGTTATTTGAGGAAAGGTCAAAGCACCCAGGTGATTCTAATGTGAAACTAGGGGCTAAAACTACTGGCTCAGCTCATGATCTCAGGATCTTGAGTTTGAGCCCTATGTTGGGCTCCATGCTGAGTGTAGAGCTTGCTTAAGATTCTCTCTCTCCCTCTACCCCTCCACCCTCATCTTCCATTCTTGCTCGCTCTCTCTCTCTCTAAAAATAAATAAATAGTTGTTAGCATTTCTTCTCTTAAGGATTTATTCTGGCGAATGAAGTATTTAAAAGCTGAATGGTTTCAACATCCAACTTTGTTCAGGTTGATTGATTATAAATCTTCAAGATAGACAATATAAGGGTGAAATTCTTTAGAAATAACAGAAAGCAACCTAGTTGCTTTTAACTAACTTCAATGTAATAAAGGAATATGCTCATTTCAGACCAGAAGAAAAGGCAGAATTCTGGCAGAATCATATTCAGAACCAAAGAGACACCTCTTCTGGAGAGAGGTTGGAGGTTGATGGTGGTGGCTATTTCCATAGCTATGCAGAGGATCAGCAAAATCTACCAGAGGGGTCTGGGCTGGACTGGACTGGTAAGTGAAACTTCTCTGTAGATGTAGATGACACAGATTTTCAATAACCCAGCAAAATCACTATATAAAATAAAATCATTATGTTGAGAATGTGGTAGGTTGTGTCCTTACCAGGAGTTTATAGCTGGAAAGGAAAGAGTCCCGTAGTAGAATATGCTGTTTGCAGACCTCTTCTCTTTTTCTTCTTTTATGGCATCACCTACCCTGCCAAGAGGCTTACTGTCTTTAGGAGATACCCAGTAAAGCAGGACTTACCTCTAAAATAAACTGCTCAAGTCTACCCTTAGTGTCCCGGCTCTGGACTTCTCTCTCTATTAAACTCTGTCATGAGGTCTACACACTAAACACTGTGGTTGCCTCACCTATATTCAACCTCTTCCCACGGTAGCAGAGATGGACTCTGAGATTTAAGTCATTCAAGTTAATATCATTTCTCTTGGCACAATGATGGGTTCAAGGGTAAGTATGTATGTCCTAATTTAGTCCAAACAGAGTACACTTTAAGACTTCTGTTTTATTATTGGGGAAAAAAACTTTTTTCACTCAGAATAAGAATGAGGAAGCATGTAGCACAGTCAGCTACTGAAAGCTATGTTGTTTGCGTTAGTGAAGCCGAGCTGAGAGCAAAGTCAACTCATGTTGGTGGACAGAGCTGAGAAAACTGCAGAGGATAGATGAGGATGATAATGTGAAAATTTGGATCAAACCATGCCCACACCCTCACAGATGATCCTTGAGCTTATCTGTACTTACTATTCATTTTGAAGGAGACTTTCAGTTCCTTGCATACAAAAACGTCTTAACGGATTTGGCTATTTTAAGTGGAACATCTCTTAATTAGTTAGTTCTAAACAAGTGGAATTAAGGGTCAGTATAATATTTTGACTTCAGAACAACCTTCTGAGGGTATTTGAATTTAAATAGGGAAATACTTAACACCGAAGTAGTTCATTTAAAAACAAATAACAAATTGAATGTCCCTGAGACTATTAGGGTTGGGATGCCAGTGAGAGGCCTTCTCACATCAAAACAGTCTGAAAGAAGACTATCTGGCCTCTATTTTGTGTCCAGCAGAATCTGCCTTTCTTTTGATAATTGTTTCTGTTACTTCTGCAGTGGGGCCTACTCCTTCAAGGACCAGCATCACCTTGATCATCATCAAATAAATCTTCCATCTCTGTCTCTCTCTTTGTCTCTCTCAAGCTGTCTTCACTTTTCTCTCTCCCCATGTTGTTTCTCCTTTTTATCCTGACCCTCACTGTTGCTCCAAGAACTGGATTAATTTAAGCCTTTCCTTTTAGCTTTGGAGCGTCATCCCTTCAGGACACTAAATAACTAATAAATTAATCCAAGTCAATATTTGAATGGCCAGATGGGCTTTCCCAGATTATACATTCATTTTTAACCATTTCTCAGGACCTTCTTTGATTAATCTAAAAATTATTCTTAATGGTGAGAGAAAGGACCAAGAGAAGAATGGGGAAGCTTTTGAGGAGATCCTTCTGAAGAAGCTGATGTGACTAGGAAATTGAACTAGGAAATTCTAACAGAATGGAAGTGGAATACAGTTTAGAGGGAACTTGGTACTCAAATGTGTGACGTGGGATAATGAAAGGAGAGAAATGTGTTTCTAAACTGAGTGGGGGGTGTGCCTGGGGGGCTCAGTCATTAAGCGTCTGCCTTAGGCTCAGGTCGTGATCCCAGGGTCCTGGGATTGAGCCCTGCATTGAGCTCCCTGCTCGGCAGGAAGCCTGGGTCTCCCTCTCCTGTTCCCTCTGCTTGTGTTCCCTCTCTTGCTGTGTTTCTCTCTGTCAAATAAATAAAATCTTAAAAAAATAAAAAAATAAAAAAATAAACTGAGTAAGGGTACAGAAAGAATTTTGCTCATTGGTGAAGAGTGTAGAAAAGTGGCTTATGGTCATGGTCTCCGAAAATGAGCACTCAGACTCAAACCCTACAGAAATCCAACCAAAAGTTTAATTATAATTTTTACATCTAAACATAACACAAAAAAGTAGAACAAAAGCCATGTAAAAATTAGGGTGCTAGCAGAAGCCATCACTGTGATTGATCAAACACAACTATTAAAACAAAGGGCAACAGATAAATTTAGAATGGGTGGGTTACTACTAATTTTTACCTTTCAAGTTCTCCATCCCTGACTCTTTCTTTGCATGGACATATTTTTTTTCTCTGCCAGACACTAGAATGAGAGTTTTATCTTTATGCTTTTTATGATGATTTTTTTTAAAGACTGTTTAGAATCTTTCTATGGAAGGGCCACATCCTTGAGAACACCTGCCCTTGCTGTTAACTGATTATTATTAAGCAAGAACAAATGACATGAAGTCAGTTACAATAAAGTGTAAATAAAAAAGTTTATGGCAGGGTGTGTAAAGCGAAGAAAAAAAAAAAAGGAAAAATAAAGAAAGAAATAATCATCCAGGCAAAGTGAGGACAGATCCAAAGGTCATTTTTTTCTTCACTTAAATAACTCATTAATTGATTAAAATTTGTGTTGATTTTAATTGTGTTTAATTGATTAAAAATTGTGTTCATATTTCAAAATGTTTAACTTGTTGGGATTTTAAATGATTAACATTTGTGTGACTTCTAGTGAACCAATTACATTCACCTTCAAAATAAAATCTTTACTAATATAACAAGCTTTTCTCTATAAGGTGTTTGAACAGTAAATATTGGCCTAGAATATTTTATTTATTTATATATTTTAAGTAGGCTCCACGCCCAGTGTGGAGCCCAACACGGGGCTTCAACTCACAACCCTGAGATCAAGTCCTGAGCTGATATCAAGAGTTGGACATCTAGCCAACTGAGCCATCCAGGCACTCCTCAGCCCATAATGTTTTAAATTGTTAAGATATTTTGCAGATTTGCAGTTGGAATTTTTTTCAAGGACATGGAAAATTCAATTTTCTATATTCGCCTTAAACAATATTTTTGTTTAATTGAGAAGCAGAGTTATTCTAAGAATTTAGTACAAGGGATAAAATTATTCTTTGACCTCTTAACATTTTTTGCACCCTATCTCAAATGACCTGATTTCCTCTGAGAATTTAGGAGACAACTTAGAATTGGAGGAAGGACACCACTCAATTTCAATTAAACCATGTTTACTAAGCATTTACTAAGTACTGGTCAGTACGCTCAGGGTTTCGGGGGGTACAAGCACACAATATATTTATCATTGACAGTGTCAGTGTCTGCTTAGGGTGTGGTTAGATACACCACAATCTCTATTATTTACCATCACCTATCCCAAATAAGCACACAATCTAAGGAAAAGCACTGTGTCTAATATTTTAGAAGTCCAATGCGCTATCCATTGCGCGACAGAGCCCGTGTGTGTCTAATATTTTAAAGTACCTTCTGCACACATGCCCTATTAGGAGCACTCCACCTCTACCTCATACTCTTAATAAGATTGCCATCTTGAAGGCTCTTCTATCTTGGCTCTTAGTACTCATGAAACTTAGATCTGGTAAGGGAGAAAAAGCAAGTACACACACACACACACACACAGACCATATCAAAAACCTTTGATATGAAGGAATATGTTATAGAAAGTGCCTTTCCCCCTTTCTTATTTTCCAACTACCATCTGGATGCCTTTCTTCTGAACCTCCCTTTTGTTCTCCACATCCTTTTAAATCATAACGCTCTTGGTAAAATCCATTTTCTTTGAGTTTGTGTGTTAAATCACAATGGTGTATGTTTTGGTCAATTTATTTTTAAAACCTAGAATCTTCCAACCAATGTCAACCTCAAGATTAATAAGCATATCTACATTTTGATTCCATTCTTTTTTCTCTCTCATGGGGTCTTAGATATAACAATTAACTCATGGCATGTGGCTTATAACTTCTCTTTAGTATCCATAGTATAAATATTTTTTAAAGATTTTGTTTATTTGTCAGAGAGAGAGCACGCACAAGCAGGGGGAGAAGTAGGCTCCCTGCTGAGCAAGGAGCCTGATGTGGGACTGGATCCCTGAGCCAAAGGCAGAGGCTTAACCAACTGAGCAACCCAGGCACCCCATTGTATGAACATTTTGAACCACCAAAATGAGTTGCCTTCTGTCTCTCCCCATTTACTTTCTCTAGTAGTGATTTTATTTTTCTAGAATCACAATGACTATTTTTTAAAGTACTTCTTTTATTTTATTTTTAAATGAACAAAGAGTAAGACTGACTTTTTTTTTTGGTGTACATTTCTGTGAATTTTAACACATGTATGAATTCATGTAACCATTTCCACAATCAGGATACAGAATAACTCCATTGTGGTCATCATTTTTAATTGTTTCTTTTCTCATTTTGGGGTTTTGAGAGTTCCTTAAGTATTTTGTACAAATATACTTTACTGGATATAAGATTTGCAAGTATTTTCTTCCAGGTTTTACTTTGTCTTTTCATTCTTTTAACAGCATCTTTTGTAGGGCAAAACTTTTAATTTTGATTACTTCCAATTTATCAATTTGTCTTCTCTTATGGGTCATGCTTTTGGTGTTGATTCTATGAATACTTTGGCTAACTCCAGGTCATGATGACTTTCTTCTATGTTTTCTTCTAAAAATATGATAGTTTTATGTGTTACATTTATATCTCTCTGAACCACTTTGAGTTAGTTTTGACATAAGATGCATAGGTTAGGTCAAAGCTCTTCTTTTGTTCTTAACATATGAACGTCCAATTGTTCTGACATGATTTGTTGAAGAGACTATCTTTTCTCAACTGGATTAACTTTGCATCAATAAACTTTAAATGTGTGGGCCTATTTCTGGGTGCTGTATTCTGCTTCATTGATCTGTAGGCTATCCTTTCACCTAAACGATTTATTTATTTATTTATTTATTTATTTATTTACTAATTTATGTATTAATTTATTGATTAATGTAACATTATAGCAATTCTTAAAATTGGATAGTGTAAGTCTTGCAATTTTGTTCTTCTGTTTAAAAATTATTTTAGCTATCCAAATTCCTTTGACTTTTTATATACATCTAGAAACAGTTTCTCTATACCTGCACAATTTCCTACTTGGATTTTGACTGGTACTGTGTTAAATCAACATCGATTTGAGGAAAAGTGACACATTGACTGTATTGAGTCTTCCAATCCATGAACAGGGTATGCCTCTCAATTTATTTAGGTTTTCCTTGATTTCTTTAATCAGTGTTTTGAAGTTAGGTTTATTCCTAAATATTTCATTTTTTGGAATTCTTATGAATGCTATTTTTAAAAAATTTGAGTTTCCAACTGTTCATTGCTAGAATAAACAAATACAATTGCTTTCTATGTGTTGAACTTGTAACCTACAACCTTGCTAAACTCACATAATATTTCTTAGAACTTTTTTGTTGATTCCATAAAGTTTTTTACATATACAAATATGTCATCTGTAATTAAGACAGATTAATTCTTTTTTTCCCAATTTTTTGTCTTGCCTTATTGTATTGGCTAAGATTTCAGGTACGATGTTGAACTGAGTGATGAGAATGAGCAATTGTGTCTTACTCTATCTCATGGAGAAAGCATTAGTCATTCACCATGAAGCATGATGTTAGCTACAGGTATTTTGTAGATACCTTTTATCATGTTAAGGAAATTTCTCCTCTATTCCTAGTTTACTGTGTATTTTATATTATAAAGAGATGTTGAATTTTGTCAAATGCTCTTTCCCCTTCAATTGATATGATCATATGGATTTTCTTCTACTGTCTGTTAATATGATGGATTACATTTGTTGATTTTCAAATATTGAATGAGGTTTGAATTTCCAAGACAAAATTCTCTTGGTTATAGTGTATTATTCTTTGCAACTATTTATGGGTTTGATATGTTAACATGTTGTTGATTATTTTGTTGTCTATATTCATGAAGGATACTAGTCTGTAGTTTTATTTTCTAGTACAGTCTTTGGTTTTGGTATCAGGGTAATGCTGGATATTATCTATTTTAATAATTATCCTTTGTGTATTTGAGAAAAATATTTAGTCTACTTTTGTTGGGTTGGACATTCCATAAAAGTTAATTAGATCCAATTAGATAATAGTGCTGTTCAGTACTACTATTCTGACTATTTTATTCTTTATATGTTCTTCAATTATTGAGAATGGAATGTTGAAGTTCCTAAGTGTAATTGCAGATTTGTGTATTGTTCCTTTCAGTTTCATCAGTTTTGACTTTAAATGTTTTGAAGTTCAGGATTTTTAAAATGTCTTCCTGTAAATTAACTTTTATTATAATCATATAATGTCACTCTTAACCCCTAGTAATTTTCCTAGTAATTTTCCTTGCTTTATAGTCGACTGTGTCTGATATTAATATAGCCACTCAAGCTTTCTTTTGATTAGTATTCGCATGGTATATCTTCTTCCATTCTTATATATTTAACCTCCTAATATCATAATATTTAAGATAGGTTCTTATAGATAGCATATAGTTGAACCTTTTAAAAACTCATTCTGACAGTCTTTTTTATTTGTTCTTTTTGAACTATTTATATTTAATAAAATTATTGATATGTTTGGTATTTGGTCCATCATTTTTTATCTGTTTTCTTTTCATTCCCTCTGTATTTTCTTCATCTGTTTCCCTTTTACTCTTTTCTTTGGATTATTTGAATATTTTTTATTACTCCAATTTATCTTTTTAGTTTTAACTGTTTCTTTGTATAGCTTTTTTTAATGGTTGTTGTAAAAATTATAACATACTTAGAATTATATTACTGTATGCTTAGAATTAATATTTTACCAATTCAAGAAGAATGTAGAAAACTCCTATAGGTTCCTTTACTTCTCTCTTCATGGTTGTAGTTGTCAAATATATTACTTCTACACACATTGAAAATCCAATCAAGACAATGCTTTTTGAAAGCAATAGTTTTTGTTTTTGACAGACATGCATATTTGGAAGAACTCAGAGGAGAAGAATAATCTATTATATTTATCCAACTTCTACCATTTCTATTATTTTCAATCTTAAAGTTTCAGATTTCCCTCTTGTATCATTTTCCTTCTGAGAAACTTCCTTTGGCATTTTTTAGAGCAAGCCTGTGGTGATAAATTCTATTATTTTTTCTTCATCTTAAAATGTGTTTATTTTTCTTTTATTCCTAAAAAATATTTTCACTAGATACAGAATTCTGAATTGATAGTTCTTTTCCTTTTGCACTTTGAGGATTCTACTTCTTTCTGACTTCCATGGTTTCTGATGACAAACCCAGTCATGCAAATCACTGTTACCCTAGAGGTGTTATATTGTTTTTCTTTGGTTGCTTCCAGGCCTTTTTCTTTGTCTAATTGTTCAGCATTTTGATTATGATGGGTCTGGGTATTGAGTTCTTTAACATTATCATGTTTGGAGTTTTTTGAGCTTCTAGAATCTGTACCTTTGTGTCTTTTGTCAAATCTAGGAAGTTCCTACCCATCATTTCTTCAAATTTTTGTGCTCCACGCTCTTTCTCATTTCCTTTTGGGACTCTGATGACACAAAAGTTAGACCTTTCGGTATTGTTTTATGGGCCCCAAAGCTTTGTTCACTTTTTTACAAACTTTTTTTTTGGTCTCTGTTGTTTAGGATAATTTTTATTGAACTATTTTTTTAAGTTTATTGATTTTATTCTGTCATCTCGATTTTGCTGTTAGTCTGTATGGTGAATATTTTTTGGGTTATTCAGTATTTGAATTCCATAATTGTATTCTGCTCTTCTTTATGTCTTGCATTTCTTTGCTGAGATATCTCATTCATTTTAAGAGTGTTCTCTCTTACTTCTTAAAACATGGTTGTAAGAGCTTCCTTGCAGTATTCATTAGTTAATTTCAACATCTGTACCACCAGAGTATCTGTTGACTGTCTTTTCCCTTGTGCGTTGACATTTTTCTGATTCTCTATATGGCAAGTAATTTTTAATTGTATCCTGAGTTGAATAGTAGGTTAACTCTGGGTTTTGCTTAAATCTTAAGAAGAAAGTTGATTATTTTGTTTGTTTCAATAGGCAGTCAACCAGTTTAGGTGGAGGCTTCAAGTTCTGATTTGTTCTGTGTGGTCAGTGGTCCAAATGTCATTTGGTTTTCTAAGCGTTTATGGTACTACTAAGATCAGTACCATGGGAATTCCACCCAGTGGCCAATCTGAGACCTAGGCAATGGTCTACCTTGTAACTCAGTTGTCAAAGCCTATGGTATGTTATTTAGAGTCAAATTTAGGCATGCACAGCTCTTAAGCCAGCCCAGGAGTACATGTACAACTTTGTGGGTTTGATTTCCTGATTTTCCTCTTCACTGTGATTTCCCCCCAACACCTTATGGCTCCCATGGGCCTTCCTTCCTTCTTTGTACAGAAAACTAGGCCTTTAGTTTCCTTTGTCTTCCATGTTCATCTCCTGATTGTGTCTGCATATACTTCTAAGCAATGGGAGAACGGAGAAAATGAAAGAGTGATGGCGATACACTCCACACTCTTGGGTCTCTCAAGATAGAGAAAGATTCCCTTCCCTTGGAGTTTTAGGTTCCTCCCTGGCCACTACCACCATCTGGGAGCTATGGCAGAAGAAACATGTTTTATTTCTTTAAAATCAGATATCTCAGTGAACATTTATGGACCTATAGGTTAGGAAAACTGATATGGCTTATAGTAAAGTAAAATGTCAAGCATCATCTCAGAAAGTTCTGGACCAATGTTTTCTATAACTTCAAGGAAGTATATCCATATCATTTAATTTAATGACCTCCAAGCAAGTTCGCTTTAAAGAGTTTACTGATTTTAGCTTAATTCATGCTAGCCCTAATTCCCAGAAACCTACAGTATACTTTTATAAAGAATACTTTTTATGTATAGAGCACTTTGCCATTGGTAATTCCCCCCCACCCCATAAACTATGGTGGTAGTTAATGCTATACTCCAAATAGTTCTAGTTCTTTTCCATGGTAGGTTTGTACTTTCTGATCTCTCTGTGGTTGGATGGGGCCTTGTGAATAGTTCTGGCCAATGAATTATAAGTAGAAATAATATGTGTCAGTTCAAAGAACAGGTTATAGTTACCTCCAGACCCTGCTTTTCCTCTGCATCTGATTTCTAGCAATGTTTGAGATCATGGCTTCTGTGTCATTCTGGGTCCCTAAGTGATCACAAGCTAAGCTCCAGCTGAGCGTTTATAGTTTGATACAGATACAATGAATCAGAAATGAACTTTTGTTGTTTAAGTCACTGAGATTTTGGCTTTGTTTGTTGCCACAGCATTACCTGGCCTAATCTGACTGACATGTATGTTAGCTTATATGATTCTTATATGTTAAGAATTATGTGTATATATATATATATATATATAGAAATACATATATGTATATATAAAATCATACATATGATCTTACATGATTCTCACAACAACCTCTGAGATAGGAAGCTCATGTTTTATTTTCTTTCTTCTTTTATAGATAAGGATACTGAGGCTCAGACAGGTAAATACTTTGCCCTGGGTACACAGAACAAGTGAAAAAACTTGAAATAAACTTAGACTTATTGACTTCACATCTACTCCTCTTTTAAGCTATAACTCTAAACGTAGAATTTTCTACTTCTAATTCTTGACAGAAGCATTTTCAAAGTCGAATATTACATATCACAATTTGTATTTAAAAATATCATGATTCACCACAACATTTCATGTTTCTCCACATTGGTGATACTTTGCCTTGGTCTTTTAAGTGATAAAAGTAGCCATGAGATCGAGAACACAGGAAGGCGATAAACAACTTTTTAAAGTACATACTTTGAACTAAAGGCTATATTTGCATAAACATTTAAAATAGTGTTTATTCTGGGACGCTTGGGTGGCTCAGTGGGTTGAGCCTCTGCCTTCGGCTCCGGTCATGATCTCAGGGTCCTGGGATCGAGCCCCGCATTGGGCTCTCTGCTCGGCGGGGAGCCTGCTTCACCCTCTCTCTCTGTCTGTCTCTCTGCCTACTTGTGATTTCTCTCTCTGTGTCAAATAAATAAATAAAATCTTAAAAATAAGTAAATAAATAAAATATTTAAAAAATAGCGTTTATTCATACAAAGTAGAGTCTTGATAACACTAACATTATATTCATAATATATCCTTATGATGGCCTCATGTTGTGAAATTCATTCTTTTTCCTTTTTTTTTTTAAGATTTTATTTATTTATTTGACAGAGAGAGAGATCTCAAGTAGGCAGAGAGGCAGGCAGAGAGAGAGGGGGAAGCAGGCTCCCTGCTGAGCAGAGAGCCTGATGTGGGGCTCGATCCCAGGACCCTGAGATCATGACCTGCGCCGAAGGCAGAGGCTTTAACCCACTGAGCCACCCAGGCGCCCTGAAACTCATTCTCTTGAATGAGGAAACAATGTACTAGTTCATCTCCTTCAGGAAAATACACCTTAAGGTATTTCTCAATGTAAGGAAAGCAAAATGGTTTACCTTGAAATAAACTGTTTAAAAAACATCATCAACAACAAAACCTTACCTACTATCTAGGATTTGGTGTATGAACAGAGCTGAAAAAGTTTTCAGACTCAAACTTTTCAGTAATCCTTGTTCCTGAAAGCCTACACCCTGTAAAACTATTCTGGAGCAATTAACCACACAATAAGCCAGCAAGACAGCAGATGCTAGGCTCCCCTTTCCCCCCCTTTTCACCTCCTCAGTCAAACATATTTGTTGAGTACATATTTATCTACTTTTAAAAAAGAAGAAAAAAAACCCCTGTTACCTCCCTTCTAAAAGGAAGTAAGCAGGACTTCTCCTCATGGGCTATAAAAATATTGACAGTAGATAATGGGCCTGTATAAGATACTGGTGGGAAATGAGTTAATAATCACAGGATCGAACTGCAGGGAGCTTCAGATCCTGCCTAAAACCAGAATGGCAATGAATACTGTTTTTGTTAATAACTAGCTGGTGACAGAAAGCTCTTTCAATCTTGCTTTACTGGAATTGGAAAACACAATGCCAGAAAGATATACAGTAATAAGATATACCTATCTTATTTATATCCATGAATTAATTTTTCACAAATATAAGAAAGAAGTAGGCATTCTCTGTATGAGAAAAAAGGCCAGCTCACTAAATTTTTCTCAATTAAAATGTGATTAGCAGTAATTAGAACTATTGGAGGACTTTTTCAAATGCTGCAAGAAAGGAAGCTAACTTAGCCAAACAGTATTACCTAATTTAACTTAGTATCAAGAGAATTTTCTCCTTTTAAAATGTTACTGAAGTTCCATATTCTTAAAAGCCTTAGGTGTCAGAACTTTTCAGGAACCTAAGAAGTTTACATATAGCCTAAGAAGATCAAAGTGATTAAGGCCCCAGAATCAGAGTTCTTTTAGGAAGAGCTAAGGATGTTTTATAACATAGGCCATCTCTATCTCCATTTCCTTAGAAGTTAAAGGAATCGAGTACACTCTGAAAGTAATAGTTTTATCCTTCCCCTAAAGCATAAATCTTTACTGCCCTTCTGTATAAGTCAAACTGAAAAGATAGGATGCATCATTTTCTGTAATGATTAACCCTCTATTTGCCAGCTGTCCCAGTGAACACCTCTAGACTCCAGCAGACATTAGGCAACCCCAACTCCCACGGGTGCAAATCCCTTCTGCAAGTTGGCAGTAGCAATCTCTCCCTCCCTCCTTCTCCTTCTCTCTCCCTCTCTCTGGAAGTACTTCTCCTTCTCTCTCCCTCTCTCTAGAAGTACTATTATTTGAACCAGGTGTCCTATTCATTCGTGGTTTTTAACTTACAGAGTCAAGGTTGAAATAAGCTGAAGCTTCTGCTGTTTGGGAAACATATAACCATCAGTTAGAGATGAAACTAGTTTACTGTTGAAAAATTCAAGAGGACCCAGGGAAAGGATCAATTACGTTTAAACTTCAGGACACAGTTCTGAATGGTTCATTTCATTTCCTCTATTGTTCCTTGTAAATGTCCTGCAAACCAGGTTACAAACCTGATGGGCCAAAATTACTCCCCTTGAAGACAGCCTCTTTGGGAGTATTTCATTTATTGCCTAGATGAAAATAAACTGAAAATGGTACATGATGAAAAGAAACAGAAAGAATTAAGGATTGATTTTAGAGAGACAGTATCCTGAAGTTCAGTACTCAGTGGCTATTTGGTGTTGAAAGCAGAAACCCTCTTGGGTTGCAGTCAAGGCGAATTTGAAAAAGATATTTGGTGGTTGGTGGAGGGATCCTTCTGAGCAAAGACGTGTTGATGAGCTCGGATGCTGACGGTAATGCAAGTATTAAATGAAGGTTACTATAGCAAGATGCCTGCCTGGGGAAGAATTCTGACCGAAAAAGAAATAGAGATCTCTGACTCTTGATCAAACAGATGGGCTGATGCTGAGTTGCGTCAGTGATCCCGAATTGATTAACCGAGATTAGGAGGCGAAAGTCGACAGCGCAGCCACGGAAACGCTGCTGGGTAGTTTTGTCAGGAGAGAGAGGGCAGGGGAAAAAAGAATAAGGGGGTAAAAAACGCTTCAGTTCACTCTGACAGGAGATCGGGTTTGCTCAGCTCTCTGCTGCCCACCCGCACCTCCCGGCCTCTGCTCCACTCCTGGCCAGGGGGGCCGGGCCCGCGCCCGCCGTGATTCCTACAGGAGATGCTGCAGGTTTTTTTGATCTTTCCAAGATATTAATTTGCATCAGCGCTTGCCCAGGCCGCTGGGAGGAAGTGGTGCTGCCTTGCTCGCCGCTACGCGAAATGGCCGTTCAGGTCTTGCCCAGACTGGGGGAGGCGAGAGGCGAATAAGAAAGAGAAGAGGAACTGAGACAGAAGACGTTAGGGTAATATGGTAAAAGAGAAAAGACGAGAAACAAAACCACCAGCTAAGGAGGATCAATACTGGGAAACCAAGGTCAAGGGCAAGAATAAAGGGGGGAAGGAGCCAAGGGATGTCAGAAGGACAGGGAGAACATAATAGAAACGTGGAACTGAAGGTAGAGAATAAGAAGCAGAGGAGAGCTCATAAAAAGGAAGGGAAGATGGTGCAAGGAAGGGAATAATGGGACAGAAAACGCAGGTAGGGAGAAGAGGGAAGAGGCTGCAATTGCCCCTCTGCTTTCCAGGGATGGCGTGTTGTGACCTGAGCGGACAATGGGTCCTCAGGTCTGGGGTCAGCACCACTGAAAGCAGCTTCCTAACACAGGCCTAAGGGCATTTATTGTTCCAGATAAGTCCTGGAAGGTCATGTTGCGGGCTCTGAGCTCGAAACAAAAGTGCCTAAGACCTTGCCCTGACTCTAGGGGTTCACAGAAAAGTGCTTCCTAACATAGTTACAAAGTGACTTGTAAGGATCATTGGAGCACAGAGGAGGGAGCCCTTACCTCTGCCTGACTTCAGGAATTAAGAAAACAGCTAAAGTATGGGTAGAATCTGCTGGAAAGGCCTTGTAGGAGTTTTCAAGACAGAGGGATCGGTTCTGGTGTTGGCTGCAAAGAGTCTATCTAATTTAAGGAGAAGATAAGACAAGGAATTCTGTAGCCAGGCAGAGCCCAGAGAAGTCTAGTGGGCCTTGATTCTCACTTGCCTCTTCCATGGGCAGTACCTGCCTGCTATTGGGACAGTGACAAAGTCAAATTAGATAAAGGTTCAGCAATTCCAGTGGAGTATGTAGACCTTTGTATAAAGTCCCATGAGAAAATAAAAAGGTGACTCTTCACTGGGCCTTGGAGGTTGGGGGAGGTGAAGCTCCAAAAGAAAGCAAACTCAGAAGTGAAAGCAGAGTTTTAAGGACAACCCTTAATTAACAAGATGAATTTTTTTTTCTTTATTTCCCAGGGGTGTGAGGACAGGGAGGGGTCCACCAAGGGAGACCTTCATCTAAAATGCGTGGCACCTGGAAAAGTGCTCCAAAGACTCTCGTAAAGGGACCCTACTGAATTACTCCTCCTCTGCTGGAACTCCAGAGAAGCACTGGCCTCCCTCTTGGCTGACTGACCATGCCTCCATGCCCCCCAAGTCCCTCGGGTCCCTGGACAAATGAGAAAACATTGAAACAAAGCCAGTGCTCTCGGTCTGGGTAGATTACACCTCTCTTTGTTGAGAGCAAAAGAAACATGGGAGAGGAACAAGAAGAGACACACTGAACAAAATATTGGAAAGTAGCCTCGTAGCCTACAATAAACTTTTGGGTCATTTTCAGAGTAAACTCTCTTTCTAGAAATAGGAGCCATATAGATGGTCCAAAATAATGTGTGTGTGTGTGGGGGGGGAGGGTGGAGTGGAGTTTGGCTAGGTGGGTCATGTAGGACAACAATTCTGGACATGTTAGGAAAAAGTCTGGGTTTAGGTCTCTGCAAAAAGGGCTCTTAACTAAATCTTTAGGAGCTGTCCCAGTATGCAGGTGGGGAAAAGGCACAATGGGGAATACATAGACTGTGGTTATATATCTAGGCATCACCGCAAGTATGAAATTTATCCCTTGGTCCTCAAATGTGGCCGACTTGAATGGGCCTAGAGGGTATTATGCTAAATGAAATGAATCAGACAGAAAGACAAATACCATTTGATTTCACTTATATGTGGAATCTAAAACACAAAGAAACAAATAAACAAACAATAGGCAGAATCCAGAGGGGAGGGGGTGGGATGATGGGCAAAATGGGCTTCCAGTTATGGAATGAATAAATCACGGGGAATAAAAGATACACATAAGGAATACAATCCAAAGTATTGTAAAAATCTTGTGCAGTGACAGATGGTAGCTACACTTGTGGTGAGCACACTATAACCTTTAGAGTTGTTGAATCACTATGTTGTACACCTGAAACTAATGTAACATTGTGTGTCAGCTATACTCAAATAAATAAAATGTGGCCTATGTAACTGCTTGCAAACTTTCCAGTTTGATTAGAAATATACTTTGCTTTTTAAATACCCCCGATTCCCCACTTCCCTCCTTGGAACATCTAAGTTCCAAGTCATATAGAAGAGATTCCCTTAAATCGACGAATAGAAGTGTTATAAAATGGAGTACTGGCTCATGGTCGGCAAAGTACAGAACTTTTCAAAACAGATATTTTTCAGACATTGAACTACTCAGATAGTGGTAAATATTTACTTGGAGGAAGGTTTAAGCAGGAAAAAAAAGCCAATAGCTCAGATGACCAAGGGAATAAAAAATGTATGCTATCACTGAATGAATCCACAGCTACAAATGTAGCAGGTTAACTTACTTCTCCTTTGGAAAGAAACAATAAAAATTGTAGCCCAGTTTCCTTAACATCCTTACAAGCATCGATAGAGTAACAATTCTGGGAAATGACTCAATTTCAGGCCATTACTCTTCAGGACACAGTTTCATATAACATTCTAAAATTTAGCCTTATTCCCTAACCTACGTGTTCTATTTAGTATATGGATGGATTTTTTTTTTTTTTTTTAGATGAGAACAGAAATGAATTTCTATATAGAGTAAGAGGCACTCATGTCCAGTATTAGTTGAATCAGAGGAGCAAAGCTGGCATTCTAAATGGAAATTATTCTCACTAGTTGTCTCTTAAATGTATCATCTGGAAATGGAACCTGATCCATGGCCATCTTCAGAGAATTATTCCTCCTTCTGGGGCAAATGTAACATGAAAGAGTTCAGGAAGCTCTATCACCCACAAGTCTGACCAAGAATAAGAGGAGCAGGTGTAAGACTCAGGAATAAGACTCAGAGACGACCTGGGCTTCCATGGCCATTGTTTCTGTGGTACCGAAGCTGGATTACCTTTGGCAGGCCATTTAACCTCTCCCAGAGCCTCGGTTTCTTTAGTATGAAATTATAACTACACTCTCAACACTTCATAAGAAACAAAATGAAGGTTTCCTCTGAGTCCAAAAGGAAGAGATGGGGACTGAAGTTGACTTGAAGATTAGCACTGAGGATTCCAAACCACTTGGAATCTCTATTATTTTTGAGAGAAACAATGAAAACTATGAACAAGGTACCCTTTGGAACTAGGGATGGAATAATCTGATGGCAAACATAGGACCTCAAGGCTGGTGGGCTCATTTGTAGCAAGAATGCCGCTCTCACCTGGGAGATAAAGCTTCTTTTCTGTGTTTTACTGAGATTTGACCAAGACCAAGACCAAGTTGTGTAAAAGCAGGGGCTCTATCTTATCTCTGTGTATCTCTCATGGTGGTTAACCCCAATACCATTCTGCCATCACTTCTTACTAATTGCTCATTCATTGATGAAGAGAAGGGGGAAGTGGGGGGATACAAATGAGAGATGGTAGGGCAAGAGTTTGGAAAGAACAAAAGAATTAGTTATCAAAGGCAGTTGTGCTGCTTTATGAGATTATTGCCCTCTAAATCATAAAATTGGCTTTCTCTGTATTTTCTGATTATCATTATCAACAGAATGGAACTCCTTCAGTCAGGTTATAGGGGGCTGATCTTTCTATCGAAGCCCATGGCCCTCTAAATGCTTCATGCTGGAGTTATTACAGTGATGGGACTTAGCCTACCTGCCTTAAACCAGGGGCATTCTGACAGCCTGATTTTGTCTTCTGTTCTCTTAGAATTTGTGTAGCATGAGAAGATTCCTGTTCCCTACTTTTCTCAAGTATTCATTGGTTATGATTTGGCTGCTCTCACTGAGCCATGGGGTGAAGATCTTGGTGCCTGAATGCTGCCCTTATACCTCCAAAAGTAGCCGGTATCACCTTAGAGTTGAGACACCTCAGGCCTTAAGCATATTGTCCCAGGCGCCCATAATCTGAAAGCAACTAAGTCAAGTTCCTGGGATCCAAGAAGCTAAGTTGCCTGCTGCTCTCTTCTTGGAAAAATGACTCAATATTGTAAAAGAAGGCAAAGGGGGATTACAGATATCTCCTGCTTTTCAAGAGGCCACATTAGGACACCTCTTTTATAAAAGACCTACATTAGTACCTGTTTCTGCTGGCCAGGGAAATCCAAAGAGGATTTTCAAGTTTACTAGCTGTTGCAGAGGCAGGGGCACACCCCCTCCCCCCAGCAGCACCCCTAGCAGTGATAGTGACCTCGCCTAGATCCTTCCCCAGGAACTACAGTCAGCATCTCAGCATCTAGCTGCCATAGTTCTGAACTGTATCTGTGAGCATCGGCGCTTATCTCAATTTATTTCATGTATCCATTAGCAAGATAAGAAAGGTTATTTGGGGGGCCTGGGAATGCTAAAAACTTCTCCATGTAAATTAATGATAATTGCTTCATTGCTTTATGCCCTTCTGGCTTATGAAAAGTTTCATAGGAATGCTCTACTTTCAGATGGTGGGGGAAACCTGTATTAGCCAGTCTCCATTTTCATAGGCAATCCCAGGAAGATGTCTAACAGGGACTCCTTTAGCTCAATGCTTTCAATAGTATAGTCTTTGCCTCCATTTGCATCGGGTTTATCTAAGAATGCTGTATGCAGATTCCTGGCATTTTTCTTTGACACAATGAATCAACATCTTTTGGGTTATAAGAAAATTTAAAGGAAAAAAATCCTGTACATTGCCACTAGGTTGTTTCCAGAAGCAGATACGTGTTATTGAAAATGAAAAGAACTGACCTTCTGCCTTCCTGGTCAACTGGTGGCCTGATGTTTTCAGATTTCCCCTAGTCTTGTGGCCTTTAAGATATAAAGTCCACAAATGATGGCTACTACTTCCTCAAATGCTCACCCCTGTCTCAGGCTGAGGATCCCTCCCAATCCCAGCCCTTTCTTCACCAGCACCCTAGTGCCAAGAGTTTGTAGGGGAAGGAAAGTAGGAAGAATTGTGAGGAACAGTCTCTGGAAGAGACAAATTAGTGGCTAGTGGCCCAAAAGAGCAATGACATCTGCTGGTTTGAGAAGTCCCAGGACAGCCGCCTCAGATCCTAGTTCCCGCCTTCCTTTCCCAATCCTGACTGTAGCTGGGCCTGGTCAACGGGCTGGTCATCAGAACACCATTTCTTTCATCAGATCTCTTAATTCTTCAAACAGAATTTAAAAAAGTATTTACAGTGGAGAGCATCTTGTTTTTCATCCCTACGGAGGCAACTGCTGGTTTCGCTGAGAAAAAGTGAGAACTTGAAGCATGGGCCTGACCTCTCTGCGGATGAAGCAGCAAAAAAGTATTTCTTTTTCTCCTTAGTTTCGGACCAGAGAAAGCAGGACTGAAATAGGGAGTGAAACCCTGGGATGTCGAGAGGCCCAAAATCTTCTTACAAAAATGCTTAATTCTGCTTTTCTTAAGGAGCTAAATGAAAAAGAAGTCCTATACGTACGTCCCAGCCCTGAAATAGACAATGCTCCGTGCACTCATTTCAATCAACGGTGTGAATGCTAAGAACTGTAAAAATATTCAACTATGTATAGACTATCAAATATTTTAGAATAAGGGAGGGGCCGAAGAACTGTATCTGTAGCTAGAAGGGGGGGAACGGATCTTCCGCCACAGGCCCGGGGCCCGGTAGTGGCGCGGGTTGGCCGGGAGCGCCTTTGCAGGGCCTCTGGCCGGGAAGATGCGCCTGCTCCTTGGTCCTGGTTCACTGCCTCAGGTGCCTCAACCTCCCCCCCCACCCCCCCAGCCCAACTTTTCCTGAACAACCCCGCAGCTCTCTCGCCGCCGCCTCCTCCAGCGTCCCCTCCCCTTGGCAGTGCCGGGCTTTTCGTTTGCGCAGCTTCTTTTCTTGCCGGGCTGGTTGCTGGGAGGTGCAGTGGGCAGTGGCGGCTCCCGCTGCGAAGCTGGGGGAGGAGAGGGGCCCCGGCCAGCCACGGAAGGCGGCAAGAGTCGCTCGCTTCTGTGAGTTCTGCCGGTGGGGGGCCGAAGAAGGCTGTCGACCAGGAGAAGGCCGAGGTTGAGGAGGCCGGGGAGGGGTGATGATGGTGTTAAATGTGGCCGCGCAGCTCCCCGGGGAGCTGCCTGAAAGGAGAGTGCGCTCACCAGCTGACAGCGCGTGCTCCGCTCCAGACGCTCGGCACCGCGGCCAGGAGCCTCTGCCAGCCCCTCTATTGTCAACCGTTCTCTAATTAAGAAACACTCACATTACGGCAAACCACCCCCACGCTTCTTGGTTCCTGTCCTTTTCTTTATCTTCCCCCGACGACTCTCCTCCCCTGCCTCTCCCCCGAGTCCCAGGATTTAACCCATTCTCCGCCCCGTTCGCCTATTCTTGTTAGAGGCCTAGCGGAAGGGAAGCCACCTCAAAGGTTGGCGTCTGGGACTCTGCTCAGCCCCGGGGTGAGGGTGGCTGGTGAGAGTAGAGTCATTTTATTTTACGTGCCCACCGTCCCCCTCTCACCCAGACCTCCCACCCCTTCCCGCAAAACCATTTGCAAATAATGTAGCTGCTGGAGGTCATCTTTAACTCTCTCCAGTGGTACTTGCTGGGTTTTCCAGATTGTAATTGACAATTAGGTCTGCTACTTTTTGTTTCCAATTCTGACTGGGGTTTGAAACTGCCATGACAAAGTTGATCACCTCTTTCTTGAACTTTCAAATGAGCAGAGGAGAGAAATAATTCCCAGATAGCCTTTGATAAAAGACTGCTTGCTTCATTCAGCTTTCAATCTCTAAAATCAATTAAAAGGCCTAATGAAAGCATTGGTCCTGCATTAGTTAAGATTATGGAAACTTAACTCCCCCTCTTTTTTCTTGTTACCCTGGACCCCCAGTTAACGATGTCCCATAGAGAGCATGTTTAAACTTGCCAGTTGCCAAAAATAATCTTTCTTCAGCTTTCGGTGAAATCAAGTAAGTTTCCCGAAGGGTGGTGCGCCAAAAGCCTTCACGAATAAAAGTGGTGGGGTAGAAGGCAAAGACAGGATATAAAACAAGCTGTTTAAAGTACATAAAACTCTAGAAAGCACCAAGCAGTGTCGCAAAAGACTAACCCGATTTATCTATCTTCATTACTTTAAGAAATGCTGCCTCTTTGTTTGTTTGGGTGATATTAAGCATGCTTAACTTGCACACATAGTTGATTCCTTTGCTAGTATCTTGGATACTTGGATCTGACTTTGGAAGGTAGAAGCTAATTGCTAATAATGGAGAGAAAGGAACCAGTCAGCATGGCAGGAGTGGTCTGGCATATGGGGAATGAGCGCTCAGAAATACTCAATATTCAAGTTTCCAAAATATTAATGAGATTATAGCAACCTGCAGCTATATGTTACAGCTTGTTAATGGAGTGTAAGAGAGCGGGCTGCCAAACGTTTGTTATGCAAACTCCATAACAGAACCCTAAGATGGAAATGCGATTGTACATTTCTTTCAAAGAAATGCCAGCATAAAAAGAAAGAGAAATAGAGTGAAGGAAAGAAAAGAGGTTAAACTCCTCATTTGAACTTTGAGCACTCAATTTACACAAAGCGATTTGGCTTTTTGTGCATGTCTTGATGAGAATTCGCCCTCACTTTTCAGTCAGAGTGATGGAGAATTTCCTATCTGATATTCTGTCATGGCTGTTTTCTCTTGAGAAGACATGTAAAATGACTTCCTTAAATGAAGTTTGCATCACCTCTGATTCATGTATAATGCCCCTAACATTTAAAAACATAAAAATCTATTTTTGTGGTTCAAGAGAAAACTCTGAACATTTGCCTAGCTATAACTCCTTTCCATGGACTTTCTTAGAGAAAAAAAAAAGTCTGTGGGCACATTGCTCTAGTGAATGGGAATAGATCTAGTCTGGATATTGACACTTTGTGATTGCGGGATTTGGGGGCCAGTTAGGGGCAGTAGTTTCCTCATTTATAAAAGATGGGAAGGACGATGTTCTTGATGTCATTTCTGTTTTGAAATTTCTATAAGTCCATGAAAAGAAAAAGAATAACTTTGGAAGAGGTTGTTGCTTTTTTTTTTTTCAGGGTCACCACAAAATGAGCATAAATGGTTTTGAAAAAAATGAAACATAAGGCACTTTCTTTGAGAAAAAAAAGAATCACAACTTTAATTTTTTTTTCCATCTTGTCCTTACCCAACTCAGATTCATAGCAGGTGAAATAATTCTAGGTTGTCTTCTCTCTCTTCCTCTGCATGTGTACACAAACACACCAAGCCAAATAACTATGAATATATGTGTGTGCTCATCCTGCAAAGTTGCTGTGTGTCCATGCCTGTTGAATTTACTTACTGAGAGCGGAATGGAAATGTGTGAGAAGCAATCGCTTGATTTATTCAGCAGCCTGAAGATTCCTGATGTTTATCGTGAGCACGGCAAACTCAGCAGTGCAAAAGGTTATCTGAGGAACAGGTGCATTGTTTCTGTCCCTGGAAAGTGTCGGGAGCTACCGCTCACCTCTCAGAGCTGGAGGAGTCTCTTGGCTTCCTTTGAGCTTTGGCTTCAGCTTCAGCTGAAAGCCATTGAAACTCAGGTGGTCAGTCAAGAGCTGGTCCCGCAGTTCCCCACTCAAGAGCAGAGCTGCGCCCCTTCGCGTGATACTTTACTGCAAACCTAGTTTGTGGCACTCTCCCGTTTTCAAGGTGCTGGAGGGAGAGGATGATGCTGGAACGATTAATTTAACTTTCTCTGGCTCTCCCCCGCGCCCACCCCTGCTTTCTTGTTCTCACAATTTGTTATCCTAATGAAGACACAAAATATAAAAGATTTGGCTTAAAATCAACTTCTCAAATTCAGCGATGTTTATCGAACGGAACGTCGCCCAATCTTTAGTTTAACAAATAGTTCTACTCTCACGTTCACGAATACGTTTTTAAAAATCCTCTTTCTACCGTCTCCACAAAGGCACTATATTTGCCTTTTCAAAATCTTTGATCCTGACACCCAGAATAGGCTGTTCCTTGGTGAGGACCCAGAGGGTGAGAGTGGGTGTACTGTTTAGTTTTTTCAACTGACTAATAAATAAATAAATAAATAAACATTTTCTACATAGGAACTAATTCAGAAAGACAAAATAAAAGCAAACATTATCTTCTATGGTAGAATAAGCAGAATTGTTTGGGGGGAAAAAGGGGGGTAGGTCAACAATTTCCTAGGGTTTCTAATTTTTGAAGCAATGAACCCCATCCCCTTTCCGCTCAAGTTTTTTCCATTGTTCTCTTTTTTGCTTCTGCCTTCAACGTAGCCCTATCGCTCCTGCCTTCAACTTACCGCTATCGTGCCACCCCCCCCCCAACCACTGAAAGAAAGAGAGGGAGGGAGGAAAGGGGAGAGAGAGAGAAATTGAGAACACTTGTACTGTGTGTTTTTGACCTATGGCAAAAGCCTTCAACTTGGCTGAAGTTTTTATGAAGTGGGACTAGGTAACCTTGGTAAAGTTCACTACTCCTGGTGAGGTCTTAGGAGATCTGAAACAGGTGCCTCCCCTTGCAGAGGTTGTTGGGGCCAGCAGTGAGGAAGACTGGATAGATCCAGGCTATCAAAGAGGCAAAATGGTTGCAAATTTGGGCAAAATTTTTATCTAACAACTTATTTACTGACTTGATCACTGGTACTGCTTGAAGCTACAATGTTTATGACAGATTTGTTCTTTACAACTCTTAGATTCGCATTTAATAGAAGACTAAGTTCAAGTCTTCAAGGTCATTTCAAAATGCTTTTAATGCTTATATTAGAATGGAATTTTTAATGTTTTTAATGCTTGTATTAGAATGGAATAAGTGACAAATGAAGTTATTTTCACGTTTATTTTTATCACTTGCAAAAGAAAATACATAAAACAATGGCAGTTGGCTTTGCTAAATTAAAATAAAATGATCTTGAGTAGAAAAACGTAAAAAAAAAAATGAATCAAGATAAGTAGAAATGGTAGTAATCAATAATAAATAAGTTTCCCTAACATTAACAAAGCAAAATAAAATTGACCAAATGCTTTTGACACTACTGGATTTTTTTTAATTTTAATTTTTTAAACAAACATTTGCAAAGAGCTTAAGGATTATAAGTGGCTGTGTTTAAAACAACAACAACAATAACAACAACAACAACACAAAACTGGTCTGCAATTGGCAGTTGAGTTTGTCCTGAAGCCGCAGCAGTAGCGGCTGATAAAGTGCGTGCGCCAAGTTTCCTAAAAGACGCCAACATTATCGAGATCCGATATACATACTGGGTATGTTTATACAATATATAAACCTAAGAGTTCCCTGTTTTCTAACATTCCATAGTAAAAAGTCATTCACTTTGGAGCCATTAACTGCGTTTGATGATACATTTTGAGAAAATATTTCGGAATACTAATTCTCCCACACGTGAGTGCGCGCAACACACAGGGATGAATGCCCAGGGCATAAAATAAATTAAACACAAACCAGCGACCGAGAAGAAAATGCGACATTTTAGCAGCGTATTGGCAGCAGGGAACTAGAAAAATGATGCCATATTTGGGTACATATAATTATACCTTATCTACCTACAGGGGGAGAGGGTGGGAGGAAAGAACTGAACTTTAACAGCAAGTTTTCATCAATATGGACCATAGGAAGTTTGAAAAGCGGCGGCTTTTGCAAACCATCAAATATAGCTGCCATATGAAGCCAAGTCGTTGCTAAACAACAACAATCGCAGAGCAAAAATTAAAAGGGTGCGGGAATCTTTAACCACGGGGCTTCCAGCTCATTGGGCATGGGCAGTTTTGTTTCTGTCTCAGTTTTCAGGTTTCTGTCACCTTCCTAACTTGCCTCATCTGAGTCACTGTAATGGGAATGGGGGGAAAACTCCCCGTCGCTTCTGTGGGACCGGGGCGAAGTTTTGCTACTTTCTTCCTGCACTGGCTGCAGGATGCCCCCGGGCAGTGAAGGCGACAGGTTCTTTTGCGCCATCATCGCCGTCAGGGCGCTGTCCTCGAAAGTCGAGAAGTGCAGAGCATCCAGCTGCACGGAGTATCCTCCCGCGGAGGCCGGGGCGGAAAAGCGTGTCCGGCAACTTCCAGGCGGCGTCGGCCGCTGGCCCCCTCCGGAGGCTGGCTGGGCCCCCGCTGCGGTCGCGGTGCCCGCGCTGCCTTCGTAGGGGGCGGCGGCGCGAAGGTGGTGATGGTCGCTTTTGCAGGATGCTGGCGGCGGTGGTGGCTGCTCCCCGCCGCTGGGCGTTTGTAGCAGCTCGGACAGGGCGTTGATGTAGATCTGGGCCATCTGCAGGGTCTCGTATTTGGACAGCTTCTTGTCGTTGTTGAAGGACGGGATAACGTTGCGCAGCTGGTCGAAGGCGTGGTTCAGCCCGTGCATCCTGCGACGCTCCCTGGCGTTGGCCGCCAGGCGCCTTTGCTTCTGCACCCCGTTCACCTGTTTGCTGGAAGGGGCGCGCTGGCGGCTGCAGCCCAGCTCGTCCACTACCACCCCGCCTTTCAGCTTGCACAGCTGTTCCCGCACTTTCACTGGCCCAGGACTCTTGCTGCTGCTACCGCCGCCGCCGCCGCCGCCGCTCCTCCTCACCAGCTCCCCCCGGCCGTCCGCCTCCTCCCGGGGCGCCGCAGCCTCAGAGGCACCCAGCTCGGGGGAATGCAGCAAGTACTGGGCGGCGCGTGCCGTGCAGATGCCCTGCAAAGTAGGAGCCAGCCAGGCGCGTGGGTCGGTGCTGTCCAGGAGGGACAGCTCGGCCGGGTAGACGGGATGCTCTCTCGTCTGCAGGGTCGCAGGTGGCTGTGGCGGCGGCGGCGGCGGCGGCGGCGGCAGGTGGTGAGGCTGGGGATGGCGATGGTGGTCGCCCAACTCCTTCACTTCAGCCCACTCCTCTGCGTGCAGCAGGCGGGACATTGCACTTCAGAGGCTCGGAGGCGCAGGGTCGGAGGAGGTACTGGCAAACCAGCTCAACTACGACAAAAACCCTTCCTGGGTCCCTACTGCAATGTCTTATTTTTTTCTCCTCGACCCTCCCCCACCCAGACGGAGATCACACACCAGGTCGCGTGCAACGAAGCTTCTCCGGTTGCTGAAGGCGCTGCGCCCCTTTAAAAAGCGGCACGCGCCAGTGTGTCTCCCCCCCCCACCCCCCGCTCCTCTCCCAGCCCCCTCCTCGCGCCGGTCGCGTGTCTGCTCAGCCAATGGAGGGCGCCGGCAGGCGCGTGCGAGCAGCCAATCAAAGAGTTTTTACACCCGGAGAAAAGTTCCTGCGTACTGAAGATTCAGGGGCTAGCTCAATGTCCCCCCCCCCCTTTCTTCCATACTCTTTTAAGTTAGTCAAATTCATATGTTAATTGCGGGTTGTAATTCGACTCCTGTGTTGTGTCACCGCGCCAGCCGCAGGGCTGCGTGAGCGGATGCGGAGCGCACTCTTGGCTGGAACCTGAGCGAGGCTGGGCGCGCCTGGCGCTGAGAGGGCACTCTCGCCGGGGAGAAGCCCGTCTACCCTTTGTGGCCTCCAAACTAGGATCGCAGGCCCCACCGTTTGTGCCCAGACGTGTAAAATCTCTCACGTATATCATCCATGTATGTATATGTAAGTTGTTCATAATACATGTTCATAGGTATAACTGTAGATATATAATTGCTAAGTGAGACCCACTATTTAAAATCAATGTCAGAATGAAAAAAAAAAAAAAACAACAACAAAACAACGAAACCCCATAACTGTCTCAGAATACATTTCTTAATTTTCATCTCTCGCTCCAGATCGACTTCAGGTAACCTAGTTAAGTTGTGGTGCAATGATAGGATGCACTAAATTTCATATTCCCCGGTCCTCTCAGTGCCCTTTTCCCAGCAACCCGGCCAAGTAGGATTGTAATCTGCAGGAAACTCTGTTGAGTGGCTGTAGGACAGGGATATTTTACAGTTTCAACACCCACAGTCGGACTCCTTACGAAATGCGGAGCCAGGGAAAAGTGCCCAAAGAAAAATGAAAGGTGCCTGCGTTCCCTGAAATTCTGAACCTTTTTAAGGTACAGAATCCCAGAGTTACCTACCCTTCTGTTTCAGGAGCCCCGGGTTTAATACAGCGCGTGGCTTCTCCGGCAAACACCCAGAAAACCACAGCCTAACGCACTCCACGCCCCCCTCCGCTTAGTTAGGGGTGCTCTCCCAGCATCCCCTATTCACCACCGCCAGCCATAGAGCCAAACCCCTGGAGGTCCCGAGCGAAGCTGGGACGCTGTCGCTCAGGTGAGCTCCTTGCTCCCGCCCCTTAGTCCAGACCTCTTGAATTCACAACAAAAAGCCAATCAGAAACGCTCTGGCCCGGGGACCGCCCCGGCTGGTGTCTCGAGACGCCACACCTCAGGGCGCTTTCCTGCCCTGTCGGTGGGGCGCAGGAGTGGGACGCAGCTGGCGGGTGCCAGTGCTGCTTTCCACTTTAGCGGTGGAAGAGAGTTTCTTCCTCTAGAAGAGATGGCGAAAAGAAAAGCCAGAAGAGAAAGCTCCCCGGAAGCTGTTTTTTCGGGGCACAGAAATGACTCAAAGTTGTTCTGCTAATATTCACAGGGACTTGATCTAATGTGGTATTTAGAACTCCTTGGAAAAAGAATTTCTGGGACTGGACTGGATTAGTGTGTGTATATATATATATACACACACACACACACTCTATTGTGTATTTATAAATACACACACACATACTGTATTCTACCTACATTTTCTGTACTATATACTACATACTATATTCTACCCTTCCATGCCTTGCATATAGCTTTGTGGAGATTAGCTACATCTATCTCCATCTCGGTAAAGGTACTGAAGGGTAGAGTAGAGTGCTAATTCTTTTTGTTTTTCCCTCAACCTTGTTCGTTTGTTGCTATTTAGGGACAGTCCTTGGCCTTCAGACCTTAAGAGGCAGAATGATCAGAGCTGGATTCTTATGTAAATTTTAAGTTCTGCTGAAATAAGTATGTTCAATAAGACATGCAGAAACAAAAGCAAAAACAGAAAAACCCTAACTTAATCTGAAAACTACTGCTGAGAATAAAGAAAACGTAAAAAAGGAAAGTCATCCAGAATATTTTTTGGGAGAAAATTCTCCAATTTTTTGGTGATTGGACTGAGTACCATGAGGTTCAACTAAATGATGCTTTTTCTATAAATTGTGCAGCCATATAAAATGTGCTACTTCAAAAAAATAATTGCGAATAGCTGTGGATGCCAAATTACAACTTTCAGAAAAATGACGAACCATCTTCTATATAGGTATGGCAATGTAAGTGACTAGAGCCTGGCAGGATCAGTTGTTTTCATCACATTTTATTCCTAATAGTTCCCAACTGTATCAGCTGAAAGTTATTCCTTCCATGTGATGTCACTACCAAATATGTAGGATGCCCCAATTTTCCTTGGACTTGCATCATCCAAACGTTTTGTTTGTACTTTAGATTTGACTGCATAACCACCGAATATTCATTTTCCTCTGCGTTTAAACAGTATTATAGGCTGTAGCCAAATATTTGTCAGATACATAGAATATTGATCCTAATTTGCCAGCTTTGTACATAATGATTGGTATTAGTGCTTCTTGGAAGCAAGCCTCAATGTTTGAGTAAATTAGAGGGGCCCAGCAATGCGAGGGACAGTAAGATTTATTATAGGTTGTAGTGAAATACATTCTTTTGCATTTAGAGTAAACAGGAATCTATTTTCCTTGCCTTGCCTTGCCTTCCTTTTTCTTCCATTAGGTGAGACCAAGGAAGCTAGGCACCTGAGCTGGAAAAGGGAACACAGGGCCCAGTGCTGGGGATAGAGTGGTAGGGTTGGGGTTGGAGCCTGAGTGAGCAGGGTGCCCCTACAGGGGGTTCATAGCATACGATGTCAATCATCAAGTAAGGCAAGTGTCTGTAGGGGCTGGATGGTGGTGCTTGTGTGTCCATGGACAGCTGGATTAGTGACATAAGGAAGGATTAATGAAAAAAGTAAATATTTGGGAACAATCAGAGTAAGGTTTCTCACTGTCACAGAAAGGAGTTACAAATATTGAAATGGAGAAAGCTGTGGTGTTGGATTCAAATTAGAAATTTTGATATAAATTTATTGTCTTCAATATGTATAAATAGATGACATAGACATCAATAGATACAAATCTGAGGTGTGTGTTTACCTACATATTCTCTAGTTCTTTTTGTTCTCAGGGCCTGGGATCAGCAATGAGCATATCTAGTTCTCAGATTTTAGTTTTTAAATAAAATTGTCCACTAAAAAGAACCAGGGTTCTTGGGGAAATGGGCTGATTCCAAGAATGGGGCAAAAAAGATACAAGATAAACATGGAACATCTTGTACTGGAAATAAGGAAGTGCTCAAAATGTAATGGGGACATGTCAAAAGACTGCAGAAGCCTGCTTGAAGAGGCCTCTACTGATAAAATATAGGACAATCTGAGCATCAAAATATGTAATGATAGTAACAGATTAGCTACCACTGAGAAATAAAGGAATCTATGAATCCTTACTAATAAAATAAATAAGTGCATTGAAGGTTTGATGAATACCTAGTCACAAGATATGTGTTGATTACAAATGAAAAAAGATTGACTCTACTGCCATGGAGAACTATGGCAGACACCAACTTAATTAAGTGATCAAAGTGAAGACCACCAGCAATGGGATAAATCAAATTTATGTGCTATTTGTTATGATGCAGAAAACTCAGCATTACTTCCATGATATTCCTGCCAAAGACACATATCCTGAATCCAGTCAAGAGACGACATGATGGGGCACCTGTGTGGCTCAGTGGGTTGAGCTCCGGACTCTTGATTTGGCTCAGGTCATGATCTTGGGGTCCTGGGATTGAGCTTCAAGATGGTTCCAACCTCAGCAGGGAGTCTGTTGAGGATTCTTCTCCCTCCCCCTCTGCCCTCCCCACTCCCAAATAAATAAATCTTTAAAAAAGAGAAAGAGAGAGAGAGAGAATATCAAGCCAACCCAAAATGAGAGAACTTCTAGAAAACAACCAGCCTATAAATTTTAAAAGTATCAAGATCGTGAAAGACAAAATGCCCCAGGATCTATTCCAGACTAGAGGAAGATAAAGAGACATGATAATAAATCTGATGTCTGATTCTATGTTATCTCGTTTTCTAATAAAGAGCATCATTGGGAAAACTGAGAAAACTTGAATGGTATGTGAGAAATAGACGGTAGCAAAGTTAATTTCCTGACTTTTGATGGTTTTATTATGGTTATGTAAAAGAAGAGAAGGTTCTCCTTTTTAGGGAATATTCACTAAAACATTTGGGGGTAATGGAACAGCTTACTCTCCAATAGTTTAGTAAAAAGCTTTTTTGTACTGTGCTTGCAACTCTTTTGTAAGTTTGAGATTGTCTCTAATGAAAAGTTAAAAAAAAAAGAAAAAAAACCCTCAAACTAATATACATATTTACTTTGTTCTTGTCTGGAGTTACTAATTTATCTCAATCCAAGCATTATAACACAGTGTATTGAGGCCTATAGTTATCACTGATGCTTTAAGTTAAACTGTGATCTGCCTAGCCACAGCACAGTATGTGTCTAGTGGGTTTAAAAATTCTTAGGTTTTAATGACTATTCCATTCACAAGAACTCCAAGACTATTTCTCAAGAGGTGCCAAAAATTAACTGTTAACTTGAAATGCATTCCCTTACAGGCTGTTTAAAATAAAAATTTCCTAGTCATGGTGAATTCTCCTAAGCAGTGTTCTGATCAGTTCTGATCTGTTCATTAAAAAAAAAAAAAAAAAGAAAAGAAACAAACAAACACCCCCGCCCAAATGGATCGTTTTCACTATTGGTAGTAGCCTTACCTTAATAATAATTGGCAATTTTGGGAAAGAATTACACATTCATCCAATCATTCTGATATGAATGGTATTTCAGAGTAATCAAAGAGTCTTACTTTAGTTCATCAGGATAATTTCTTTTCAGAATATTTCTACCTGATAAAGTAGAAAAATAGAAAATTTTAAGAAATCGATTATTTGAAACCCCTAATAAAAATTTCTATTTAGGCAATCATTTACAAAGAAGGAGCAATTAGATTAAAGTCTGTTGGGGAATTTTACAACAGAGGGGTCCATTTGTCAATATCTTAGTAGCACCGTTCAGAGTAGAAGACGCTGATATTATGTGCTTCCCAGTTTTTTCATGAATTACAAGGTACACAGACCCCTATGAAGTATTGTTTATAAAAGAAGAAAATCTGAATTTAATTAAGTCTTCAATACAGCCTCCTATTTACAGGAAATATGTCAAGTTAAATGACATTACAAGAATGCAAAAAGCAAAACCCACATCATTTAACATTCTATAGAACAAATGTTCAATTTCAACAAGTGTGTGACATGAATAAAGGAGGGCGATGAAGGAGGATTGCTCTTGATTAAGATAGTCTTACGATATAGTACCAAAAGCAATGTGTGGATCTTGTTTGGATTCAGATTCAACGTTAAAAGGACTTTTTTTTAAAGACAATTGATGAGGTGTGAATTTGAATTCAGTATTATGTGATACCAATGAGTTATTATTTATTCCCAGTTACGACAAAGGCAGTGTCATTTTCTAAGAAGCTATCTATGCCTTCAGAGCCACGCATAGATGCTTGTAGGGCTCTATGAGGCCTATGATTTCCTTTAAAGTATTTCCTTTAAAGTATTTCATCATCATATCAACGATATGAAAAAGGAATAGTGAAGCGAACGTGGAAAAATCTTAACAATTGTGAAGATTCATTAGACTAGCAGCTCTATTTGCACATGAAAATGTTTACAATAAAGACTTTGTAAATATCCAGTGACTTCTCACTATTTATTACGTATCAGCCATATGGCTTAGTTCAGCTTTAAAATCCCTATTATCTGGTCCTAAACTATATTTCTTGACTGAGAGTTCCTTTTTCCTTTTGCATAGTGTTTCTTGAACTGTATTTTATTTTATTTTATTTTATTTTATTATTATTTTTTAAGATTTTATTTATTTATTTGACAGAGAGAGAGATCACAAGTAGGCAGAGAGGCAGGCAGAGAGAGAGGGGGGAAGCAGGCTCCCTGCTGAGCAGAGAGCCCGATGCGGGGCTCGATCCCAGGATCCTGAGATCATGACCTGAGCCGAAGGCAGAGGCTTTAACCCACTGAGCCACCCAGGCGCCCCTTGAACTGTATTTTAAAGATCATCTGTCTGCATGAGAATCACTTGGGGTATTTGTTAAAATACCAAATCACTTTTGTCAAGGGGGCCCAGAACTTATAAATGGATAAACAGTTTTAGGGATTCTTAGACATGTCCAATCTTGAGAACTATTTTTCTAGACATTTTCCTGTGTCGTATTCTGCTACTTTTTATTTCTGAGAACATGTATTGTAATTTCTGTTGCCACAAATACAATAACCCCCAGACACCTATTATGCAGTCCTACTTACTAAAATGTAACCTAAGTCTAGATCAAATGCCACATCCTCTAGGAATTCTTCCCTTGTCATCTCTAGGTCCACCATTTGTCCTTCCGCAAGGAGGTGAAAGCTCATGTCTTTGGGTCACTTCACTAGTAGCTTGTTGGAGAAGTTCAAAATTGCCTCATTATATAATGTGCCTAAATTTACTTAAGGTTCATTGACCACCAGGAATGGTCAACTCCTTCACAATTGTACAATATCTGTATTTGTTATCTATTGCTGCATAACAAATTCCCCCAAACTTAGTGATTTAACAACAGATATTTATTATATCATGGTCAGTGGGTAAGAGATTCTGATGTTGCTTAGTTGAGTGGTTCTGGTGTTGCTTAGCTGAGTGGTTCTGGCTCAAGGTCTCTCATGAGGTTTTAGTAAAGATATCAGCTCAGGCTGTAATCTGAAGGTTTGACTGGGACTGGAAGATCTACCTCCTACATGATTCATTGACATGGCTGGAAAGTTAGCACTGGCTGTTGACAGGTAGCCTTTTTCTCACCATGTGGATTTCTCCATAGGTCTGTTTGAGTGTCCTCTGACACGTGAGCAACTGGCTTATGCCAGAGGAAGTGACTCAAGGGAGATACAAGCTGCACTATATTTTAGATCTACATCCTGAAAGCATGCTGTGTCGTTTCTACCACATTCTTGTTATTAGAGGTGACTTGCTTAGTCAAGACCACATTTACTGAGAGAGCAATTAAGTCCCGAATGGAAGGGAAAAGAATCAAAGAATTTGTGAATGTGTTAAAACCACCAATACCTTTGTTTCATGTTAATTTATTTGTTTCCTTTTTGCAAAATTTAATTCCTCTTTATTGAACTGGAGTGTGGAGGTATTTTGGTAAAGCGAGAAAAATGCTGCAGACTGCTCTAGAAGTTGCATGTGAAGGTTAGAGTCACTGAACAAATTGAGCAAATTACAAGTGAAGAGAAATTATATACTTTCTGCTTCTGCAACAATTTCAAATGGCATGTGTTTAAAGATTGTATTTGTGACCATTTATAATGTGACAATATTGACCTTTGTCAACCATTGTCAACCCTTTAGACTTTCCACAGAAACCATATTATGATAGGTAATTTGCTTTTTCTCACATTTTTATGGGATCTCTTTTTATTTCAGTCATATTTGTGAATTTGTTTTTAATTTATATAAGTATATCCTGAGCATTGCTTTATAATGATTATTAGGATGGTTAGGGACAGTTGTATGCTGGTAAATGTGTAACAACTGAAAAAAATGCATGCATATATTGTATACCTATATAAGTTTGTTGTAAAATTTACTAATATAAAGAATGTGTAACACACAGTTTATAAATAATAAAATGTTCAATATTCTTTATTGCAAATACTCTATAGCTGCTGATGCTCTCATAGAATGCTTTCATTGATTTTTGCCTTTTTTGTATCCATAACTAACCAATGGTTGCATCTGATGAAAAAATAGAGTGCCCACTTGAATGTTGATTGATGTTTTTCAATTACTGTTAACGAATAAGATGAAAGTGAAACAACGATGAGGATGTGTGTTGGAAACACTTGAGAGTTAATGATGTGAACAACTTCTTTGTTGAACATAATAATAATAATTTCCTGATATTGTAAGAATATGTGCCCCTTTTTTGGTATTATTCATAATGTAATGGCTACAGACACTGACAAACTTTTAAGTTTAATCCTCATTATTAACATTTCACTATCACTTTCTTGAGTCTAGACAATCAATAAAACAATGAAGCAAGCCTTGATTTGGTCATTTATAGATTTCTGTTGGTGTAAATACTCCGATTGCTAGGTCAAATGGGAATTTTCCTTAGCCATATCTTAACTGATTTCCTCTTCAACTTTCAACACAGTCAAAAACATTTTTTTTCAAAACTTTCTTTTCTCTTGATTTGGGGATGGCATATTCTTCTCCTTTGTTTCTCCCACCTCTCAGATTGTTCTTTCTTAACTTCTTTCGAGGAGGTTTTCTTCCGATTGGCTTAGTACTCTGCTCTCATTTCCCCTTACTCTCTGTATACCATCTCTACAAGCCAATGAATAATAAGGTCTTCTCTAAAGTCCGTTTTTTTTTTCAGTACTCTTAAAGTAAGCACCAACATCAACAACCAATATTAATTTGGTGGATAGGAGAATGTTTCCCAAGGAAGTAAGGCCTGAAAGTTGAATAGGAGGCCGCTAAGGAAGGAGAGGGGACACACCGCTATTATAACAGCAACAGCAAAAAGGATCCTTGAACAAAAATGGCAAAGTCCCACTCTCTGGTCCCTCCCTATCACTTCGGCTTCACATATCCCCATCCCCTGTGGTGCTTTAGCCACATAGGTTTTTTCTTTGCTCATAAGTGTCAAACATTTTCCCATGTCTGCCTTCACACACATTGTCTGCTATGCTCTTCCTTTCCTGGTGCCTCTTTGTCGGGCTACTTCCTATTCCACTTTCAGCTCCTACTTTCTCAGGGAAGCATTTCCTGACCCCCCAGAATTCCCCGTTTTACATTTTTATGGTACATTATATTTGTTCACTTTAGTATTGATAATCATTATCGGGGGCGCCTGGGTGGCTCAGTTGGTTGGGCATCTGCCTTTGGCTCCGGTCATGATCCCGGGGTCCTGGGATCAAGTTCTAAGTCCAGCGCCCTGCTCAGTGGGGAGTCTGCTTCTCCCTCTGCCTCTGCCTCTGCCCCCGCCCACCCATTTCCCCCAGTTCATGCTCTCTCTCTCATAAATAAATAAAATCTTAAAAAAAAAAGAGAAAATCATTATCAGATGATTATTTGTGTGATTGTTTATTTTATTTTTATCTCTCCTCTATCACCCTCCACTCCTGCTGGCGAGGCTATTTTGCTCATGCGCCCATTGTGCAAGCATTGGGGCAGCTGAGGAGGGAAGCTGGCTGGTTTCCAGTGGATGAGTCATTTTTATCACCTGGTTTTTCAGTGCTTCCTCTGTGGTAGATGGCCTGTGATGGGCTTTGGGATGGGAAATAAGGATCTGGGCACTTTGTGTTCACTCCGACCAGTCGCCCACATGATTCTTCCTCATGTCTGCTCATGTCTTCCTCATGTCTTCCCCTTGTCTCTATTCTTCCAATCTTACTCCCTACAGGCCCCTGATTAACCAGACGCCGCCCAGGAATCGATGTGTGTTCTCGCTCTGCACCATTTCTTTCTTCATAGAAAGCTGGTGGTCAAGTGAACCACAGAGGATTTCCTCCCCACACTGTCTTTCAGAGCCTTCTCCGAGATCGGCTGTAGTGCAACCGTGGCCCATTGTCAGCTTGCAAACATATCAAGTCACCTCATCCATGAATCAGGCCTAAGTTTTTCCTTCTCTATTAGCCATTCCTTCTCCGTGAGCTCACTAAAGTTGAGGCATTGATGTAGCTAAGTAATATAAAGGCCTGGGACATATGCTTATATAAATTACTTCGACTCTCCAGACCTGATTGGGTCTGACCCAAAATGTACCATCTGTGCAACACGAAGTCTTGCTATTGTGAATCCCCTCCCTCCTACCCCACTTGTGACTTGATGTGATGTCCAGATCGAGGCAAGTAACTCCAGTTGTAGAGCCACTTAATATCCGTTGGCTGAGAATCTGGTCTCTACTAAGGTCCAGTAACATGCCAGGACTGGCTTCTATGGCAAATAGTTCTCTGCTACAGAGGGCAGAGCATTGCATCAAGCCTTAGGGGTCTGTGCTGGGACTCTTCTAACTGGGCTTGCAAAAGACTCTAAATGGCAATCTTGTGTTCCACAAATACCTCTAGCATCATGGGATCTGCTGAATCATATCTAAGGGACAAGGATGCTCATTCCACAGCTTAAATCTGCTACAAAGTCCCGCTCAAAACTAGCTGCTGCGTAAGTCAGCTGATAAGTCAGAGAGCTGTGTTCCTAAATATGGCATGTGCTTTCTCCAAAATCCAAAGAGGACTATATGGCATTATGATTTTCCTAGTGGCAAAAGGTGCAAGGAGTAATGTAATTCTAAAATCATCAAGTTTAGCAGGATCTTAGATATTTGTAGGGTTTATCTCCCACTCCCTGGGCCACATATGCCTCACAAGGGCATTTTTTAAAAGCCACTTTCTGCTTTCCAGGTCCAACTAAAATGATGTGATCAGTAGAAGGATCACTATGATGTTCTGCAAAAGGTCCAAATAATCAAGTTCTTTTGTCACTAGAATATTAACACCACCCTTGTTTAAGATCATGAATGCAGATCAATAGCTACATAATAAGTGCAGCAGTAGACCAGCAGCTGAGATCGGAACTCTCATCTGGTTAGGACTGCAGTCTGGTTAGATCCGCAGTCGTCTACTCCCATCTGCCAGGATCCATCTGGTTTTTGCAGGTGTCAGACTGATAGATGGAGATGACTCCTGCTGCAGCCTTTAGCATGATACTAAATCTCTATAGTTCCATTCAGAATGTGGGATTTTTCCGATTTCCTCTTTTGGAGGGGGTGCATTTTCAGAGACTTTCACTTGGTTTCTTCTGCCGCTATGGCTTTGAATCCGAGGTTTAGAGAGCAAATGTAAGGTTTCTGACAGCTGCTAATCATATTCATCTAACCTATGCGCTTAGGGACTGGAGAAATGACAGCAGCATTTGCACCCACCGGCCTCCCGCCGGATGAAGTAGGACAGGATTCTATTTATCATCTGGACATCATATGCTGTCACTGTAAGCAACATCTATGATAGCATTTTGGTTCTCCTGGTCTCAGTGTCAGCTCACAACCTGTACCCAATAGAACCTTTAATATTCTGTGTGTTTTCCTTTCCCAGGTATAACTAGTTTGGGTCCATTTGCAAAAGAATTGGAGGAATCCTCAGGGGCATCTAAGATCCCTTTCCATTGATTGGCTCAAACTTGGTCAAGTGTAGAATCCAGTAAAAGATTAGTGAAATGTTGTTTTGAGGCCTAATATCAATCATTGACCTACCTACTTTTGGTCTTCTCTATTTATGTAGGTCAAACAATACCCTTGTTGGCTACCTGTATGCATTTCCTATTGCTATTATAACAAATGTTTTGGTCAGGGTATCCATGGAAACAGAATCGATAGGAGATCCTATATATACATTTATGTATTTTAAGGAATTGGTTCATGGGAGTGTGGGGGCTAACAAGTCTGAACTCTGAGAGCAGGCTAGCAGCCTGATAACTCAGGCAAGAGTTAGTGCTGCAGGCTTTGGGCAGAACTGCTTCTTCTATGGGAACCCTCAATTTCTGCTCTTCAGGCCTCCAACTAATTGGTTGAGGCCTACCTACATTATTGAGGGCAATCCCTTTTATTTACAGTATTGTAAACTGTATTAACCACACCTTCAAAATACCTTCACAGCAACACCTAGATTAGTGTTTGATTGAGTAACCGGATACCATAGCCTAGCCAAGATGATACATAACATTAATCATCACAACAAATTTCTACAAACTCAATGGCTTTAAACCACACAAGTATATACCTTAAAGCTGCAGGGTTAAAAGTTTGGAATCCATTTCACTGGGCCCACATCAAGGGGTCAGTAAGGCCATGCTCTTTCTTAAACCTCTAAGGGAGAATGCGTTTCCTTGCCTTTTCCAGCTTCTAGAGGCTGCCATCTTGGCTCAGGGCCCTTTTCTCCATCTTGGAAGCCAACAGCATAGTATCTTTAAATCTCTCTGACTTCTGCTTCTGTTGTCACATCTTCATCTCTGAGTATGCCTCCTGCCTCCTTTACCTTACAGAGACTCCTGTGATTATACTGGGCACACCCAGATCGTCCAGTATAATTGCCCCATCTCAAGATCCTTAATCACATTGCAAGTCTCTTTTGTCACCTAAGGTAACATATTCACAAGTTCCAGGGGATTAGGATGTGGACATCATTGGGGGAGAGGTTATTTAGGCTACCACATTACCCATTTATTGTGCCCTTGGAAATACTGTGGCCTATTGGCTATTGTCACAGATCCCTGTCAGGATCACTGATTTCCATTCTGGCTTTGCTTTCTGATATAGTAATTCCAGAATCCCATCATTCCATTCACATTGATGAGCTCATTCCATAGCAGCTTTCCCGACTATATACCTGACTTAAAAAGGATAGGGTCACTGAATTTTCTCAACCATGCCAGTGTCCTCACATTAGCACTTTCCTTTTTGATTTAGTGAAGAGTATCTTTTGGGCTCTCTGGGAAACATAGCCAATGGCTTCCCTAGTCTTAAGCATTAAATTCATTCAAGCATATACTCCTCTAAAACTGATAAAACCGTTTTCTGGCATTTCCACCGCATTTACTATGGGTCGGTGCTTCTCTCAAGTTTAAGAAACTCATCCCAGCATAATATTTGGACTTCTAGAACATTAAATCCTGAGTTATGGAAGTTCCCCTAGGTATTGCAGTGCTTTTGGTGACTAGTTTCTTTGAATCCAAAAAAGAACAGTAGTTCCCCAAGTAGGCCATGCTGAAACTTGACCTTAGCTTTATGCCTGTAAACTATGAGAAAGGTGGGCCAAATCGTGGATGAAGGCAAGTATTATCTTGTGAGGCATCGTAGCGAAGTACTATGTAGGAAGCCTTCTCTGTAATTTTGCTATGCTCACAATAAGGCCTGGTTTTCAGCCTGGACTGCCCTCTGGCTGCAGTTAAGGTGGGTGTCATAGACGTTTCCTGGATTTTATGTTGTGTCCTGAGTTGGTGGTTGGCTGACTTGAGCCCACCATTTTCTTTCAGGGGTACATCTACAGTACTCCACAATGCCCTATCGTATCTGCAGTCGTTCATGACAACCATTGCTGCTGTATCTCTCAAATGGTAGAGATATAGCATAAACCTAATTTATCCCCTTCCTCCCGTGTGCCATCCTAATTCAGGATGGAAGGGACTCTTAGTAATATTGACCCTGCATCATGGTAGGAGTTATCACGACCCACTTATCTTTGCTACTATCTGGCCAGTGAGTGATCCAATTCCAGAAATCCATCTCAGGTTACACTTCCTAGACCATTTCCACCAGAATGATTTTAGTTCAGGTTCTCCCAGAAGTAAATTTTTAGACAAGGATTCAGGATATGGTAGAATGAGTATTTGCTTTTCAATTATTTCTTAAATTGTACCTAACTACAGGTGTACATCTCATGTATTTGATGGTGTACATGTTATATTTCTTAGTTATTTTTTAAAATCTCTCCTTGTCCTACGTGAAAAAAAAATTCCAGATGGGTTAACAGTTAAATATAAAAACATGAAATTATAGACAATGTGAAGATAACAAGAGTGTCTTACTGACATCAGGCTAAGTAAGGGCTCTCTATGCATAAAATCACTAAAGATGTAATAATTCAACAATTAACTAATTTAAAATTAATAATACTTTTTAATAATGAAAGTTTTACAAACTGTAGTACATAAAAATTAAAATAATCCTTTCCATGTACAAAAATCATAAAAGTTAAAAGTAAATGACAAACTGGAAAAAATATTTGCAACAAATTTTACACACAGTAAGTTAACAGACATAATATAAAGAGGAACTATTAAAATTGATAAGAAAATTACTAATTCCTGAAAGAAAAACAGCCAAAAGATAAGAGCAGATAATTGATGAAGGAGCAGTACAAATGGTCCATAAAGATGAAAAACATATTCAACCAGGAAATGCAAATTAAAACAATAAGAAAATTCCAGCTAATTATTTTAGGTTAAACACACAGATGCCCCCCTCAAACATCATTAATTCCACGAAAAAAAAAAAAAAAAAGGACACGAAAGGCATAAACAAACCCACAGAACAAAGAGAATGGCTGAGGAGACCATAACAAATGAAAGATGTCAACAAATTTTTACAAAATGGAAGCAGATGGACAAGTGAGCTTTGACTTAGAAGAACTGAGAAAGCCTGCACCTTAGTCCTCAGGGGAAGCCAAGATCCCCGCCCGGGGGAATCTCTGAAGGCAGGGGTGAGGGAGGGGTTCACGGAGGAGAGACCTCAACCTAACTTTGCTACGGGTGTGCGTGCAGTTGGCTTCGGCGCTCGCTTTCCAAGGCTCCTTTATTTCCTCTTTACATTCTAAATTGAACCCTTGCCCTTGTAGAGTATTTACCTTGTAGAGGAGTAAATACTAATGATCCCCTCACTTAACTGTCATGGAAGCTTCCAAAGTATTTTCATCTGTACTACGGCTAATGGGGACAGTTTTCGAATGGGTTTAAAAGCCGGAATTCTTGCGTGCACACGGGAGAGGATGCAGTGAGGATACTCTGGGCACCGCTGGAACATAGAGCTCAGAATGCCTCTTGACGTGGAAGCTTCGGAGTGATGGGTTCTGATAATCAATTAAGTTTAGGATAACGTAATAACAGTTCTCTAGGATCTTTTGTGGGGAGATCAAAAAACCTTCCCGAATTTATTCAATGTGTATTTATTGAGTACTCTCTCCGTGTACAACACAACACAAAATTTAAGGTAAGGCTCTCGGAAAAACCTGCAACAGCTTTTGAATTCTCCAGGCTGCAAACTGAGTTTCTTCGTATGGCCTCGCAGACTGCCTCCTTTGGTAAATATCCACATTTATAACTCAACTCCTACTCCTCTTACCTTCGTTTCCGGGGCTCCAGTCCCTTGGACCTGCTGCGAGTTCTCTCAGCCAGAGGCATTTCGGTTGTCAGATGAGCTTTCTCCCACTGAAGAACCACTCACTGCTGGTCTCTCTGTCTGAAATGTTCTCTACTCCCTACCTCCACTCCTCTACTCCCCAGACGTCTACTCATTGTTCTTACTTTAGCTTGAGATTTTTATTTCTTCCAGGAAGCCTTCCAAACTAGGTTAGGGTTCTTTGTGATGCACTCTTAAGGTACCTTGTTCCTTTCCTTAGGGAATTAATCTCAGTTGGCAATTACACATTCATCGGTATGATTATTTATTTAATATCATTCTCTGACCCCAGAGTGCGAACTCCATGATTTTGCCCACTATGTTAGGTACATTGCTTAACACAGTGTCTGGAACATGAATGGTCCTCAATCAACATACACGAGAAGAAAGAATACTTAAAAGCAGTTTAGCTTTGTTTTATTAGTTTCTTCAAAGAGTGGTTTAGTTACTGCCACATTCTGTGTCTAATAAAAAAGTAATACTCTCTGTGCAGATTTTCAGCTCACAGAAATTTAGTTTTGTTTGTGAGTGAGTGGAAGATGGGAAATTTGGGATTGTGTTTACACTAGGAGCTTCTGTAATAGAAGTTATTATGTTTTCCTGATGTACTTTATACCTGCTCAGTTTAAAATAGATTTCATTAAGTAAAGAATTGTTCGTTATTTGGCTGGGTCATTCTAGAATATTGCTGGCAATTATCAGTGTCTGCGTCATGTACTAACAAGTCCTCTGTTGAACTGTGAAAGTTCTTAATAAATTCTGGACTTTATAAAGACCATGAAAAGACTCAATATAGAAGAACTGAACTCACACGGAAGATAAGAACCATTCACAATTTACTAGGCAATCAGGTTAAGCATAACTTTATACACAGCATTTTGGAAAGGACACAACTATGCTCCTTTATTAGCAACTTCAGTCTCTCCTGTTAAGGAGTTCATGGATCTGTTTCTCCTGTTACCATTCAGATTATCTTCTTTATTCTTAACCCAGGGGCTGTAATCCACTGATTTCCTTTATTTCCACACTTATTCATGATTTACCAGGTTCAGTAAGAACATTCACTTAAACAAAATCAGCTCCTTGTTGCCAACAGTAGAGAGTTCTTCGTCTGCTTGGGAGAGTGCTGGGCTCAGTCTTTAATTACAGAATCTGCCCCACTCTCCCCACTGTTGTGTCTACTGGCTCGGTTCCATGTACTGCTGCAACTCCTAATGTGAGTTCTCTGAAAAACCTGGCACTCTTGCCAGCCGTGGGGAGTGGCTGGTCTCTGCATCCAGCTACCTCTTTCTGGAAAATGCTGCCTGCATTATTCTTTTCTATCCTGTCTGTCTGTCTTTCACTTGGCAGTCTCTGTGTCCTGATGTGGCAGTGGGAGAGTTGATCGCCTGTGACTTTTGAGAGAGAGGTACAATTTGCAGATTAAGGTTAAGCTACGTGTTGCTATCAGACATCCCTTTGCATACCCTTGCCTGGTGTGTCACTGTAATTGTTAGAATGTTCTTTCCCTCTTGTATAGCCTTGCAAGGACATGCAAGGACAGGCAAACTGTTAATTAAAGGAATTCATTTTTATCACCAATTTTTAATCACCAAAGAAGGAATTGGAATTCCACCAGGGAAATTATTTATTGAGAGTTATTATTTATTTTTTATTGATAAAATCATTTATCAAAGATTTATGAAAAAATTAAAAATCTCTGAAAAAGAAAATTGTATCAACCAAGACAGCAAAAGGTATGCCTGTGGGTAAGGAAAGTATTCTATTTTGGGCTGGCTCTGTACGTGACATCAGTGATACTGAGGGTTTTGCTTCTAAAAATCTAGGCTATCGTATTGGGTCTCACAGGAAAAGCTGCTGTAAGACAGACAGCGTGTGGCCGAGGTGCCTCCTTCTCCTGCCCGACTGTATTCATCCTGATACTTACTCCAACATCTTAATCTGCTTCCCAATTTGGATCTGTCTATTCTTTTTTCTCAACTACCATGACCTGGAGATCATCTTATTTCATATGCTTGGTCTGTCATTTCAGCAACAGCTTTTCTTCTTGGCTTGGGCCTCTCGTTGCTGGGTCCTTTGGCTCAGTGCCTCTGACCTTGGGTGGCTGGTGGTCTGAGTTTCTCTGGCTCCCTTCCCACAACAAGTAGCGACTGTAAACTCTAAGACACTGTTTTAATTAAAAAAAAAATTAAAAGTATTGAAAATGAAAATGTAATATTATAGCCTCAAGAAAAGATTTGTGAATTTCTCAGCTCACTGAGTTGGTATATTAGATCAACTATTCTGACATACAGCAACAAGGATATTGTGAATTATTTTTCATTATATTTAAAAACATTTTGAAAACTGATATAAACATTGAATCAACATTTTTCCTATAATCCTCTTTCCTTGCTCCAGGAAACAGAAGAATAGATTACAGCTGATATTTTATATTTTAGGCTTATGAGCTTACTCCAGAGTTTGTGGGATGCCAATCCTGTCTGATCTTTGGGTACATAATCATCATTCTCTTCACTCAGGAGATCTGTTAGAGAAACTTCATGCTATTCTTGGAGGTAAATCCTAATATGTTCTTAGTTTTGGAGAAAGTGTTGTATTTGAAGTAGAAGGCAAAAATCAATTTTTTTTTGTCTTAAAGGATTTCTAGGTATCAATGGTTCCATAGGTACTCAATTTAAACTTCTACCCAGGACTGAAATATAGTAAGCATTCCAACCTGGGCTAGACTGTTCCAGTGAGACTGAACTCAAATTAGATTAGCCAGTCCAGAATCCATTTTGACTCACCAGAAATAGGAGGTCAGGTTAGGACCTGCCTATGGGGCTAAGATAGGAAACCGAGTGGGATTCCTCGGGAAACCGAGGGTGTGTGTGTGTGTGTGTGTGTGTGTGTGTGAGAGAGAGGAACATATAAGACTTGCAAGCCCCTGAGTACATCTCAGCACACGTCTGTTAGACAGACAAGGAACAGACAAGTCAAAATCAGAAAGGCAAGAGCCAGGTTGGCTTGAGGGAAAAACTGTGCTTAAAGAAGAAATGTGTCACCAAATCTTTGCTTTAAATGAATGTCTAGGAGTTTCTCTTGCCAGCCCAACTACAGTAGATCAGGTAGTAAGAATGGCTTGTATTTTGTTTAATTGAGTCAGTGTCTCCTTTCACCAAGTCTTCTCACTCTATCCTGGGACGCATGTTCCCCACTGGAGTGGCTGGTGATTCCTTTGGCAGCTAGAGCCCAGGTGATTCCCTGAATTATTGTTGTCTGGTTAGTTCGCTGGGGCCAAGAGTAGGTTCTCTACAATGGGTTCTGGGGAAAGCCTTCCATCAAGAGGGCTGACTGGTGTCAGGGTCCAGTTAAGTGGTAATGGTGGAATGTCTATATGGCAATAGGGCCCTGGCTTTGGTCCTTTGGCTTCTCTACTTGTCATCTTGTGAGGCGTCAGAATTCCCATACTGAAACCAGATATCCAGGAGGGCCTGTACTTCATCTTCTTTATATCATTCACTTGCCTGGGGGGCTGGTGTCATAATACATCCTTCTGGTAAGTTATAGTATTGTATTTGGTAGGGAGAAGGAAGAAACCATGAGACATGGGGTAATCAAAAATAACAAAGTTTACAAAGTGCTTTCATATACATTTTCACTTGATTCTCACAACAACCCTGTGAGGTAGGTCTAGTATATAGTATTTTTATTCTTATTTTGCAAAGAAAGACACCAAAGACCAAAGAGTTTAAGTGATTTGCCTGCAGTCATAATAAGTGCCAGGACCCAACTTGAAGCCACATTTTCCAACTTTACAGCCTGAGTCCACCTATGAGCAGCTACAATCTGATGGCTAGCAGTTTGATAACATGATGGGAAGGCGCTTAGTAAGTGAGCATCTAACTTGTTTAAAAGTCAGGTGGTTTAGAAATAATACATTAGTAACCAGAATCCATAGGATCACCACTTGCAGGGGGTCCCTTGGGGACTGCTGCTTGTTGGCTTGAATCTTGTGGGTTGCTTTGGCATATTAGAAGATCATCTGTGAGTCAGCCTGGGCAACTAGGAGCTCCTTGGGTGGTCAAAGAACAGAAATGAGGGATTTCTCATGGCCATCATTACAATGCTCTAGCACTCACCATGCTGTTTAATTGTCTGACATCCCTACTGAAATCCCTTCTTAGGGGCAAGCACTATGACTCATCCATCATCGTAGTCTCAGAATTTAATACAGTGCCGGGCACATGATAGGTCCTCAATAAAAACTGGTCGAATTCAAGAGGGATTGGATGTTCTATGGGATGCTTCCACGTTTTACATGTAAGAGACTGATTTGCATGGAAGAGGTATTATAGATGAATATGGAACTGGGTATAGGGAATACTCAGTTATTTTGGTGGTGGGTAGTATACACAGGCACTGCTATTCCAGAGTGTAATCTCATTATCCGAGGTCTTTATCCACAATGACAGATCTACTAGATGTGGATTCAAATGGGAGGCTTTGCATTAGCCAGGGATCCATGCAGAATGCAGATATCTGATGGCCACTGGGGGTGAAGGTAATGTCCCTCGGCATAGAGAAAAGTGAATCATTTGGGCAAATGTGAAGATAATGTTTTAGTAATATGGAGAGAGCTCTGTGATAAAATTCTCCAAAGACGATTCATCCCAATCACCAGTTTTCAATAGGGTTGGAAGAGGCCTGTGTCTTTTTCTGCTTCGATTCTGCCAAGGCACATCCTCCTTGGTCCTCCACGTCTTCCTGAACACTCGGTCATCAGAAGTCCCAAGACCCACAGCTGAGACTGGGGTGTGTCTGAAACAGGCAGAAGCTGGAGGACAAAGCTGCTATGGTACAGACTAGGACCTCAGTGTGAGTGCTCCTGGCCAAGACACATAGACAAGAAGTCCACTGCATAGAAGCACCCCTCCAAGGCTAATGGGCTGGCTTGGGCGAGACCCATCACCTTTGGTTGAAAATGGCAGTCCTGTTGTTGCTCTTCTCTAAGTGGATTACAACAAAGATTTTTGGGTGTCACAATCTGGTGAGTTTCGACTTCCTTGAACTGAATAAGAATTTTTAACACAGGATATAGTACATCAGCTCACCAGTTTTGGGTATTCAGGATCTACTGGGTCCTGAAGTCAGTAGGTGGGAAAGAGATCAGCAGCTGTGGTGCCGGCTGAGGTTACGGATCATCCAGAGGACCTCCCAGTTGTGATGATTGGTGCAGGCCATGAGTGGATGCCTGGCTTCTCCAGGTATTGGAGCCAAGTTTCAAACATGGCCTTAACGGCCAAGCATTCCTTCTTTCAGATGTTGTAGTTTCATTCTGCAGGGATGGAGCCTGTGGGAGAATAAAGCATAAGGTCACGTCAAGGCTGCTTTCAGACAAGACTTGGCTTTCCATGGTTCTACCACTACTTACACGGCATTGGCTCCACTTTAAAAGTCCATTGCAAACAAAGGGGGGCATGATTACAGCCATTGCAAACCTCCCATGTTGGGCTTTGTGGGTTTTCTGCTCTCCAGGTGGCCATCAGAAAGCAGGGACTACTGACTGCTGGTTCAGTAGAACCTGTTTAGAGGAGGGCCTTGGAATTCAGCCAGGTCTGGATTAGGACATTGGTGGGTTACACCGGGATAAGGCCTTGGACATCTTCACCAGAGGACAGAGTCAGTATCATCCTCGCACGGAGCCCAAGTTGGTGTGGACATACAATCACATGGAATATCTTGCAACCTGTTTCCTTAGATCTGGACTTTTAGTTATTAGTTTCAGACCACACGGAAGCTGTTACAACTAATAATGATCGTTCTATAAGTCCTACTAAAGTCGGAATCAATCATTGGGATTGATATTGTTAAGTACATTTGAACCTACCTATTTAAATATGTGTTCTTTCTTTTAAAAAAATGGAAGTATAGTTGACACAATGTTATATTAGTATAAACATACAACATGGTGATTCAACAAGCTTATACATCCTGTGATGCTCACCACAAGCGTAGCTGCCATCTGTCACCATACAACACTGTCACAATACCATTGACTATATTCCCCATGTTGTACCTTTCATTTTCATGACTTAGTCATTCTCTAATAAGAGGCCTGAACCTCCCACTCCCCTTCACCCATTTTGCCCATCCCTCCACATTCCCTCTCCTCTGGCAACCAGTTTCTTCTGTCTTTATGGGTCTGGTCCTGTTTTTTTGTTGGTTTGTACATTTGTTTTGTTTTTAGACTCCACATATGAACAAAGTCATATAGTATTTGTCTTTCTCTGCCTGACTTATTTCACTTAGTATAATGCCCTCTAGGCCCATCTGTTGTTGCAAATGGCAAGATATTTTTTCCTATGCCTAATAGTCCATTGTATGTATATCTATATATCTATGTCGCGTCTTGTATATCCATTCATCTATCAATGATTAAATATGTCCTCTTAAATAAGGAACTTCCTTCTTTCTTGGAACCTAAGGTGTTGATCTCATAATTCAGCCATTAAATAAAAAATCATAAAAATTTAGATTGATAGCAGGAGCCTTGAACATAGGCACAAATCATGATTTTGACTTGGGCCATCTTTCTGAAGGTATTAGTGTAATTCTTGCCTCTATGTCTTTGTTAGGAGGACTTGTGGATCAAAGTTTTATGTTTACCAAAATCTTTGCTTACTGTTATAGAACTTAGAGAAACCTAAGTGTTTCTAATACTATTAGTGGATACTAACACAAGTGAATTAAATTAAATAACCAATTATTTCAGGTATGCAAATGGTTTGACTGGGCTAAAAATAGAAATCAGCTCCATAGACTTTACACAACATCAGAATTCCTCAAAGTGAACCCTGTGAACACTAATTCCAAGAAGTGGGTTTTGTCATTAAGTGGATTTGGGAAACACTGCTTAATATTTACTGTTCTTAAAGCCTTAAATTATGCAAGCTATAAAGCTCTGGGAAGTCTTGCAGGAAACAAACTTATTTCACTATTTTTTTTAAAAAGATTTTATGTATTTATTTGACAGAGAGATAGAGAGAGAGCACAAGTAGGCAGAGCAGCTGGCAGAGGAAGAGAGAGAAGCAGCTCCCTGCTGAGCAAGGAGCCTGATGTGGGGCTCAATCCCAGGACCCTGGGATTAGGACCTGAGCTGAAGGCAGCCGCTTAACCGACTGAGCCACCCAGGCACCCCTATTTCACTATCTTTTAACTCAGTAACACCCCAATATTTTAACATGAGTTGAATTTTTGAGTAATATTTATTAGCATCATGTAGAACTAATGCTACATAGCATAAATTTTAAGAAATTGTGGACTAGAAAAAGTGAAAAAAAATAGTCATTTAAAAATACACATTTTTCCCATGAAAAATAAATATATTAACCAATAATTAGTTATTTGTTACTATAGTTGTCTTAGAATTAAGTTAGATTCTTTGGGAAACAAGAAATGCACTTGTATATGACATGAATTCTGCCCTCAGTAGCTGGTATCTCAGGGAAATGTCTGTCATATACAAAACAGTATCCAACCCATGAAGATTCCATATAATCAACCACTAAGTTAAATAATACAGACTTACAGTAGCTCCAGAGAAAAGATCAAGTACCAGAACAATGAAGGAAGAAATGATGAGGAGGTAGGACTGGTTTTGTGGGGATGGCTTGAATTCTGATAGGTTGAGAGCATTTGTAATTAAGGACAAAAGTACACAAACTTTCAGGGCCCTATGATTCCTAGAAGCAAGAAATAGTGTAGCAAATAATATTTTGTCACATTGTAATAATTTCATTTTAAGACATCTTGAGGCCTTTCCACCTAAAGACAAAATGTTACAGTACAGTTTTCTTTTCTTTGTCCTGTACTTCTTTACTGGTGTATTACAATGAGTTGTTTACTCGTCTAGTGTCTATGACATCTCATTGATGGCAGGGAGAATATTTTATTTATTTTTATATCCTTGGAAACTAATATCTTTGCATCCCTAGCATCTGGTCCATGGTAGGCCTTCAAGAAATATTTGTTGACTGTGTGAGGGTATCAATGATAAGAACTAAATGGCAGAAAATTGTCTACAGCAAACTGATTTTTCCATTAGGGAATAATGAATAGATTGAGCAGAATCAGAATGTGTAGGCCCTTGAAGGCAGAGGAGTAGGAAAGTAGAAATCAGTGAAGATTTTTAACAGCAGTAGACAGAACTGCTGAAAGCATTACTTATGAAAACTCAAACTGGTAGTAGCATATAAGTTGGAATGAACTAAAAATGGACTAAGGGATCCATTGAAATTATCCTTAAAGCAGTCTAATTATGAGGAGATAAGGGTCTAGAACCAAGCACTAAGAATGTACGGGGAAAAGGCACAAATGCCAAGTGAATGAGTCTCTGGAGTTGGCTGGTGTGAAGACTCAAGAAGCATAGTCCACAATTATTTTGCAAGTGTAATAACAGTTAAAATTTATTGAATCACTGTTATAGGTTGCATCAGGCACCTTGGTTTAATTTCTAATTCAATCTCATTTATTCTCACAACAATTGTATCAAATCAGAACTATTATCATCTCTATTGTACTGATAGGGAACTAGTTTAGAGAAGTTTAGAAATTTGTTCAAAGTCACACTGCTAGCAAGTAGCAGCCCTTCATCAGAGCCTATGCTCCTAGCCTCCACCACCTCTGGAGTCGGGACGAATGTTCTTTGGTCAGATAGAAACATCGGTAGAAGGCAAGAGACTGGTTTTGGGTATCTGAATTTTGAGATGATCATGAACTATATTACTGGAAAGACTAACATCATATCTTGAAGAGCTTGAAGCTTGATTTAATAAATGATCAGTCTTTTAAATGGTCTGTTAATGTATTGCTTAAAATGCAGTCCCATCAGTGAGGTAGAAGAGGATTTCCCTCCGAGAGGACAGGATACTGTAGCAAGCCAGTCAATGTCCTCCGAGGGCGCAGCCAAGACAGTGCCGGGGAGCTGCTACCCAAGGCAAGTTGCTGCCTGCTAAGAAAGCCATGACCTCCAGGGTCAAGACTGACTGACCTTCAGCCTTGCAAAGCCTGCAGTTAGAGTGAATTATTTGACCTGCAGAATTCAGAGGGCCACGTAAAAGCTGCGATGTGCTTTTCTTCTTTTTGTCTTTGACCAGCTCACTGAGGCTCTAGGCGTTATTCAGCCTGGAAACATCACGCACGACCCCTGGGCTTTGGCTGCGATGTGGTGGATGTCATGTTTTACGTTGTTTTTGTTTTTAATCTTTAGGCAAGTCCTCTGTCTGCTTTGTCTGTTATTGCATTTACACTTCGTGGTGGTTTACATGCCAGTCACAAAGTATGCAAAAAATAAAAGTGTAACATAAAATCATATGGTGAATTTGGGTGATACATTTGAAAAGGGGCTGGTTTTGAAGGCAGAAAAAAACTGGGACCAGGACTAAACATTCAGAATCATAACTTATTTATTTATTTGTTTGTTTGTTTGTTTGTTTATTTATTTATATTACTTCTGTTTCTCTCCCTTGTTCTCTCTCCCAATAGGCTTTCTGGATAATTCCCTGTAGAAATGAGACTGAGATCACATAATTTTGTTTTGTTATTACTGATGTATCAGAGTTGAGCATGATTGCCTCAACTCTTAATGTTTAAAATTTTAAAGTATTTTATTTGCTTGAGAAAACGAAAGAAAGCTGAAACTGAGAAAGGGTCTGTAAATGAGTTTGCAAGATCACTTTAGTTAAGGACATATATAATTCTGCTGTGTATAAACAGGGTGGGCACAGGATTTTACCTTTTCCTTCCAGACTGCTGGCTGACTGAAACCCTTTGTTCAAACAAGGCCAGCAGAGCAGTGCTTGGCACAGTCCACTAAGAAAACCTGACACACTCACCTAAATGCACTTATGTCCTTTTGTAAAAATCCTTTAAAATTTTTTTTAGTTTTCATATTGAATACCAGTTAACAAAAGCAACATGTGAGAATTATAATGACGATTTATCTGTTGTCTAGAGACATAAAAATAATGCAGACACAGTGAAGTAGAAATTAGGAAGCCTCGGGTAAGCAACAAATTAAAATGCATATGATAATATTGGTAGATCCACACTACAGTTCAATTGATCTGTGTTAGGAAATCAATATCAGCACATTGGATTATAGCTTCCTATGCATTGGAAACAATCTCAAATCTACTATTTATAATGGTCATTCTTGATAACAAAAACTTGTGTTCAGTTTTAAATGTGCCTCTTATGTAATGTTTTTAAATCTTTCTATTAAGAAAAGTCTTTTGGATAGTACTTTCTCTCTCACTCTCTCTCTCTCTCTTTTTTTTTTTTTTGCAAGTTCACCTCTTCCCATTCAATGATAATTTACTTACCTCCAAGTCACCAAAATTTAAAGGCCATATTCCATTACATGACTATAGTGTAGGCAAACCTGACATTATACTTTCTAGCTTCAGAGAATTTGTGCAGACATTCAAGAACTATCCACTGGGTTAGGAAAATTTGTCTGAAGGGTTTTATCAACTGGAATATACTTTTAAACAACACAGTCAGAATTTGGGGGTATTAATTTCAAAGATGAAATTAGCATAGACTCAGAAAAGATTTGTTTATTTTTCAGTTTTTTTGACCGTTTATACTTTAATTATGTTTTTTATTTATCATACAGAATGTATCTGGTTGCAGAGATTTTGACCATGAGCTCTGACCCTGAAAACTAAACATGTAAAAAACACTGCAAGTAGAAATGGAAAATCTCACATGCTTTATGATACCAAGCACAGAAAGTACAATATAAATACTGCAGAAAAGATGTTAAAGCCATGCACAATTAGAAGATTTTGATATTAACACTATGCGTTCATTAAATGCAAAACCATGCTAAATGTATTTGCTTAGGACTTCGGTGATCTGTGTTTTTAAACGTTGTCTTTTCAGTTCTTGTGAGGTAACAGTGATACCTCATGAGATGTGTTCCTTTTTATGTACAACACACACACACACACACACACTCACTCACTCACTCACTCATTCACACATAGAGTCAAAGTCAATGGCAGTGGGTGGTTTATGTCAGGGCGGTTTTGACGCCCCTCTCCCAGAACAAGATAAATGTAAGTGACGAAGAGCTCCTGGGGTTGGTTGAACTCATTTTGTATTCAACACTCTGCCTGGCCCCTTTCTCATCTCTTTCTCCCTCTCTTTGTATGTTCAAGCCTACTTGAGTTTCTTTTTTCTTTTGTAGAACTTGGTTCTTTTGATGTGTTTCAGGGCACGCCCTGTGGCAAAGAGAACTTCCCAGGAATCGGAAACATAAGCCCACGGGGCTGAGGCAGCTACTGTGCCACACTCAGGCCAGGAGCTGGATTTTCTGTCTCCGAAACAGCATCCGAACACAGAAGAGGAGCGGCAGACTTGCAATATTTTCCACAGATATTCTTTTCTAGGGATGTACGATATAAAATTTAATAGTGAGGGAGGCCCTTTGGGGAGATTTTTAACCTGGAGGGAGCTTGTGATAGGACTTTGAACCTGAGATATGTTTCTATGCATTTATCTATTTGTTAGTTTAGCCACATTCCCCCTATAATTTGTAACTTAGTTTGTTTCCATTTCAGTGCTGTTAGGGCATCGACATTGCTGAGATTTTCAATGACACGTGGTCCTGTCCATTAAAAAATGAGTTGAGAAAGTGCAGTGCTTTAACTTTCTATTTACTTATGCATGAAGTTGGAAGAAATGCTACTGTTAAGTATTGTCAAACTAGTGTTAGAAGGCACGCTCTATATTATTACTAGAAAGTCTAGATAGAAAGAGGAGTTAATTGTTTTATATTCCATATCAGTATTTCTATTTTCATAAATTAAAAAAATATTTAATAAGATGGTGTTATGTCTTATTTAAAATATCTCTGTTTACTCACATAGTATACTTTATGTGGCAAATCTTTCAGGACTATGTCACTGAATTAGAACTTGAAACTGAAAATAAAAACAAAACAAAACAGAAAATAAGGAAAAACGGTCCAGTTTCAGTTTACACATATACAAACTTACCACTTTAAGGTGTTCAGATAATTCAATTTTTACCCAAGTTTCTAAAAGAAACATTTTATTTTTAAAACCAAACAAGTGGGAAAGCACAGTAACTACAAATTTGGTAATTATCTGGTTTGTTCAATTGGTTTAGAGAACCAGTTTATATTAATTAGGTGTATACTTCACTTTTGCATAAATGAGTTCACTCTTGTGTTGCTAGGCCTCCTGAAAAATAATATGCTACAAGTTGAATAATCTAGGGAAAAAAAGGAAATTTGATAAGCAAATAGTTTATTATTTTTCACTAAATTAAATTCAGTTTAGTAAATGCATTGAGCACTATTTAAGTGTTTGTGCAAATAACATTACCTATTAGCTCCTAGGAAAATAATTAGTGGTATCATTGAATCCATTCAGCATTTTCCAACATATTTTATGCTCAGATAACAAGTCAACCAGCGAATTGCCCCAATTCTTTTTAACTTTGGCTTCTATGTCTGCAGCTTAAAAGAAAGACCGAAAATGATTTCTGATATAACTCAATTATTCAAATATTGGTCAAATACATGTTTTTAGCAATAACATGAGAGGATTGTTTCGTCAAATTGGGAATAACCATAAGATAACTTTTACAACTACAATGTCTCTTGAGTTTCTTCCATATGTATCTGAGTTACTAATTATGAATCTTTGTGCAAATATCTATATGTAACATAAGAAAAATTTCTATGATATTAGAAAAGGCTGGGGATTCACCATACTCATTTAAATGTTACCTAGAAAGTTTAATGAGTCTGTTTTACTTACACAAAAACCATATCCCTCATACAACTACACAGAGAAGAGTACCAAAGAAGTATGTTTATCCTTCCGATGGCATGTAAACTAATCCTATTTCTGTCTTTCACGTTTCGTAGCATTTCTAAACACTGAATGCCTCCAAATAATTTGATCATAAATTCGATAAGATATGCAGGTGCCTATCGGACTTTGCAATGCCTTCCAGCAATAGGCAGTGGCTGTGTGCAAAGGGTCACATAATATTCTCATCCTGTTTATAAATGTCAGTGAAAGCCGCAGGTCTGAAGGAGCGATGCACACAGGGCCTCCCGGTTTGCACAGGATCGCTGCTGGGTGTCACACTGTCCCACGCCAATCATCATGTCATATATTTTAATGGTGCTAGAAATCCCGTCTTGCTATGCTTGCAGTGGTTTTCTACCTTTTCCTTCTTTTCTGCATAGCTGTTATCTTTGACCCACAAAATGACATCAAAATTTGGCATGCCAACGAGCAGAGGAAAACATTCTCTCCGTATTAATCTGAACCCGGGAAATATAAGAGTTTTTATTTTTTAAAATATGCAAAATTTAAGAGAAATTTAGCCTCTTAAGGTAGAGTGAGGAGTTCTAGACCTAGCAGTGCTTCCATTTATTTGAATAATCACTAAGATAAGATTTGGTGTCTCACTGGAAAGTATTATAGCCATGTAGAGAAACCTCTTGGGAAAACAGATACCTATAAATTTTTTCAAATATTTTTCTTTTTGAACAAAAGCAAAACGTAGCAATTAGGTTAGAAATTAGTTGACTGAATTCAGAGTTTCAAGTAAACTTTTTATTACATAAAGAGTAAAAGGGTATATATATACTTGAAATAACGCGTCTACCCAAAATATCACATCTACCCAAATAATCCTCATCGGTTACTTTTATCGATTAAATTTACCAGCTAGTCAGATAGCCTCTATTTCAGTACTGGAATTGTGAAATCATTCAATTATTCAAAATTTTAGTTATTAGCTGACTTCCAAAAATTTTATTTTTTTTTAAAAATAGGCAGTTGCTTGGCTTAATTTAATATTGTTTGTCCTTTTGTCTCTAATTCTTCCCTCTCCCTTCTATGTCTGCGTGGATATGACCTAAATATTTTTCTAAAAGAACAATGGGCTGGTATTTTGTACAGTTTCCCCTTGAGCTCACTACCCATTTCGAGGGACTTTAGGGATCATCTATTCCAAATTTCTCATCCACAAAGGAGGAAGACTTGGAGAGATGACATGACTTTTATCCCTCAGATCTAGCATTCTAGTAGTTCCTCAGTAGAGATGGTTTGACTGGAAAAATCGATGTGGAGTTGTAGAAATACACCACCGCAGTACTGAAGACATAGCCGCGCTGTGACTCATTTACAGTTATAAACTTGCATAAACACTATCTCATAACCACAACAGCACCACGAGGTGAGAATCATTAATGGTAGGAATCATTTAATGGGTGAGATAACAAGTCCAGGATCATTCCGTGGTTTTCCCAAGATCAGACAGCTAAAGCATCCGAGCTTAGGTTTGAACTCCTGTTTTCTGATTCCTGAGCTTTGGTGAGTAAACACTGTGCGTATTGCCTATAACTGCTCTTCTCTCTCTTGCCTTTCTCCATTCTCAGACAGAAGGCAGGAACTGGTGTTATTCACTTTCGTAAGCCCAGAACACTTGGATAACGAGGAGCATTCAATAGGATTGAAAACAAATAAACCCAGGACTCTGGCTAACTGCTCCAGCTCTGTTTCTTCTACACCATCCCTCCATTCAGAGGGCGGGAGGAGGCATTTGAGAAGGTGGAGGAAGACTGCAATGTCACAGGTACAGAAATGCTTCAAAGCATTTAAACTAGCAAAACTTATTCTGTGTTGTCAGTAACATATGTAAGAGCAGTTCTGCTACCTGAGGACAGAATTCAGTTCCCTGACGCACCTGATACCTAAGTCCCTGACATTAGGTGCACGATGCATAGTCTGTAAACTCACACTTGACTCACGGTCATTTGCGAGGTTCTCCTTCATCTCCCCCACACGTGCATGCCCACAAATCAGGTTTGGGCCAACATCCCAGGTCTTCAAACACCAGCCACTGTATCTAGAGGTTTCTCTAGTCACGGGTCCACATTGGTTGTCTAGTGAGATGCTCATGTCCCAGGCTGAGGGGAGAGTCCTCAGGCTCTCAAATCCAAAGGCTTCGTGGCTTCTCTTTGTGTTTGGGAAGTAAGATTATTTGGAGAGACTGGAGTCCTGCACTACAAGGCTCCTCTCTGGGTCCCCTTTCACTGACAGCTCCCTCTTCCCCAAACCATCTCCTTTTCCTTCTTTTTCTTTTTATTCTGGGGGACATGTTTGCACCTCTTACTTGATGCTTCCAGAGTAATTCTCTGGCATTTCTGCATCTCCAGATCTAATATCATCTCTGGTAAGTTTAAGTTTGTACCAAAGGCAGGAAAAGCACCCGCCAGCTCTGCTTTCCACTTTGCAAAACCCCCCAGGCAAAACCAGAAAGGGCCTGGCTCTACACTTGGAGTAGGAAGGAGGGAAAGCTGTAGAAAGCAGATCATAGATTCGTGTTTCAAAAATACCCTACCACGGATGCTTTTTGAATTAATGCATGAGTGGTTTTGACACAGTCACCATGATGAAATAATAATTGTTAGTTTGTAGGGGATTTTCTTTTTGTCTTTCCAAGGGCAAACTGCCTTGGCATCTCCCCACCAATTGCTATTGAGACATTTCTCTGCGGGGTCTCTAGGAAAGGCAGTTCAAAGCTCAAATACACCACAAACTCTCTGTCCTGCAGGAACTGAATTAGAGCTTCTAGAAAAAGGAGTTTTATTTTTAAACATGCATTAGAAGTAGGAATTGCTTTGTTATCAAAATCTCAAAAGGCGGGTACTTTGACATATCAGTGGAATTATAACAATATTATAATAAAACTTTGAATTTGAAATTTGAATAGTGACACAATACCCTTTTGGAAGTGCATTCTCACAAAGGCCCATTCTTTGCCCTGCAAGTCTCAGATCAAATATTACTGCCCCAGGGAGGCCTTTTCTGCCCACTCTATCTATCTCCTACTTTATTTCCTTCACAACCGTTTCACTATTTGTAATTAGCTTTTGTGCAAAGCAGAATTCTAAGATGGCCCCCAAAGTTCCCACATGCTGCTAGATGAGTTCTGTATAATCCTCTCCCCTCGAGTGTAGGCAGGACCTGTGAGTATGATGGAATAGCACTCCTGTGATTAGGTTACTAATCAGTTAACTTTGAGTTAATCACACGTCAGATGAGCTGGTTGAGCCTGACCTCATCAGGCAAGCCCCTAAAAGGGACAGGGCCCTTCCAGAAGTCAGAGAGACTTGAAGCACAAGAGGGCTTATGAAAATGGCCACGTGGAGAGGAGCTGTGGGGGGCCTCTGACCTAACATCAGGGGAAGACAAGAGGGGATTCAGACCTATGACTGCAAGGAATGGAGTTCTTTCAACACCAAAGGAAACTGGAAGAGAATCCTTGGCTCCAGGAAGGGATGCAGGTCAGCCAACAACTTTATTCCAGCCTTGTGGGACCCTAAGCAGAGAACAAACTTGGGTCCCTCCACACACTCCCTCAACTCTTTCCCCCGCTCACTGGGCCACATTATTGCCTCAAACTAAGCCTGTAAAGTCAAAGCAATGTACACACAGTTTTCACATGAACTACTTGCCATTAATACTCACTTTTATGACTCAACTGACTGCATCATACACATATTCCCATGTAGTCATATTATTTTTAGATCTCAAGGTTAGTAATATTTATAGAAATCAAAAAGAAGCCTGTCCTTACCCACCTGGTTATAAGAATGATAATAAAAACAAAAATAGGATGTTAGAGATATACAGCAATTTTAATAAAAAAATGATATCAAGCACTAAAGGTAAATTTTAAATGTTATATTATTATGGATTTGTTCATACTTATTTAAATATGTAGCAAGTTTAAGTTTAAATTGTAAGAATAAGTCCGTTAGCAAAATGGACACTAGCAGCTTTTAGTGTTATTTTCTCCTGTCTTTTGCCATTTTCCACATCATTAAAACCTGTCGTCAAAGTGGAAATTAAGTGAACGGCTTCCTATCAATGCCGTAGTATTACAATAAGGTAATAGTGTTTTATGAAAAGAAAAAAGTTATTTTTATTTTTTTTAAAGATTTTATTTATTTATTTTACAGAGAGAGACAGGCAGAGAGAGAGGGGGAAGCAGGCTCCCTGCTGAGCAGACAGCCTGATGTGGGGCTCCATCCCAGGACCCTGAGATCATGACCTGAGCCGAAGGCAGAGGCTTTAACCTCTGAGCCACCCAGGCGCCCCGAAAAAAATTATTTTTGGGAGACTATTCAAAATAACTAGGATTAAATATATCATAACTATTTGTGATTCTGTTCATTATTTTCTTACATGTTTCTATCTCGATGCTAAAAACATCTTACATGAAAAACGTTACTGACATTTTCAATTCAAAACGAAACTTGGTTATCAGTTCCGATCTCCTAGGCCATTAGTATTTGTTTTCTAAAGTAAATAACAAAGTAATAATAATTAAGAGCTCTAGAGGTGTGCTTAATGGTGACGAACTGGTGACAATTCGTGACAATGGTGACGAATGTGACAATTAAGAGTTCTTCTCCTCTTCCTCTACTGAGTCTTCCATTCATGAAGAATATCTTAGTGGAACAACAGATGCCAGGAATCATGAGGAAAGGAGGGGGATGGGGCAAAAAAGGAAAGAAGCCGGCCAGGCACAATTTAAATCCTGAGGGCATGTGGCCATGTTACTTAATTTGAGAGGCATTATGCAAAACAAAACAAGAATTATCTGCGAGTTGGCAAAGCCTGCTTGAAAGTGCAAGGCGAGGAAGAAGCCGAGTTAGCTCACCGCAGATCTAAGACATGCTCGCTGAGGTGCTTTGAGGGAAGCAAGCTGCACGACCCCCATCCCCAAGCATAAATAAACTCCAAACAGACTCATTTGCCATGAAGGATGAAATGTGGAGGTGCCGTGGCGCCTGGATCTCTGCCTCTCCATGGCTCCTTTCCCCAAGTTGTTCTGGTGGGTTTTTGTGTCCCAAAGTTGTCCCTATGCAAACAACAGGTTGAATATTGTAGGTGTGGGTTATTAAAGTGTCCCTGGGACAATGGCAGTCTGTGTCCCATTTGTAACGCTTGGATTAATCTTTGGAAAGTGCACACAAAATGTGACATGATGTTGGCTTCCAACATTATTCAGTCTGCATAGCAGCAAATCCTGCCCTGTCTCCCTGGAAATAAAACTCCACAGATGTATCACCGCCATCTAAAAAGGAACCTATCATTTATGCTCAGAAGTAGAGACACCCTGATAGAATTTCTGTTAGGGGTTTGATTTTATAGTTTGGAGAAGCATTTATGATGGAAACAAATTACATTCTATCAACTTATTCACAGTCTCCAGGAAGAAAGTCTGCAATCAGGTAAACCATATATATGTGTACATATGTATATAATGGCTATAGATGGGAAAATTAAGAAAGCCTTTATCTTTCAAAGAGAATTCCACTTTAGATTAGATTGATAACCCACAACTGGTCCCTGACAACAGGAAGGATTCTCTACATTATCCCTCTTGTCACCTCATTTTCCCCTTTTGATTTTCAAAGCTCTAGAGAGAGCCAAGATGTGAAAACTGGCTGAGAGATGCGCTGAGAGGACAGGGTGCTTCTCTCATTTCCTTTCCTTTTTCCTCCATCCGAGGAGCTTCTGAAGCTTTGAGACTCAGCCTCACCTCATCATTCATCAAAAAATTCTTCTCAACTTAGGCGTCGTGTGCACAAAGGGACTAAGTGGCATTGTGGAAATCAGGAAGATGTTTTCTCAAACTATTTGGTTTTAAGTACATCTCAATATTACTAAGACTATTGAAATAGAGGGGAAAAAAGACATGTTAAATTACAGACAGCCATCAACGATGGGTGGAATTCCCATAGAACCAAGTTGGAATCCAACTCCGCACATAGGAAGAATTGAAAGTTGCCTAATGAAATGGAACTAGGGCCGGGGGTGGGGTGGAATGGGGGGGTGGGGTGGGGGGAGTCAGGGCATTGTTCCAGAACCAGGCTTTTAAAGCATGTTATAGATCAATGTCTTTATCTTCATTATTGGAATCCAATTATTTCCAGTGTAATCTTTTTCGTCTCATAGGGAAATAAGCCATCATCAAAGCAGGTTAGGAATGGCTTCTCTCAAATTCTATGGTACAGATCCATTCTATAGTAATTTTGCATGTGGGCCCATTAAAAGACCAAAGTAAGCAGAATGCTCAGTCTTCGGTCTAGAAAGGCCACCCATTTTCTTCTTTTTTTGCCGTTTGGTAAGTAAATTTCATAAATTTTCAGCTGTAGAGTAAATATGTATTTAAAATACTGTTTTAATCTGTTTGGCATATTGGACATTGACCCAGGGTTTTGTTTGGAAAAGAACATAGCTTCCATTGAAAAAGTAATTACAGAGGACTGCAGCTATATCACATGGATGGATCTTGCTTCCCGTTACCTAGAAGAGGTGGGAAAATCCTTGAAATCTGAAGTTCCATGCTTCCAGGGGCCTCCCTGGAACAGTAGCTGTGGCAGTGGGCAGAGGAACAGGTGTCCCTCCAGCTGGGGCATCGTGCCTACCATGAATCCCCCTCTCCAACCCCGCTCATTCAGCAAGACAATTCGAGTGATGCTGAGACTGCACTTTGGTCACAAGGGCCCTTGGTCTACAGACTTTCAAAGTGCAGGTCGCCCTTTCCTGATGTGTGTTTCTTCTTGGGCTTTATTTTGCACCTGTGATATGTCTACTTGGACATATTCCGATAGTTGCCTTGATTTCTGTGTTGTTAGGACATTCACTTTATTCGGATTTCAAAGTGGGGTAGAAGGAGGTATGGTAGGGTTTCCCAGAGTGATTTTTGTTCAGGGTGGGCCAAAGGTAAAAGGGGAAGAATATTGATAGCAATGTGGTTGGGAAAGAAAATGGCCCAGTTCATAATTTTCCATCAGCCAACTCGGTTTTCAATTTTCATCTTTAGGGTATAGATCAGATAAAACCCAGATTTACAAGAAGGTGGTTTAATGAGATCCACAGAGGAAGAGAGAGTAAGGATAATTAGAGGCATCACCAGATAAACCTTATAACATCACTTTCAAGAGAAACAAGCATTTTCACCAATTGTTGAGAGAGTTTGAGAGAGGACTGGGATTAAAACTGAATTTACTTTGGGGGGCGCCTGGGTGGTTGAGTTGGTTAAGCATCTGTCTTAGGCTCAGGTCGTGATCTCAGGGTCTTGGGATGGAGCTGTGATGGGCTCCCTGCTTAGTGGGGAGTCTGCTTCTCCCTCTCCCTCTGCCACTCCCCCTGCTTGTGCTCTCTCTGAAATAAAATAAATAAAATATTAAACAAAACAAAACAAAACAAAATAAAAAAACTCTGAGCTTACTTTTGCTGAGAAAAGTCTTAAATTTTTTTTTTTTTTTTCCTGAAGATTTGGGTAGTGGGTTGGGGTTAGGAAGTGTCATAGGACTTTATATATAAATTAAGGATATTTGAAAACAATGTGGACAAAATATAATCATTTGTTATTTTTATTTCCATGGACTAAGAAAAAACAATAACACAAAATGCCACAACCTCTCAATCTTTTAGAAAGTAAAAGTTACCTATATGTATAGGTTTTAGATACATCTTTGTAAAGAGAGTAAACATTAAAATAACCATAAGGACTTAAATGGTGGGCTTACTTACCACTAAAGAGAAGAATAAAGCACGTTTAATATTTTTCAAAAGAGAGCTTGACTCTTCACAAAATGCTATTGCTTATAGAAGCCCAGGGAATGGAAGCTAAAATCTCAACAAATGGTACCACAGCGCCACCATCTGGCTTTATAAAAGAGAGCAGGGAGTCGAAACATAATAGAGGAGGACGAAAGTTAATTTTCTTCTCTTTCCTAAAGAGAGATTGGAGAAAAGAAAACAAGGGACTCTCTCAGCCCTTGTATTTCTCTCAGCCCTGTAGCTTTGCATTTGTCACTATTTCAGCTAACATAAAATGTTGATGGTGTCGGAAACTGTCCCGATCTCTTCTTCTGTCTTTATTTTAATTTGAAGAATGGACACATTTTTAGTGGATAAAATCTTTAAAAAAGGAAATCTAATGTTAGCAGTCTTTCTTTTCAATTTTTTTTTTTTTTGGACAGAAAACAGAAAGTTTTTTTTTAATATTAAAAGACTGTAATTTTCATGTCAGCCTGTAGAGCTTCTTCTTCTTTTTTTTTTTTTAAGATTTTATTTATTTGAGAGAGAGAGAGAGAGAGAGTGAACAAACACAAACAGGGGGGTGGCAGGCAGAGGGAGAGGGAGAAGGAGGCTCCCTGCTGAGCAAGGAGCCTGATGTGGGGCTCAATCCCAGAACTCTGGGATCATGACCTGAGCCAAAGGCAGCCACTTAACCAACTGAGCCACCCAGGCACCCTGCATCGTCTAGAAAAGTCTTACCTCACCGATTTTCACTTTGCCTTTGGGTATGATAATGTTGTGGAAGCTTCTTTGCATTTTTTGTTTTTATTTATTTATTGCTTCTTTGCATTCGTAAAGCTCAAAGATACTTAGGCTGAAACAAATTCTAATACAGAAGTACAATTTTGACCCTGAAGGGATGGTGAAGTAGTTTTATTGCATATTTAACAGTCTACTTTCTTTGGAATAAAATTTATACTTCTAAACTTTAAATGCTTTAATTTTTTTTTTACTTTATATTGCAAAGTTTCACAAGATTGTACAAAATTATTAAGTAATGGAGTGGCGAATGCATATATTTTCACTTGCATATTGTTTTCAATGAAGACCTTACAGAGTTGGCTTGAAAGATAAAATGTTAGCTTTTACCGTATTTTGCACTCTTGCAACATCTATATTTGATTAATTTCTGAATTTTATTAAGCAGTAGTGTGCAGCATGATACCATTATAACATTGTTTTGGGCCTCCTGTGGACAAGGAACTATTCTAAGTGCCTTGCACTTAATGCTAAGGCATGAAATCTTTTCAGCAAAACTAAGGAGTGTCCTATTTTTATTTCTATTTCATGGATGAGGAAAATGAAACACAGAGCCATTGAATTACTTGCCTAGGGTAGCGGACCTGACAAACAGTGGATATGAAAGCTATCCTTTAGACACCATGTTCTTGATGATGACACTAAAACAATTTTCTCAGTATACAGTATTCTAAAAATATTTAAAATGTCATGCTCTCTCATATTACTGTATTTTCTCTTTGTGCAAGAACCTAGTGTAAAAATATTGCATTTAAATCATCTTGTGAAAAATATTTCTACTGTGTTAATGGTTAAACAACATTTTTTGAAAGCTAACCTAAAAAGCAACCATTATGTATATCCTACCCTCGCACCCCAAGAAATACACCATGTGCTCAAAATAAGTGACTTGTAAATGAACTTCTAGAAATGAACTTTTTGTAAATTGAGGACTTTTTATTTTACATTATTTTCTGTTTTAGAGTCTAAATAATCATTTTAGATAATTATATAGAATTATTCACCCTCATTTTATTGTAGTATGTTCTAAAAAGTAATTAATAGAAACACTTGCTAATACTTTAGCTATATACAGAGAAACCCTTCAGTTTTTTTCCAATTGTTAAAATGTTCAGAATTTTCTAAAATTCTCTAGAGGTTCAGACACTTCTGAAACTTATACTCTATCAATTTTAGAGAGTCTGTGGATATTTAAGTCTTATGTAACGACTGGTCTCCAAAACTACTCTTAAATTGAACTTGTTGGAATTTTTTTCAAATATAGTATAGCATGTCCCATGGTATTCTAATGGAGATAGAAAAAAGTGGGGCAATGTAGGATATTTTCTGACAGAAGGATATCCTGACAGAAGGATAACTTCTGCCAATGTTTTATAAAGAAAAAGTGTGACACCAAAAATATCATAAAATGTACTTTTTGGTGCTGAATTGGAAAACTGATGTTGACAATGTTGGGGGTCACTGGCTAAGTTCCTTTTGGTGTATTAGATAGGAGGAAGCATTAGCTGAATATCAGGCTAATGAGTCTATAAAGTGAAGTCATAACTGGATTATTAGCAACTTCTTTACATAAAAACTAATTATTAGTTGGTACAGAGCTTGGACCATGTCTTCAATATTTCTAAATATTTTTACATATAGTGATGGCATTAATGTTTTTCCTTATTTCCAATTAAATTTCGGAATAGCTAATTTAGATAAAATTCAAAGCCTTAAGAATAGCCATTCATAATAGCAATTAAAAATCATTTCTATGGTTATTTACTGAAAATTTGAATTATAAAAAAACTTTTGGCCATCTAGCTAGCATTTGTATTTGTTAATTTGGACTATTGCCAGCATACCAATTAGCCATGGTTAACCCTTACTTTGGGGTAGGACGAGTATGAAGAAGAGAAAGATTGTGAGGGGGAGAAAAGTTATTTCTCTATTCTCCGAAGATGCAGATACAGAATAATAAAAAGATGATTTGTTCTCCATCATGTGGCCAAGGAACGGTGCAATTCAGACGCCAAGGGTAAGCCTGGTCCTACCTCGAGCCACCACACGAGGGCGTTGGCGCTGATCATTTTTCAACAGGAGAACAGTCGATAAACAAGCTTCAGATTCCCCGTAGGTATATGGCGCACTTCATATAAAGATACTGATATTGACTTAGGTGGGGAAGTAAATATTTTCCTATAAGAATATTTTTTGACAGAATTAAGTTGCATTTTTTTTTATATCCAATAGGAAGCCACTAGATTAATTATCCTTGAATGTGCCTAGATTGTAAAATTTCGCTGCTCAGAACATCCATTGCCCATCAAATAGCTTTCCATCTTCTTGTGAGGCTTTTCTCTTCTTATCCTGAGACTTCAATTCTGAATGTTCTGGCTAAACCTAGCTTCTACCTTTCCAGTGTGTTGCTGAATATATCTACCTGGATATTTTACCTTCATTTCAAATATGATATTTCTTTTTCTTTTCTTTTCTTTTTTAGAGAGAGAGTGCGCGCGAGCACAGGTGCAGGAGGAGAGGGGCAGAGGGAGAGGGAGAATCTTAAGCAGGCTCCATGCTCAGGGCAGAGCCGGACACAGGGCTCCATATCGTGACCCTAAGATCATGACCTGAGCCATAATGAAGAGTCGGAGGCTTAACTGACTCTGCCACCCAGAAGCCTCCCAAATATGATATTTTTAAAAACCAAATATCATCCTCCTCTCCACCTAAAAGCTAATTTCCCCAGTCTACTGTTTCTTCGAATATCCAACCTCAAATCTCTGTCATGATGTTTGAGAGTGCCTTCTCTTTCTACAGCTAAGCCAGCATTAGTAAATATATGCATGTATTTCCTGTTTTAACTTGACCTCACCATTACGAACCTGGTTAATCTCATGACATCTCATCTCTGCAAGTAATAACTCAATAACTCGGCACCTTTGAGTACCCCACTTGCTGCTGTACTCTCAACATTGACCTCACTACTTGTACCTTCCTGTTGTATTTAACTGTGCCCAAGACTCTCCTGGCTTGGAAACAGACACCCTTACCGGATCCCATTCTGTCCTTTTTCCTCCCTTTCATCCTTGGAAGAGCAGCGTATAAGCCCTTCCACTTATTCTTCCACCAACTATAGTCTGGCTTCCGTGTCCACCATTCTCCTCCACACTGCTCTTGCCAAGATCTGGAAGGCATTCCTGCTGCTAGTTGTAATGGTACCTTTCCCTCCGGGAGTGCAGTTGACAATACTGACCCCTTTCTATCGAAATACTCTTCCCTTGACTTCTGAGACTCCTCACTCCTCTAGTTTTCTTCCTCATCCTCTTTTAGCCAGAATACTCTTCTGTCCTGTGATCAAGTGTTGTTCTTTCTCAGGGTTCTGTGTCCAGATCTTATGTCTGTTAAATAGGCCTCTTATTCTTTGAATGATTTTATTGCTTCTCATGATTTCACTTACACTAAGAACTTCAAAAAAGGCCCCAAACTTAGACCCAGACCCTATTCCCACCAAAGCTCCCCCTAGAATCTTCTCACCCCCTTCTCCCTCTGAGGCTCCTAAACAGGACTAGAACTTGATTGTCACACAAGCTTGCTAACTGGTCTACCTTTCTCAGATCTTGTCCTATGCCAAAGCTTTCTCCAAGGGCAGCTCGAATGATTCTTTAAAATAAGAATATGAGCAGGCCACTGCTTCACTCTAAACTCTTCAATGGCTACCTCATGATGCCTGGAACTTTATTCCTAAAAAAATACACACTCTTCAATGTGGTTTATGGAGCATTTCGCGGACCGCTTTTTACCTCTTCATTTTACTCTCTTGATATTCTCTGTTCCCTCTAAGTTCCAATCTGGTGTGACTTCTTTCAGTTCCTGAAACAAATCTTGCCCTCTGGCTTTAGGTTTTTGCATATGCTGTTCACTCCTCTTTCTTTTGCCTGGCTAACTCGCAATTATACCTCAGGTCTAGCTTGGAATCCTGGCTAGGGAGCTTTTCTTATCCCTGATCTAGGTTGCAAATGACTTTGCATTTCCATTACTATAGCACTTATCACAATTTATTGTTATTGCCTGTTAAATTGTCTGCCTTCCCCAGTAGACTGTAAACACTATCATATTACTAATATTCACAGCTGTTCAAAAATGGAATAGACTATAAAAGAGACTACACTCAAACATTAGGTAGGTGGTTGGATTTGATTTTTATAGTTTTGTCATCTTATGTTCTTACTGCTCTTCATGGGCCATATGTTGCAACCAAATTATTTGATTTTTCTCAAATGTGCTTTATGCTTTCCTCCTCTGTGAGTTGGACCATATCTTTCCCTTTGCCTAAAAATGTTTTTCCCCCTATTCTGTATCTTTGGAAATTACACTCCTGGTTAAATCTAGTTCCCATACCATCTTCTCCACAAAGACATTTTACCACCCCTGTGAAGAAGCATCTTGTTTTTCTCTGAATTCTCAAAACACTATAGACTTCTTAAAGTACTTATATATCATTTAAAATCACTGTCTTTTGGGATGCCTGGGTGGCTCAGTCGGTTAATTGTCTGTCTGCCTTTGGCTCAGGTCATGATACCAGGGTCCTGGGATTGAGACTCCTTGTTCAGTGGGGAGCCTGCTTCTCCCTGTCCCTCTGCTTGCTGCTTCCCTGCTCATGCTGTCTGTCTCTGTCAAATAAATAACTAAAATCTTAAAAAAAAAAACTGTAAAATCACTGTATTTCAATAAAAGGATACCTGGATGAGTACCATCTTTCCCTTCAATGCCTATAATGTGTTGTATCCCTTTATGGAACTCATCATGCTTTCCCTTATGTTATAGTTATGCATATACATGACATCTTTTCCATAATAGCTTTGAGATCTTGCATGTTTATGTTTCTATGTTCTGCAATGCTTAGCATCTTGGCATGTGTGGAGATATTTGTGTGTATATATATCTATGTGTATATATATCTCAAAATGTAACCAACTGGTTCTCACGTTATCTTCTATCTGTCTCCATAGGACCTTCTCTTTTAAGCCAAATAGTCTTATTCCTGGCCTCAAACTTGTCCATTATATTTTCCTATTTCCTCTTTGCACATAGCTGTTAGAGTGCACATTCATATTTCTCATTGTCAAATTTTCCACCTCCTTGGCTCAAATATTGCTTCCTGTGAAGGCTGCCTTAGTACTTTCTGCTAGAAGAGGTGCTGGGCTGAGGTGCTTGGACCATAGAAATACCATGAGTAAAAAGAATGAAATCATGGAGTGACCTGACTTGAGAAGTAATATAGTAAGATCACTTGGTAAGATGTTTAGGAGGGATGTGTGCTGGAAAAGAGTGAAGCTTGTAATGTTTTCCCACAGAGGTTAACATGTCTTTAAACTTGTCTGGTAGCAGTAAGGCTGGAAAAAAAGGGGTCAGGGAGGAGAGCATCATGTGAGGTGACCCTACAGGGCTTTGTTTTCCCAATGTTTCCATTAGAAGGACGCTAAGAAAGCGGGGAAGAAGATGGACATCACTGGCAGAGATGAAGAACCCAGGAGGACCAGCAGGTTTGCTGGTCTTCGAGCAGTGTCTGCGGCAGACGCTAACCTGGCGGGGTATCAAACTCTGTTTATGTTTTCTAAGCGACTGCATGCATCATTTATACTCATCTTTTATGAATATTTTATTTGCCACTTGTAGTTTTTGTATCAAAAATATAGTCAGCTTGTGAGGACCAGCTGATTTTTATGGATCCCCATAGCGTTCAATGCCTCTTGCAGCAGTGAAGGCCTATAAAAGGGCCTTTTACCTTCCATCTCTCTTTGATGTCGGGAGCAGCCCGTTGTGATGGAAAGGGCATGAGTTTTTGAGTGAGAGGGATGTGGGTTTGAATTCCGTTTTGGTCACTTACTGTTTGCATGACCTTGGCCAAATGACTTAACTTTCTAAAGACTGAGGTTTTGTTCGATTAGTATCAGTAATAGCAACTTTACAGAGATGTTATGAGAATCAAGTGAAACCTGCAGGTAGTTCCTAGCACTGTGCCTGGCATATGATCAGCATGCCCTCCCTCCCCATGGTTGTTATATTTAGAAGAACATAAATATTGGCTTGTAAAGGACAGAAATAGGCCACTTACATCTTCAGGAAGCAGAAATAGGCCACTTACATCTTCAGATGAGAATGGATTAAAGTCCCTACACTTGAAATAATTCTAGCTGAGAATATAGGCCATATATTTTATGAAGCGCAATTCAGAAACGTGTGACTCTGCAAACTACCTTGAAATTCTTACCTTGGTCAGATATTCAATACAACGTGTGTACACAGTTTGGGTGCTATCTCTTTGATAGGAAAAGAAGGATAAGTTGTGTGTATGTGGTTGTGAGACTCATGGCTTGTATTTTAAAAGTGAGACCCTGGGGCAAGAGTAAATTGTGAGGGATCGTATTCCCAAACCATTTGAAAAGCAGGTTTTATTAAAGTTATTCTCAATTCAGAAAAGTACATGCTACCTATTTCTTGTTTTGTATTTGATATATGATGTTTTTTGCTTGGAATTGGGAAATCATCTTTGACCTTTTAAAAGTGAAACATTATCATCACCTGAGTGTTGAAAGACAGTTAAAGCTGACAGACAATGCCCAGAACCAAATCCAAGTAGCCTTTTTGATGGCCTGCTTGGTGAGACCTAACCTCTTAAACTCTCAGAGGATAAGATTGGTGATGATGAGTATTTCAGACATGCCTTTTGATTCTGCTATAGGACTCTTAACTGTGTTAGTGGATGCTTTCTGAACTCTCAAGGTGACATAGATTCAGAACTAAAAGCACACAACAGTTACAGGAACCAAATACATTAGTTCCACAGGTGTTTGATTGGATTTGTAGCTCCAAATACACTGGCTTTCACATAGCGGGCGTTTGTAACGATTGGGCTAATTTTAATCTGTTCCTTTTATAAGACAAATCCGTGTTTTGTTTTTTATGATTTTTATTTATTTATTTGTCAGAGAGAGAGCAGAAGCATGGAAAGCGGCAGGCAGAACAGGCAGAGCAGGCAGAGAGAGAAGGAGGCTCCCCGCTGAGTAAGGAGCCCGAGGTGGGACTCCATCCCAGGACTCTGGGATCATGACCCCAGCCGAAGGCAGACGCTCAACCGACTGAGCCACCCAGGCGTCCCAAGACAAGTCCACGTTTAAAACTTTTTTTTTTTTTTTTTTTTGGCTTTTCTAGTCAGTATGTCTGCTCCATGGTCATTTCAGTAAAGCCTACCGCAAGGGGATTCTGCTCTAGCTCATTCTCTCCTTTAAGGACATTGGAGATTTTGGGTGTATTTCAAGCCCAGTTCTGCGATCTGAGTCACTATCACCGTATATAAGACAGGATGGTTGGGTCAATTCTGAGTATTCACTGTGTGGGAAACGGGATCAGTTTCAGGTGAGAAAAGGGGATGAGGCTTGTCCTGCAGCATTTCAAAGAACCAGTAAGGGCAACTTTCAACACAATACAAAGACCAACCGTAAGGAAGAATAATCGAACGGACAATTAAAATTGCTGAATACGCTAATGGACTACCTAAGAACACATCGGAGTTGGGGTTGTGGTCCTCTGTCAGGACGTGCTATTTGGAGGTGAGGGAAATAAGAACTAGAAGTGAGATATATGAAGAGATCGAAGTGGAGCTGCTCTGACTGAGGCCCAGGGAGCCTCACGTCCGCTGAGCGTCAGCCTCTTAAATCCCGAGGAAAACCCTCCGGAATCTGGGGGCGCAGTTTAAAAATCACGGACTCTGGATAACCCCTCCCCCCATCTCTTCAGAATCCCTCACTTAGACGCCTAATGATGGAACACAATTCTCAATTCTATGATTTCTTCTCCTTAACCCCCAATTGAAGGAAAAAAAAAAAAAGGATTAAACAACACATTCTTCTGACTTTAGCACTTTTTGGTAAGATTTCTTTCTTTCTTTCTTTTTTTCTTTCTTTCTTTCTTTCTTTCTTTCTTTCTTTCTTTCTTTCTTTCTTTCTTCTTTCTTTCTTTCTTTTTTCTCTTAAGATTATGTCTACTTTTCTAGCATCTGAATTTGAAAAATCAGTCATATGTGGTTTCTTTTTCTCTTTCACAGTCTGCATTCAGGTTCTCTCTATTCTCCCTTCAAAACGCATCTACCATCTGTATCTTTTTTCCTTTTTGGGCTATCGCAGAAGTTCAGATCATGCCTGAATTATTGCCCAAGCCTTTCAATTGGCCTCTTTTCCATTGCATTCTATGAATTACTGCCAGCTTGATCTTTGTAAACCACCCCTTTAAGAGCATGTTTCTCCTTCGGTAAAAATCTTCAGTGGCTCCCCCTTGCCCACGCTGGAGGTCTCCATATACTCCATGCTTGTGAGTCTCTGTGACCAGCAGCCTGCCTTCAATCTCTCTCTGATGGTTCAGGGGCTGAAATTCAAATGGAGGCATGGCCAGAGACCGGCACTCCACGCCACTCTCCTATAACACTCAAGATGGTGGCAAATATTTAGGCCCAAGCAAGGGTGGGAAAGTGGCAGCACTTTGATCCCAAGTTTGGTTTACATCTGGCTCTATAATCAATATGCTGGATCTAGGATCTAGTAACAGGCATTCTACTTTGCTCAAACTACTCCAATGGTTTCTGGGCTCTTACAGCATCCTATAAAGCCTTATTAGTTGGGCCTTGTGTGACCTTGCTGAGCTCTCTCTCTCACCCCTCATTCTGATCCAGCCACATGGATCTTCCTGCTGTTCTTCAAACATGCCCAGCACACTCCTGCCTCAGAGCCCTTGTACTAGCTGTTTTCAAAGTCTGGAATGTTCTTTCCTCAGATAGCGACATGGCTAACTCTCTCCCTCTTTTGAAGACCTCGGTCAAACGTCAACTCATCAGTGAGGTCGCTCATGGGCACCTTAGTTAAAATAGCAAATGCCTACTCTTACTCTAGGGTTCCCACTCCTTTTGTTTTTCTGTATAGCACTTATCAGCTAATTGATTATATGCCTCAATTATTTATCCCATTTGCTGTCTGTCTCCTCCAATTGACTGTAAACTCCATGAGGGCAGGGAGTCTTGTTTACTGTGTGTCCCCAGTATCTAGGAGAGTGTTTTGCACATAGTGAGACCTCAGTGAACATCTGTTGAGTATGTGAATGAAAGAATGAATGGATGAACAGGATATAGTGCAATCTCTTGAGCCTAGCCTACAGGATTTCCAGTCTCACCTGATCTTCACTATCTGCTACTTCCTGACATGAAACCCATATTCCAGACATCGTGGGCTACTGCTCCTCCGAACATTCTTTCCCATCTTTATGCCTTCCTTGCACCGTACACTCCACTTGGAAGCCCTTTTGCATTCCCCTGACCTTTCCATATTCTCTGTGATTAGGCTAAATTTCCACTTATTCTGGGAAACCATCCCATGCTAGGCAGCCTTCTTCTTCTCATTGAATATTTTCTCTATCAACTAACTTGACAATGAAATACATTCTGCATCATGATACAATTTATATTCTAGTCTTCTGATGTTACTTAAACTATGAATTTGTATTTAACTTTTTAAATATTTTTATTTTGTTTCTCCAACTTTGGAGCTTTCTGAGGAAAGGCCAGGTGTAAATGAATAGAACTGCTCTCGGACAGAATTCCAGAGCAGAGGCTCACCTCACCACCCTGAGACAGGAGGGGGTCAATACCTCAGCACCCTGGGACCCTTGTTGGCTCAGAAGTGTGCCTTGGCATGATAGTTAGGAAATCTCTGTCCGACGGTGCCTTACTCATAGTAGGTGCTCACAAAAGTATTAGTCAATGGACCGATTGATCTCGTGTGTTTGTTTTATTCTTTTTTTTTTTTTAAAGATTTTATTTATTTATTTGACAGAGATTGCAGGTAGGCAGAGATGCAGGCAGAGAGAGAGGGGGAAGCAGGCTCCCTGCTGAGCAGAGAGCCCGAGGCAGGGCTCGATCCCAAGACCCTATGATCATGACCTGAGCCAAAGGCAGAGGCTTTAATCCACTGAGCCATGCAGGTGCCCCGGTTGTTTTATTCTTAATAATCTCTCTTCAGCTTTACTAAAGTTTATGTACATGTATTAATACTAGTTTGTTTTTTTTTAAAGATTTTATTTATTTATTTGACAGAGAGGAGAGAGATCACAAGTAGGCAGAGAGGCAGGCAGAGAGAGAGGGGGAAGCAGGCTCCCCGCTGAGCAGAGAACCCGATGTGGGGCTCGATCCCAGGACCCTGAGAGCATGACCTGAGCCGAAGGCAGAGGCTTAACCCACTGAGCCACCCAGGTGCCCGGTAGTTTTTTTTTTTTTTTTTTAAAGAGACACATAATCATGATTGTGGAGTAAGAATTAAAAACTTCATCTAATGATGATGAACGAGAAAGATTTAATTAAAATATATTAATTGTTGGTGATTGAACTATATTATAGGACTTACCATGTTAATTGGACACACCAAAAGCTGGAGATTACACACGTGAGGAGTGATTTTATATACTTGTTGCTCAGTTTATGAACAGTTTTACCATGGTATTTCCATGGGGAAATCTGAACGAGTGAACAATAAATTTTAAAATGCTTAGTCATGCAGAAGTGAGGCTGGGAGTCCCTATTACCTGTATATCTCGTTACACTGCTTGGTTATTTTTATTTTTAATATGTTCATTTGTAAGTAAGCACAGTAAGAAGTAGTGTACTTATTAAAAAAGATCATATGTGAATTAGAGTTCTGTATTTGATATCTAATGTCAATTATGTCAATTAGATATAGAACATGGCTATAACCCATCTATCAATTGATGTCCAAAGTTCTCCTTAACATCGCTTATGGAAGTACTTGAACATATTAAGCATTCAATAACTCTTTCTAGAATGATAAAGTCCCATTAAATGAGCTGGATATGGAATGCCTCTATTTTTTTTTTTTAAGATTTTATTTATTTGACAGAGAGAGACACAGCGAGAGAGGGAGCACAAGCGGGGGTCAGTGGGAGAGGGAGAAGCAGGCTTCCCGCTGAGCAGGGAGCCCGATGCGGGGCTTGATCCCAGGATCCTGGGATCATGACCTGAGCTGAAGGCAGACGCTTAACAACTGAGCTACCCCAGACACCCCAAGCGATGCCTCTATTTTCAACTTAATTTTAGTATGTTTGTATTTTTAAAAACATATCTTATAGCTAACTTTTATGAACAGATATTAATAGAGGCTTAATTTGAAAGTCAAATGTAATGAAATTTTGGAGAGAAATTAAGTATTAAATTATAAGTGTGAAGTAAATAGAGGTGCCCCTTGCTCCAGGAAGTGGCTGATCCTGAAAAGTTTTATATAACTTAATGTTTTGCAAATTGAATCTTATTTATTACACATTAGAGGAACTCATTCTCAAAGGCCCCCATCATGAATCTTTTGTGTGGTGAATAAGCAAATTGTAGTTTTATTGTTTTTTAATAGTGATGTCCAATTTTAAAAAATTAAAAATAGCCACAGACGTAGGCTACTTAATTCCCAAAAACTTTCAGTAGCACCAATCTAAAATTTAGACACAGTATTTCAAAAAACTAAAGGGTGCCTTCTACTCACATTTCAAATCTTTTGACAGGCAAAATATTTATTAAGAGCACTGTTTCTCATCCCGCTCTAGTTCTGATGTTGTATCATTTTTTGATTTTATGACATATGTTTCTCCTTCTAAAGCAGCTGTTATGAAAGCTTAATTAGTTTTTAATTAATGAGAATTAATGCCATCCTGAAAATGGTGTGAATTTTCTGTTTCATTGCAGATCTTTTGAGACTTCTGAAATATTCTGCTAATTCTGAGGCGAGAACCTATAGGGTTTCTCCAAAGGGAAACCAAGCCTTCATTCCTCCTGAAGGCTAGATAGCCATTCCTACAGTATAGGATAAATGATGACATGTCCAAATAGCACAACCATTTTTCTTCCTCCACTCTGAGGAAATTCTAGTAAGTGTGCAAAATTAGTCAAGAGGTGACACTTGGTCTTATCTTGTGTGTAATAACAAGTCAGGGAAGAGCTTTTAGATAATGAAAAAACATTTCTGAAATTTGAACAATTTTTGCTTTGTTTTGAAGATTACGTGGGGATAGAACAATTGAGAATTTTTGAAACAAGGGAAATTTGGGAAATTCAGGTGAGACAGCAAATGACTGCTCCTTTAGTCTGTGTTTATCCCCACGGGAGGGGGAATCATTATGTGTAATTGTTCTGTGTCTCTGTGGAGCTCCATACAAGGAGCAAAACCATGAAGTTTCTACTCTTCTGTAATCGTGTGTGGCTTGGAGGCTGTTGTCTTGGTTTGGCATCCCGTAAAAACCCTACTATATACTCATCGGGCTCATAGGTCACACTGTATCCTGTGTCTTAGGTGACAGGAAAGGTGGCTAGGGATCTTAGTTGCAATATAAATAAAAGTTTATACAAGTTGAAAAGTAGCCTGAAAAGGATTCACTGTGTAATCCCTTTGAAGCAAATTTAAACACTGAGGAGCTCTATCACAAATGATTAGACCGGCAGGGATAGGAAATCAGTTGCTGTGGTCTGTATCACCCTGACATGGACATCTGAGGGTAGGGGTCAGTCTCTGACTGGTATGCAGGTATTGATAAGGAGGAGGGGTTAGTTAACAGTTTGCCTGGAACTTAGGGAATTTTCATATTCCTGTAAAGACTTCATGGTCTGGCATCTTGGGGAAATCTCCAAGTCTCTTTGCAGAGGTGATCTGAATCAAAGCAGATAGATTCTATTAGCCAATGAGAACTACCAGGAGGGACTGCCCCAGAGAGTTCGAGTGGCCAAGGCCAAAGAGGACTGCAGTGACTTGGGGTGTCTCATTCCACCTCCTCAGAAAGTCTGTTAGGTGGCCGCTGTATCTTGCATGTTGATGTGGGACAAGGAAAGAATTGGACATTGGAACACATCCAGACCCATTTTTAAGCACATATATTCATCTGTGCCGTGTGTAACTGTTTAGCACAGTGGATTTCACAAAATAGGTTTTGAGTGAACACTAACAGACTAAAATAATAAATATATAAACAAATAATAGAATTAAGTCTGTCAAATATGCCAAACTTTATTTCCTGATTTTTCAATGCTAGGTAAGTTGTTTCCACCCAAAGGAGCTCATATGCTACTTCATGAGAGGGTATTTATTACAATTTGTTGAAATGATAACTATGGCCATACTTGTTAGTCATTTGTTGATATCTGGTCACGAAGATTGGAAATAGAATTTGTTTTTAGAAATAAAAACATTCTAGAAGGAAGTCAATTTTTAGTGAGACCATTATATTTTGTCATTTAACAGGAGATGTATATATAAGCATAAAACCTATGTTTACCAGTGTAAAAGTTCTCAGCTCTGCCTTGTTTACTATGCTCATAGTCCGAATGTATTTCTCCACTTCAATTTCTGATTATAAAATGCTAATAATTTGTTATCCAATCGTGTGGCTTGGAGGGTATTATGTAGGGTAAGTGGATCTTATCTTTTTTTCCTTTTTAATTGATGAAGCAAAGTACCATTCGGCAAAATCTATTTTTTAAAGTATTTATTCAGTTGACAATCAATCCCAATTAAAAGAGATGAAAAAGAACATCATTATAAAGATAACGAATTGCCTGTTTGTAGCTTGATATGCATGAGGGAAGAAAGGAGGTCTTACAAATTTCTAACATATGACTGAGCCAAAACCTGTCCATTAAGTTATGATGTGGTTGAAAGTGACGACCAGTTCTCTTCATGATTCACCAAAGGAAAAATGTCAACATCTGAGCAGAATAAAATTACATGGATATAAGGTATTTGTCTGGTTTCGAAATAGCAAGGTTGGTGTAAGTGGTGAGAACCAGGCCAACAATGGGCTAAAGGAAGTAGTACTAGAGAGAAGCGAGCTCTGGCCTGAGGTCTGCCTGGTGCTCTGACCTTGGGGAAGTAGCCTGAGAAGTTGATTCAGGTGCTCTAATTGGCCGCAGACAGGAGGGAAGGTTCCTAGAGATTTGCAGCCTAAGCTTGAGGCTGGGGGTGGGGTGGGGGTAGTGGGTGGAGGCATTGTCCCCAAGCCATCCCTGCATTTAAACCCATGAGGACCTGTGGATAAGACGGAAGCATGTCAGAGGAAATAATAATAATAATTAAAAAGGACACAGTTTTAAGTCTTAGATTGTCAAACATCGGAGCAAGTCACAGCTTCTTAGCATCTTACAGTCCTTATTTGCAAAACCAGAGAGAGTCTAGATCTGTATGATTCCTCCTAGTTCCAGCATCTAAAAAAAAATCACTTTTAATAGAATTTTAGAGCAGCAAAGATTTTAATCTAATTAAATGTTTCAGATATATATTCACTGAATGAGTTAAATGCTTGACAAAAATATTGTTGCTCAAGTGAGGAAAATAACACTGTATTAGAAATAATCTTGAAGTGAATTAATTTTCAAATAGATTCAACATGACGAATATTTCCCAATCATTAATACATAAATTCTACATTTAATTACCCTTAATTCCCTTTTTCTTTTTCTTTCTTTCTCTTTCTTTCTTTCTTTCTTTCTTTCTTTCTTTCTTTCTTTCTTTCTTTCATTTAACAAACCATCATCCTGCTATTCTTATAATGGTTGCATTGTTTAAATGAATCAGGATAACTATCTCCCAAAAAAGTGCTCACAGAGACATCACAAATAGAAATATATGTGAAGAAAAACAAATATATTGTTGGTTTCAATTGTTTCAAATAGCAGAAAGGCAGTCTTTCATTGGTTTCAGACACACACAGTATTGTTTTTAGAGAGCCACTCCTTTTGGCATAGTTCTGCTAGTAAAACTTCATGTGTTTTATGCTTTAATTAACTTAAGATAAATTTTTAGAAAAATTCAGTTCGTTCTGTGAGAGAGTAAGCATTGTCAAATTTTATAGTTAAGACTTCAATGGTATGAGAGCAAGTTTAGAAAACATTTTTATTAGACAAATTATTTAGACAAATTATACACAGAAAGCTCTGCCACTCATAACTGAGGCCTCCAAAAAGTGTTTTGTGTATTCGTATAATAGGCAATACATCAAAATAGGCCTATTTTAAATATTGTACATGATTAAACAGTTTGTTGATAGCTAAAATCATGGCAACATCTGGTATGTCCCTATATAGCTTGTTGTAAAGAACTTTTTTTGTTGTTGTTTTAAAATCAGAGTTGTGAATGAGATCATGAATGTTACAAGGGAAAACAAGTCGTGCATGCACTTAGATACTTGTTACCCTGGAAACAAAATGGTTTTTGCATGATAAGAAAATTTTCTGCCTTACACAGTAGACAATATTTGAAGATTTAGTACAAAAACAGTGACAGTACAAGATGCTCCCCAGAACAGAATTAGCATCAAAATATAATATACCTTAAGAATATATCTTTTAATTTCTCCTAAAGCAAATCACATAGGTTGATTCCTATATCAATCCTAGCTACGGAATGAATTAGATTAAAATAAGTGTATGGCTGCGTGAAAACACAGGATAAGTTCTTGCTTCCTACTTACCACATTTTAATTTAAGGATTACAAACAAAGTTCATTCTCTATTTCTAACAGGTAAGAATGCTACTTTAAAAGGGTTGTGCACAAAGAGGCACTGTTTTCGCTGTCATCCTCCTATACACTTGGCACTAATGTAAAAAATACATAACTCCTCCAAATAGAACTGAATAAAAAGGGGGGGTTAAGTCAAGAGCCCAGTATGGTCATTATATTTTCTTCTTTAGGATAATGTAGGACAGTAATTAAGGCCACATCAATATTTCTTAAGGGCTCCCGCCTCTCCCCAACTACAGTTGTATCGATTGGCTTTCTGCTTTGGAAGAGAATTTATTAACCTTCAATGATCTACGTTTCAACTCTTCTAGGGCTCGCTCTATGTGCTGCTGTGGATGTGGTCCGGCTAATAGCATTTTCCACTTAGATAATTCATTAAAAGTAAAATTATCAAGGTTAGCTTTATACACTGCTGAGTAACAAATGCAAAACCTACTCAAAGGAGTTACATCTAGGAACAAATATTAAATCGCCCTGGATGTTTTAATAACAAAAGTATAAAATATTCTCTGTTGGCAAACAATGCGAGTCAGAAGAACATTAAAGCAACCTGCCTTTTCTAACTGAAAAGACCCCCTGCCCTATACATAGTTCCTGTATACAATGCTTTTTTTTTAAACTAAAGCTTTATTTAATGAATTGCAATAGCAATGGCCGCCCTTTAATATATATACACATTATATAGGTGCATATATATGTATATATAGATGGGATACTAATTTATTTAACACAATAGAGGCTTCTGCCATATGTACATAAGAAAAAACTTTTAATACTGTACAATCACATAAAGGTCATATGCACTGTTGCAGTGCGAGAGTAGTTTTAACTGTAGTCTTGACTGGCATATTAATGGCTTTTTTTGTAATCCTACAAAATTGCATTCTCATATTATGTGGCCTGAATGGTCTTTAAGTTATCTTAGAAACACTGCAGGGGTTGCCTTTGGTCCACAGTTAAAGGACACTCAACAGCAGTGGAGCGTTGTATGGATGCAGCAGAAGAATGTAAAAAGACTGAAGTTATTGCAATTATAGTTTTAAACATAGAGAAATGTTACGTAAGAGGCCTTTATGTAAAATTAATCCTGCATATACTTTTAGTATACTCAGTGCACATTTCCTATACTTGAAGTACAGTATATGAAAAGCGGACTAATAGGATCCTAGTACACTATATTCTGGGGGAACAAGTTGAGTAATGAAAAAAAGTGGAGGGGCATGTACAGAAAGAAAGGGAAAAAGAGAAAGCAATAGAAGAGAGAGAGAAGAGGGAGAAGGTGGAGAGAAGGAACTAGAATTGTTACTAATAATCCTGATTTTTTTTTTAAATGTTACATCCATGTTAGTCCCACAATATTACAGTTGCTCCTTGCAAAGGGAGTCCTACGAAAGAAACAGTGAAGAGATTTTGTTGGATGCTCATATGGAGGTGCCTCGGTCTGGGTCATTACCCAGATTGAGCCCCAGGGTAGGAGTTGGTTGATAAGGAATAGATGACATTGTTTTTATAGGACTCCTGAAAAAGCCCCCATTAGGTGCCCTGTGCCTGAAAGGGCCAGTTCGGTGCTCGGGCACGTTGCCAAAGGCGAAACCAGAGGCAGCTTTAGCTGATAGTGTGCGGCTAAGAGTCTGGATCTGCTCTGGGATAAAGGTTGTTGTGGTGATATGAGTGTTCCTGAAATCACTGATTTGCTCCAGTGCTTGTCGTGTTGGCAAAGTGTCAATGTCCAGAGGGGTCAAGTCAATTGACGAGGTGGAAAACTGTTTATGGGGGCTGTCGTCATCTGTGCACAAGCTATTTACACGTCTATGGAGGTGCTCCAGGTCAATTTCCTTGTCATCCTGGAGATGAAGAAAAAGAAGATAAGGTTCTCATCAGTACTAGCTTCCATGGTTAAAAAAAAATAGTTCAGCAAACATGATATGTAATTAACTGAACTTTGGGGTTTATTCATTTAACAAATATCTATTGAGCACCTAGTATGAGCCAGACGTTGTGCTAGGTTCTGGGGATACAAATATAACTCTGAGATAAGGTTATCTATAATAAATATTTTTCTTGCACTAAAAGTTCTCTACATGTCACATGCAACTACAAAAATAGGGGAGCAGTAGACAGGCGATTGCCTTCTGTGAGATCAGGGACAGACCAGGCAAAGCTGTACAAATGAAAAATACGGTTTTAATGACTTGCTCCCCCTCCACGCCTCTTCTTTCCACATGCTTCCTCGTTTTTCAAGGCGTCTCCCTCCAAGTTGGATTTCTGTTCTTTTCTACCATTCCCTCCTAACCTTAACTTTCCATTCTTGGCGATAAGTGATACGATATGCTAATTCACACTAAAGTGTTAGTGACTGTTAAAGGGTTATTTCTCTTCAGGCCAGAGAGATGTGAGATTATTCAGAAAGAGCAGCATTCAACACAAGAGAATCCATTTCTAATTGGGGGATGTCATTACACTCAAGCTATTTAGTACCTGAATGAGGCAATATTGTGAGGTCAGCGAGACCTTTAGAGACCCCTTTGAATCATAACCTGCAAACGACAGCTTTAGTCTAGGGCCAGGTTTATACTAAATGGCCTTTAAATCAAAGATGCTTTGAGCTATGCTAATAGAGTCTTAGTAGGAAGGTACTTAAAGGAAAAGGAAGGGAAATCTCAGATTTCTGGTGTTGAAACCAATTCATAAATCCTTTAGGATTTTCACTTAAAGTGGGCATTAAAGCCCAATGTTTGAAAAAGAAAACTGGCAAGAAAAAAATTTTTCTCTTATCAGTCATGTTTATAGCCAAGTTCAATAAATTAAATTCATGAGGATTTAAAAATACCTATTAATCATAAGAAGAGAAAATATTTATTCATAGATCTGTATTAGCTGTCACGAGTTAGAATGGAGTATGTATTTTTTTCATTGTGCTATTATAGTGCTCCTCAGTGAAAAATATTGTGATGTGCATCACTGTTTTTCCTTTTCCTTTCTCATTTCAAAATCCAATAAAAAATATCCATTAATGCAATATTATCACTGAGACTTTAGAGGGTTGAGAGATATAATTTTATGGTTCCCACAGCAACTATAATGTAGTCATCCATCAACAGATATAATAATGCAAAAATTTAATATATATAGTAATTCAAAATATAAGGAGCTTGGGGAGTCCTTAATTTCCAGATTTTTGAGACTATGAAATCTCAGCGATAATGTTGCATTAATGTGGTCTTTTGCATTGAATCACTGTCAATAGAGAAACCAGAAGCTTATTCCATAAAGAAAACACCACAATGAACCCTGCTTAATTTTTAGTTCATACTCCACTAATTTAGAATATATGATCATTCAGATAGGTAGGAAGCTAAGTTTTATCTTTGGTAAGCCAAGTTTTTCCTTATATATGCTGCTGATCAATTTTGCATACAAGGCGGTAGAAAGGAATTCTCAGATTACTTTAGAAAAAAACTGAAAGAATATTAACATGTAAAAATTCATGTGAATGTGAGAAGTCATTTTTATTTGTGCATTAAAGCAGATCTTCTCAGGATTTGCCCTAACCATCAGTTAGCCAAAGTCTAGTTACAGAAAGTTTAAAACTGTCCTTTGAAACTATCCAGCAGATCAAATCATGCAACAAATTCGGGTCGTTTTCCATTTCAATTTGCGAAGTTTTAGTGAATGAATATGATTTCATTATTAAAAAAATGTCACCTTTTTGGTCCAGTAGAGAAAAGATAAGTTAATCAAGCAATTTATTTTAACTTCATATTTTCTCTGCTAATTTGTAAATTCCATGATTTTTGATGAAAACAAGGCATATGCCACTTTCAAAGAGATATTATGTGTAACTCTGCAATTATTCTTTCAGACCTCTGAAAAAATTTTAATTTTATTTTATTAAAAATTTAATTCTAGATGATTCCACTCTTTGTGGAATTTGTTAAGCTTAGAGCCATCAAAGAGCTGAAAACATATGATCCCTTCTATAGGTCTACATACAGATAGAGGGAAGGAGCCGCTGGGGGTAAAGAGACAAATTCTGATTATTTTCCTACGGCCTTGTCTTTCCTAGGCTGAATCTTAGAGATACAAATAATTTACCTGTAAGTTAAACAACTTATTGGAATAAGATGACAAGCATCTTTGTGAATTGGTCAAGGGAATCACAGCCTTTAACAAAATCACTGAAGGAAAGTCTACCCTGAGATTTGGCAGAATTTTAAAGCCCTTGATGGCACATGAAATGACCAGTCTTTTCAAACACTGCAAGTCTCCTCTTCATTTATCTGGATGTCCTAAAAGGGTCATTGGTATTGGCATTATTGATTTTTATATTTCATCAATAATTCATTTTCAGTATTCCAAGTAAGAGGAAACAAGGACCACCCCCCAACCCATCATCCTCTTCCTGGTGATTACCCCCCCCCCAGAAAGACCACCCACTTGTTGGCTCCCCTGAGCACGGAAGCTCTCAGTCAAGTACCTCTTTTGATGGGACCCGGGAGCCTTTCCTCTTGTTCCACCACGTCTCCAGCATGGCTATGAAGCAGGAGAGGACAATTCCAGCCGCCAGGATACAAAAGACTCCTGCAAAGCTCTTTATGTCCAGGGCACCTCCCTTCTGCTTTGTGTCCACTGAGGAGTACAGGTCGCACTGGCCATTCTTTGGCCACCATTTGTGCTTCAGGATGTCCATGTCACCGTTCTGCTGAAGCTCCAGGATCCTTGGGAAAAAGTACATAGCCATGTGTTAGTGCAGACATCGTTATTGCTTCGGTCCACAACACATCCATTTATAATGCCACCGCTGAAGGATGGTGGCTGTCAAGGGGAAATGAACGTATAGATTAGCCTGCAGATGGAATGCCAGGACACTGAAAACGTTATTTCTTTGATTTTAGAGACAGAGTTGTGCCACAGGCTTTCCTCTCCCTCTTCTGTACCCTCTCTTGCTCCTTCCTTCCTTCCTCTTCTTCTTCTTCTTTTTTTTTTTTAATTTTATTCTATAATTCTAAATATCCGCCCCCACCCCCCACCCCGCTTTGTTGCAATGTGTTTTTACAATTACATTTCAGAGGCACTGTTTTTATGTGATTTCAAGCTGCTACAGTTCTGTGTTCCCTCCCTCCATGCGGAATGACGCTCTGGGATCTTAACGCTTTTATGAGGAACGCTTAGCTGCTTAGAGAGAGATGCTGGCATAATGTCACCCAGCATATGTTACACACAAAGAAATTCAATTAAAAAGTCTTCTATTATTTAACACAGTGTGGGAGAAAGCCCTGGGACAAGTTTGAAGTTGATAAAATACATCATTTTTGGTTTTTCACACGACTGATGTAGTTTTCCTTTTAATGCCAAAGGGGAAAATAATCTTACCTTGGAGAACAAGAAGAAAAGTTGACCAGAGGCTTTTAGAAGTACTTAAATTCAAATAAGAAATACCCTTCTTCGTCTTCTTCCCTCCCCCCCCCCCCCCCCGGAGTCTGGGGCCAGCTGCAAAGCTGCAGCTTTTTTAAAGTGTGATTTTTGGGGCGCCTGGGTGGCTCAGTGGGTTAAAGCCTCTGCCTTCCGCTCAGGTCATGATCCCAGGGCTCTCTGCTCAGCAGGGAGCCTGCTTCCCCCTCTCTCTCTGCCTGCCTCTCTGCCTACTTGTGATCTCTCTCTCTGTCAAATAAATAAATAAAATCTTAAAAAAAAAAAAAAGAAATCCTTCCTGCTTTAAAAAAATAAATAAATAAAGTGTGATTTTTTTTCATAGAGGTTTTATTCTCATTTCCAAATACTCTTTAGGCTTTATCTGAGACCTGCCTACCTCTGGCCTTCCCCCAGGTGTGTCCCCTCTCACAGGGTGAGAATGGTCAGGGCCAAGGTCATGAGCTTGTCCAGAGTGTGCACTGTCCTCAGGGATCCCTAGGATTTCCCACCCAAACCGTTCAGAGAGCTCCTCCAGGACCTAGGAAAACTTGTCCCACATGTTTCCTCCCGAGGGCAGATCTCACAGCCGCAGGGGCATCACAGGTGTCTAGAGTGATGTTCAGAGAGTGTGGACTGAGTTCAGATGTACAAGCTCAGGGGTGTACACCTTTGTGTGGGCGATCCTTCACTGTGCAGGACAGAGCGGGAGGTGGATGAGAGGGGGACCAGGGACCGACCGTCTCCCTGGGCCACCATGTCAGTGCAATACTCCAAGCTAGTCACAAATTAGAAACTCAGAGCTGACCTCCTGTGGGCCTGAAGGTGTATTTGTCAAGGTAAGAGGATAGAACATATTTTATCTAAGAGTTTTTAGCTCGACTTATAATTTGCACATAGTTAGCCTTAGGATATGTGGACTTCTATTTCTCCTCTTGCCCTAGGTCTTGGGTTACTTGGGGAGAGACTACTTAAAACCTTAGAGAGAAGAATGATGTCTATTCCGAAAGAGTAGATACTCTTTTGGTGGTGCATTGCCTTTTTACCTGTTTCATGTCATCCCTGTGTTGGTAACAATGAGCTAAAGGATAATGGCTAGGGGTGGGGTCAACATTCAACCAGTACTAAGGGCTGTGAGGGAGAGTTGGTCTCATCCCCAGCACCCCCAGCTGACACCCCAGGATGGACATTGCACTGGCGCTTCCCTTATAACTTGGACTTCTCCTTTCTTATGATTTTGATCTGTCTAAAGCTCTGTTGCTTCAGAGGGTTGCTCAAGAAGGGCAATTAATTTGATTAATTGAGTTTACCGAGGTGATTATGAATATTGATGGATTACATTTCACCCTTATTCCTGCCTCTTCTCAAAGTTATTTGTATTTCCAGAATTTTTAAAAATTGTGTTCCATGGGACACTAGTTCCTAGAGGAGCTTCTGCAAGAAAAGGGATTTGTGGCATTAACTTTGAGAAACACCCTCTCAGAAATTTACAAAGAAGTCAGCGTATTAAAGGCTCTAAGAAGATCTGTAGAAAGGAACACTTGTATGATTTTATTTAATTTGGCATTTCCCAAAATTATCTAACTTTCCTTCTTTTTTCATTTTTTTCTCCTGTAATAATATATAGTAATAATTCGTGGAGCTAGAGTTTTGAGTAATGCACTTGAGAAATAGTGCCTCCATGGGGCACCGGGCTGGCTCAGTCAGGAGAGCATGAGATTCTTGATCTCAGGGTCACGAGTTTGAGCTCCACACTGGGCATAGAGCTCACTAAGTGCATACATACATACATACATAGAGAAATAGTGCCTCCATCCAAAAGAACAACTACTTATGGAAACCAGCAGCACTGTGTTGGGTATTATACACATCTGTAATCTTTAATTGCAGCATCAAAATTGCGTGCTTGGCCTATCTGCAAATATATTCAAGTCATGTTGGCAAAACCATTAGCTATTTGCCTACCTAAAGGCACTGGGTAATTAGAACACCATTGAGTACCTTGAAGGGAAAATTTAGTAATCTCGAAAAAAATAATATTCTTGGGGCCCCCGGGTGGCTCATTTGACTAAGCGCCTGCCTTCGGCTCAGGCCACGATCCCAGGGTCCTGGGATTGAGCAGCAGGGAGTCTGCTTCTCCCTCTGCCTCTGACCCTCCCCCTTGCTCAAACTCTCTCTCAATTTCTTTCTCAAATAAATAAAATCTTAAAAAAAATTCTTAAATTCAAGATTATAGGTATACGTAGAAATAAAAGGAAACTACAGCAGCATTTGCTTAATGAGAACATATCCAGGCACTAAATGAACACCCAAGTTTCCCGGCTTGCCTCCTGCTTCCCACAATATATTGGTCAATGTTTGTAGAAGTGGAAGAATTTCCTTTCACAGCACACTTATCATCATTTATAATAATTTGTGGTTCCTTGATTATCTGTTCCCCTTTCTGGAATGTGTATTCACCATTTTCCATCCTGCCTAACACAGAGCAGGGAAATATTTATTGATTGAATATGCTCAACACGGTTTTTGGTAAAAGGATGCTGCCCTCAGATTCTACTTTTTCTTATCACTGATGCTATTTTCCAACTTATTCCACTCCTTCCTATTCATCTGTCCATTCAATAAATATTTAGAGAGTGGTCTCATGCCAGGTATTTTTTTGGGGGACAAAATTTATGTTAAACCACAACTGCACATGCAGCCAAAATGGCCTGGGCAACACTGCGATACTGTTTCTTTTTAATGCCCTCAGTTCACGTTAATTTATTCTTTCATTCATTCCCATGTTCCTTCAGGAACCAGTGATCGCCTACCCTTTCTCCTCAGTGGCTTCTGGTATCACAACGTGTTCCTATCATTTCTATGCCTGAAAAATGATTTGGTTTTAAGAATGATCATTGAGGTATACACACATACTCTATGACATCCATTTTGATGCTAATAGGAGTAAAGGGCCTTAAATCCAAAGAACTCGTTTAATTGTAGAACTTTTAGGTTTAGCAAGCAAGAGGTAGGAGTTACTGTGGGGAAAGAGCGAGCAGACTTCTCTATTTGCCCTCACATCACAAAGATGCCTTTATGTATGGTCGACCTCAGAAAGCACAGATAACAGAAGCATTGCACGCCCCCCCCCCCTTTTGGGGGACAGGCAGAACAACTAGATCGTAGGATCCCTCAGTCAAGCTCTGAGTATCTCACAATAGAGTCTAGGAATACAGGGTGGGTGGAACAGAAGTGTTGGAAGGGAATGAAAGTAGTTCCTAAGCTTAGAGTTCTGCCATAAATTTTTGCTGCAGAATTTAATGCTCCTGGAAATTCCATTAGAAAAATGTCACTACACCTTCCTTTTTCTATTTAACAAAAACCTATTTAAGTATTAGATAAAGGAAGCTTAGCAAAATCTAATGCACTGCCTTAAAGACAAATTGGATGAGCCCTTATATAATAAATGAGGATATATATATATTTCGAATGTTCAAAAGCACTGGCATCTTTAAATGAAACTTGAATCATACCTAAAGGAAAGTTTTGTATTTTAATTATGAGCAGCATTGATGTGTGCGTGTGTGTGTGTGTGTGTGTGTGTGTGTGTAACACCGCAAGAATCTAGTTGCACAGTTCTTAATGTGTGCAGATTTTTAGTGCCATAGAATGTTTTTGCTGTATTTGCAACTTCCACAAGATGGCAGTCTTTGCTCACGGAGAGCAATGTGTTCCTACCACTACAATGAAGTGGTAGGTCTGAAAGGTGTCAAGTACAAATTTCTTGGTGCTGTAAGCAAACTATTAGAAAGAAAGTTGGACGTCAGGCCTTCATGAACAATTGGATGAGTGAAACCTCTTCTTGGAGTGTTGTCAGAAAAATTCCTGCCATTTTTACTCCAGAGCGATGAGAGCAATACTTAGCACTTTTGAGAGTCGTCATGGCGAAAATTAATGAAGCCATAAACAAAAGCACCTCGCTCGTTATTTGGCACTTAGTAGGCTACTACAACTCGAAAGCTAGAATTATTATTATCAGCATGTGTGACGACCAATCTTTTTTTGGACCTGTTCTGGTACATATTTCTTAAAGGAGAGTTACATTCCCAGATGAGTCAGTGAATGATTGATTCACTGACAAGAACATTGCATTTCCTTTTTCTGTCCAAAAGTATTAAAACATTTGTCATCTCATTGAACAGAAAAACCTTAGCAGTCCATAAAACCTAGCTTCAACTTGAGAATGGCTAATAGATCAATTCTGCATGCATTGAATTCTTTATTGATATAAATGACCAAATTTCAGGGGGAAGTGAGTAGGGAAGCAGATCCTTTTTTCATATTCAAATAAAAGTATTCAACAAGTTTGAGGTGTTCATCTTGAAAAGCTTTTACTTACTTTGAAGATAAAACAATCTCATTCGTGTGTGAGAATTACACTAATTGATCACTTACCATTCTTAATCACAGCTCTGGAAATTGATTTTCAAATTAATTTATTTATAACAAAACAGGTTGCTGAAAGATGAATGCAAATTTCTGATCCACATAGGCAATTTTGATTTGGCCTTTAAATACTAAAGCAGTCTATAGATTCTTTTCTAATTTTCTTACCCGTAAGTAAATCCCTGCTGAACTGTAAAAACGATACTGGTTAAACTGAGAAAAATGACACCTGACTTTTTGATTGCTTTTTCTGGGAACAAATCTAGAGGTAATCAGAGAGTTTAAACACTTAAGTACAGGAATTTTTGTTTTCGGGCCATGTATGTAGGAGCTCCTGTGACTATTTCTGCAAATGGAATTTTCTCCCCACATTCATAGGAGCATCAATTACTAGAATGGGAATGACAGAAGACATCATCGAATCTCTCCACTCCCCCCTCCACTCATTCAATGGAGGAGAAATGGAATCATATAGGACAATAATTCCCCCAAATTATCCCATTCAACCCACAAAAAATAATTTATATAGCGCACTGGGGTAGCCTGAGCAGAAAGTCGGGGGCTCCCGCCACCCCAGGCTCTGCCTTGGCTGTTCTGAGGGCTGAAGGAATCAATATTTAGGCGATATTCTAGTACCTCATCTAAGATACATCTGTTGGGAAGTGCTATTGTAGAGACGAGATTACTTTTTTAGTGACTAACAGAGTAAATTGTCGAGTTAGGGCTAGAATTCAGTTCTGTCTTCCAACACATTCCCCCATTACCCTACACAGCCTCTGATAAGTAACTATTTAGAGAAAAGCCCTCTCTTTTAGTTTCAGAGATTTGTTAGACCCTGAGTAAATCTGTCATCAATAGGTTTCTTCTAAACCAAACAATGTAATTGTAGAGTGATGGCAAATTTATTCATACTACAATTTGGGTGTGCAAAGAAAATGTAGTTTTTCTCCATAACTTAATTGATCTTCCTCAGGAGGACTGGGCTAGCTGAGCGGTGGGAACAAAACTAAAATTAGCTCCATATGATTTAAAATTTAATCTGATCTAATAATTTAACATGTCTCTAGCTTTAGCTCAAGAATTACTCAAACCTTGAGATTCCTCCCCCTTTTCCTTGCTTTTTTCCAAGATGGCACTATAATTTATAAAGGTTATTATACCCCCTACATTGGAGTAAGGGGCTGTAAGGGGAGGCCGGCAGGGAGGGAGCTGGTGGCTTCTTGCTGGTCCTTAGATTGGATGTCTCTGACAGCTCTCCTTTTATGTGTGATGGGTTCAGCCCTTAGATATTGATTGGAAACTATTGCTGAAGTGGGCAGAGGCTTTAAGTCCCTAACATTGGCTAATGTCTTTCTCTGCTCCCTTATGGCTTGTGGGCTCCTCTCTGTTGATCTCTGGGGCACTGTAAACCTTTCTCAGCTTCTGCCATTTTCTTCATCCAGTCCCTGACTATTCCTCAGCCTTTAGGTACTACTATTCCTCAGCCTTTAGGTGTTGTCATCTTGTCACTGCAGAGGGCTCCAAAAGTTGTTCATGTGCTCTGACTCAGCATTCACACCACATGGGAGCCAGAGAGGCCTGGGACTAAAGATTGAGCCCTTGCTTTTTCCTGACTATGCAGCTCTGACTTCTGTCTTTTCTCCTGAGACGGAGCCTGGTGTGCCCACAGAACTCCCCTCAGAGACTTTAATGGTAAGGGAAGCATCATGGCCTCTACCCCGAGTGTGCTTTCCAGTCTAGCCAACGCCCCTTCACCTGCCCATCTCCCACTCCTTGCCCCCTGATGGAAACCACTGGCCAGAAAGAGGCACGGCTTTCCTCTTCTCTCTTGGATATCCCTCTTACACCCAAGGCCTTCAAACTTCTTGGTCTGTCACAGTGGAAGGGAATTTTAGCTTGGTCTCTAGAAACTCTATGGTCTGAGACCTCCAGGCCGTTCTTCAACCTGAAAGTCCTGAGGCAGCTTGACACTAGAGATTGGTGAGGATGAAAAACATCATTTTAACATCTCAAAAACATTTATCTGATCTGTTATATGCTTATGAGTTACACATAACCCAAATTAAAAAGATATTTAGCATAGAGTCTCCTCACTTATTAATGTGTAACATCACTTAACACTGAGAAGGAAATTTGGGAATAACTGAAAAAAAGTATTTTTGACATATTGGGTGAATCTATTTTGGCCCAGAATACCCACATTATTAAATTCATTTGCAGGGTTCTCACAAAAATTTCCTCTCCATGGTTACTGAGAAAGAATTAATAATAGCATGCAGACAATTTTCAGAAAAATGTCAGCTCAATAGGTTGTTCATTCATTCATCATTTCTTTCATCCCGGGCTTGGGAAATGTAGGTAAACTTGGACTGAGGCAAAAGCACTTATCAAAGGTTCCGATTTAGCATTCAATTGAGCGCAGCGGCGCTCTGACTGGCATATCTGATATCGGGACTTTGACATCAGAACTGTAAAAACAAATTCTATCCACTTGCTGTGAATCAGGCATCAGTGGCTTTTCTTGTCCTGAGCAAAATGTTTTCATGATCGGTGAGTAACATTAGATACAACAGCTGTTTATTGATAACATATACTACCTCAGTAATACCGAATAACCCAAAATAGACTAGTAGAAGCTATTTCCTTTGTTGAAATTGGACTTTTAACTAATTTTAACTTTAACTTTTAACTAATTCTTCCAGCTAGTTGAGCCAGATGCCCGTTGTTTCAATACAGTCCCCAAAGATTACCTAAGATCTCACGGAGATGAATATGGCAGTAAATCATAAACAAGTTTATGAGTACCATTCGTTAGGCCAGAGGTTAATGAACATTTTCGTTAAGGGCCTGATGGTTTATTTTTACAGAATGTTAAGGTCTCTGTGGCAGCTAGTCAACTTTGCCTTTGTGGTTACAGAAAGAGATCCAAGCCACTTTGGCCTGCTGGCTAGCTGCTGGCCCGCCCTAGAGCCCCACAGCAAATAACTCTATGAAGTGAACAAGTTTCCATTTTGCTGACAAAGATATTGGTGTTCAGAGGGCTTAAATGACTTGGCCAAAGTTACATCACTAGAAAGCATCGAAGTCTGTTTGAAAACCAGAGATTTTGACTCTTACCCCAGCGCTTTTGACCGTGTCTTAATAACATATAATAATTAATATATAGTAATGCCTATTATTAATCTGTGTGCCTTTAAATGAGTATAGTGATCATGTGTGGGTTTCGTATTTGACCACACTGAGAACACATTTGAGGTACATAGCGTATATTAACAACGGCAGTATAATCAGTCAAGTGAATTTTGGATTTCCTTGGTTTTCTGATTATTTCTGATTATGGAATGTACATCTGGACCTACACCCTGAGACTGGGACCATCAATGTGCCAAAAGAGCGAATGCCCTAATTATTTGAGATCAAGTAGTGTTTGTCTTCTGAGGTCTGTATTTGCTGAATCATTTTCTAGGTGATAAAAGCTTTTTCTTGAAATCAGAGGGATATGAACAAATATTATACTAAGAGAAATTTCAGGCAGTGGCTATGATTTACTGAGAATAGGTAAGACAATCGACCGAAGCAGAAAAGGTGGGGTTCCTTTTACTATTATTTTTTAAAGATTTATTTATTTATTTGAGAAAGAGAGCAGAGTGCACGTGAGAGAGAGCCCGAGTGGGGCTGAGGGGTGGAGGGACTCCTGGCTGAGAAGGGAGCCTGATGTGGGGCTTGATCCCAGGAGATCATGACTTGAGCTGAAATCGAGAGTCAGACACTCAACAGACTGAGCCATCCAGGGGCCTGTTGGGGTTTCTTTTAATCAAAAGATAAAAAAATGTTTTTTAATAATATGTGACCAGAACTACTATAAACTAATGAGAAGTTTGTTCGGGTTGGTAAAAAATTACTATGGACAATCTATGAGAATGACAGCCTGTTGGTACTGGAAGGAGTCTGGGAGATGAGATCATATTTGACTCCTGCCTAGAGAGGTGAAGTGACCTGCCCCACTCCCCCTCCAGGGCAGAATCAACAGAACTGGACTTAATTACACATTTAGTTATTGCCAGAAGACTGTCGTATGCCATAGACCTGCCTAAAAAAGAGAAGTTTCCTGTATTGCTTCAAACCTGATACCTCACTTTCAAATTTAAAAAAGACAATTTAGTAACCCCTTTAATTGGTCAAATCTGCTTTTCCTGTTAAGAAAACAGTGTCCATGTCCTTATGTAGAAAGTAATGTCTTCCTAAGGCATCCATTTTTCTGTGTGTGGGAAATAAACTATAAACTTTCTCTAGACAATCTATTTCCCAAAGGAACAGCAATAGTAAATGCATGCATAATGTCACAAAGTTTACGAAGCACTTATCAAAAACACTGCATACCATTTGATTTACTTCTTAAAATAACTGTGTGAGGGAGGAATTATATTGATTGATTGATTGATTGATTGATCCTGCCACTTCTCCCCCACTCCTTATTCCTGTAAAAGGCTTTAAGAAGGCTGATGTTATTAAATTCTCATTTTAAAGCTGGGGAGATTGAGGCTAAGAGGTGAAGAAAATTTCCCAAGGCCACAAGTCTGGTAATTGATCCAGCCAGCTCTCAAACCAAGGTCTTCTGGCTTCTGCACTTTTTTTTTTTTCTCGAATACACTGTCAAGGTCTTTATTATTCCCTAAAAAACCCCACTATAAATGGACGCCGCCTCTTCAGTTCCTGCTGCTTTATTAACTAAGGATTTGACTACTCAAGTTCCTTGGCTAACACGTATTCCATTGTATTCATTTACAAACATTACACTTTGTGTAACACATCCTGATGTCTCCAGAGAGCCCCATGAATATCGCATGAGTTCATTAATCTCTGTGCGTTTAGAATAAACGTCAGATGAATTCATTATCATGAGGCACTCGGGGCTTTGCCAATGTTATCAAACCAAGGCAGTGTGTTCAAAATAAGGAAGTGGTGTTTTGAAACCTTATCCTTACTCAACGTAAGTCAACATATTTTGACATTTCGATCTCTGTGATGCAAACTTCCATAGTTATCCTGATGAAATTTTTCCTTAAATGGTAGCCCATAAAAGGTAAATATTTATTAAATAACACTTAACTCTTTTGAAAAATGCGCAACACGTAAAACAACTTTTAGGTTCAAATATCGATGAGATTTTTGTTGGCTCTAAAAAGCATTCAACTTTATAGGTGTGTCATTCTTTGACGATGAACCTGAAACTTGGTATATGGTGCCCATTCAGATTGATCCTTTGAGGTTAGAGTCAGCTCCTTCCGATCACAGGTCTCGGGATGCCTAAGGGGGCAAAATCAGCCTCGTTCACAGAGAAGCAATTGCTTAAAAAAATCAAATTAGCAACATGATGGATCTCAAGACTTTGGTGACTAGTGAACTTTAATTATTATATATTTTATGTGTTTATGCTGGCAGTAAAAGTCAAGCACTCATTATAGAAATGGCAGACATGATCTTTCATAAAATGAGTGCTGGGCGGCAAGTGACTAGATAATCAGGATAATGAAAGCAGGCCAGAAAGATGCTGGAGAGCTGAAAAGACCCGATGATGGCTCCCACTGAGATGGAGGGCATAATTGCAATTGGAAAGAGAACACTTTTGGTGATCTTTGAAAATGTCAGCTTCATCCATAAGCTCAGTGTGATATTTGGGTTATGGGGTAAAGGGGAAAAATTCTTTCCTTCTTCAGTGAGAAACTGGCAGTGACCATTTTGCTTACAGTCACTCTTCAGGCAATACAAAATCTTCTTATGCAGACCTTTCAAACATGTTTATGAAAGAAAGTCATAAAGTCAAACTTATTTTCCTTAGCGTGCTATACACATTTTATGAATATTTTAATATCTTTGAGTCTGACAACTAAGCCTTAAAATAAGTGGGATCTTGAAGTTTGTGCTATGGGTAAATGGATAAAGATTGTGATAAAGATCTTTGGCACAGCGTTAGGAGAGAGAAGATTATGGAGAAGGAAACTTTTGAATGAACAAATATTCTCAGGAACATCTGCAAAAGCACTGAACTTTCTGTAAGTTGACTAACAGTTTAAATATGCAGAAGGAATTCATCATTCTAAGAGCTGTTATAGTGGTAGGTACTCTGAGATAAGAATTCTTTTACGAGGCAAACATCTCCTGGCTTAGAGGCTATATACTGATACACGTTTTTAAAAAAAACCTCAGGGTCTATTTGTCCTCAAGATGGTGGACAAATTCAGTGTAATTAATTACAATTCTCAGCCGAGAGTTAGATCACTGATAATAGTAATAGTACAACTTTAGGAAAATAATTTTACTATGCTTTACCCATATTTTCATAGATGGAAAGTCTAAAGTACTTTAAAAAATTATATTCTAACTTTCCAGGTGTATCGTATTATATTTAGTATTATTCTGACTCTGCTGAAGTGTTTCCAATTTTTTAATAAAGAGTATTAAGACAGTAACATCACATAAACTTTCCTCCAAGTGACTAGACCCATACAAAAACAGAGTCTGTTCATTGCAGACGTTTTAAACGGTGAATTCATCTTTCTAATTTCTTTCCATTATGAATCTGAACAAGCTATAATGTTTCTATAAATGGGGAAAAAAAACCCAATCGTCTCTCGGATGATTATCTGTAATCTCGTTCCTGTGTAATTCCACCGTAATGTGATTACGTGTCCAGGAAGAGGCCAGACAATGAAAGGCGCTGTGCAAAAGGGTCACCAAACCTTGAATTTGGAACAACAGACGGGTTAGGAACAGCGTCGTGGAGTGCATGTTGTTACAGCTGCCTCAAAAAGAAACTTACCTGGCTAGAAACTTGATTTTGGATTTGTAGCCTCAGAACTGTGAGAACTAAAGAGGTCTGTTGCACAGGCCTCCAGTTACTGTGTGATAGTGGCCTGCACAGACTCACACACGGATTGTGAACCGTATGGCACGGCGGCAAATGTCATGATTTGGGTATGTTTGTCATTTGTGGGTGACTTTCCTGTTGAGCGCTTTTCCTGGAATTTCTCTTCTGACCTCCTTCCTTCTCCCTCTGGATCATGTTTGGTATAGAAGTGGTCTGAGACTCAGAACCGATAGAATTTATGTGTCTTCTTCTCCCTCTCAGTAGTTTGGATGTTTTTAAAAACTAAGATACATACAAATATAAAATTTTCCTTCTTAAGATACCACTTTATAATATGCAAGGCGTTTTATTGTCATAGTCTTACTTCTGTTACATAGTCCACAAATTAAACAAATAACCCTCTACTTTATCATTTCCTTTAATAAGCCAAGTCTTCATTTATAGACTTCATTAATTTAACTCCTGTGATGTGAAATTTCTATATTTGGGATGTTACAGTCATATTAAGAAAACATCTGCTAATAAAAACTAATGATGCAAACAAGAGGTGGGAGAGATATTTAAACTACTTAAGAAATGAAATTGTTTTCAAGTACTTCACCTATGATAACCTGATATTGTAAACTACTGAAAGTAAATTGATAACAAGTCATTATTTAACATGGGATCTCTAAAACCTTTATTTTGAATGCCGATAGTTAGCTTTACTTTCATTGCTTAGAGCAATCTTCATTAAAAGTGTAATATTGTCAGATGTGCAGCATTAGTTTTTAGGCTAATAACAAACACCCACCCTTTGGGCCTTTGTTAATCAGTAGGAACATAAATTTTAAATAGAATACCTGGATTCCTTAAGTAGTTAAAAGAATAAGTCTTGGAATGGAAATATTGGCTTTTTTTTTTTACGAAGCGGCAAACTAAGGTACTCTGACATAAATGGTTATTTATAAAAAAATTACATAATGTAGTATGAAGTAGCAGTGAGACTTATCTAACTCCATGCAGAAAAGATAATTGATGTGTTACTGCTGTATTTCACAATTTAGTTTTCCCACGCATGGGAGATATGCTGGGAATTAGTCTATTCCATCTTCTTAATGAGACTTATCTATTACCTCAGATAATGTATCTATTTTCTTCAACCAGCAGGACTAACTGCTTACTGGAGTGAAGTTTTCAGCAATTATTAGAAATAAAGTTTACCAACAGATATAAAGGGAATAGTCTATCTTTCCACATGTCTATGTGTCGAGATAAAATCAAATGGCTTGGGTGTGCTGTTATGAAGGGGGATGTTGACTCCCGGAGTTCCCGTGCAAGCTCACCCGAGCTGCTTGCAATTTTTCCATGATAATAGCAAGAGCTCTATGCATGACAGTGTTTATTTACTTGATGAAAGTATGGGAGGCTTCAATAACTCAGAGGAAAGGCTTGATAAAAATGGAGTGTCATTTAGTCCTGATAACGATTATCAGAGAGACTGTGTGGCTAGTTTCTTTATTCAGAAATAGGTCTGATGATACCATATGTGGTTAAGTACGAAATGCAGGCATTTGCAAAGCCTACTATTTTGCTACTTTCCCCCAAACTTGACATAATCAGCCTTTCACATCTGTTCCAAATCTTGGTGAATTAGAAATAAAAGCAACCTAGCTAAATGGAGGATCTGAAATATTTGTAAGAGCTTTGATGAGTAATTGTGGGAGTGCAATTTACCCATGTTTGGATAGCCAGTTATATTTGTCAGTAACTACATTGCTCAGAATATTGGTAAATTGTGAAGAATCTTTACCTTGTATATGGTGGTCAACAATAGTGGTTACGGTGCTCTACTGGTTTCTAGATGAGTGAAAAGGATAAAACCCTCCGATGAAAGTATCACTAAAGTAAAACTCAAGCTTTATAGAGCACTTCAAGTAATGGTATTGCATATACCATACATAGGCACACTACCATAGGAACAAGGGTAATGTGAGAAATAGACGCACTTTGTAGCAACAGTAACATTACCTGTGTTAGCTTAATTTCTAGGAGAAGAGACTACACTCTGTGAGACTATAGTGAAGTGATATTCCTGTAGTTGTAATGAAAAAAAAAAAAAAGACTTATGCTCTTATCCAGTTTTTGCAGTGAGGCATGACTTGCAACATGAATCAGAGGAAATTAAAATATAAGGAGTGCTTCTAGATTCTTTGTTACATAAAGCACCAAGTAATTACTCAGTGAGTCTCCATGATGGTCCACTGAGTTCTGGAGATCCTCTAGGATCTTTCATATATAAGAATTGGTCTAAGATGCATGTACAAGATGAGCTGGTATTGGGGTGAACATCTCTGGGGGAGTGTGCAAGAAAGAGGAGAGAGAGTGTTATGGCTTAATGTCATGATTATAGCCTGAGACCATTGGACAGAATTCCCAAGTTTCTGAATTTTTAAAGTTTTTAACCTTTGGATTCCATTCTCCTTCAGTTCCGGGCAATGGTTGCCTGGAGCCATGAAGATGGGGAGTATGGCAAACAGTGTCCATGGAGATGCTATATCATAATTGATGACAGGGCCCATTAAGTCTTAGCACCGCCCCCCTCTCTGCCCCCCACCCCGCCCCTCAGAATCAATGGCAACTATTCTGTTTCTCCTCCATCATTTTCTCCTACCCTGTTAGTCTTATCATTTTCACTTATGATAAATCGAGATATGATCCACAGAGAAAAATGAGGATACGAAAATGAGGTAGAAAGGTACAAACCCAATATACTAGGTGTTTTAGTGAGCAAAAAATAGACAAAATGAATTCTACTCACTAAACTATTTGCAAATATGCAGGTGGATGAAAGGCATCACAAAATGTGATCAAAGAGAAGTCAAAGAATGACAGTGAGGGACAGATAAGGGTTTAGGACATGTGAAGGAGAGGAAACAGTTTAAGGATTGAGGTTTTTGGAAGAGGAAAGTGTAGCAGTTAAGTATAGGAATATAGAATTAGACCAACGTGGGTGGAATCCTTGTTTCCTTACTTCCTGAGTATGTACTGGCGAAGTAATGGGACCCCTCTGAGCTTCATTTTTTTCTAATCCAGGAAATGAAATAATACCGATCTTAAACTGTAGTGTGCATTCATCGTGTTCAGCATGATATTAAGTTCTCAATACCAGGCAGCTATTATTATAATCACTCTAAAGACTAACACGGTGCATCCATGATGAGAGAGTAGAGTTCATTTGCTTACAGGGTTCCATTTTCTCTTTTTGGAACTGAACCCTGACATAGACAATGGCTAAGTCGAAACCCATAGTGCTAAGGTCAAATGTCCGATCTGATAGTTTAGCCAAGAAAATAAATAGAGTGTTAGAGCATGAAGTATTGGGATTGTGGGTGAGGAAGCGGACAGCTGTGAAAAGCCTAGGAAAACAACATGAAGCTTTTAGGAGGCCAACCCAGGGGCCAGAAGCCTTAGGAAGACAGAAGGACAGCCTCAATTTCAGTGCCATCATTTACTATCTTCTTAACCATGACCTCTCACTGACCTGGGTTTAGTTTGAGGGACAGAATACAATGTCGGGTGAGGACACGACATTTCAACAGTGCTAGCTCCTTCTCCGGATTTCTTGTCAAGTTGAGACCGAGGAGGCCACTAGAGGACCTGTCACCGTACAGCAAATTCACAGCTGCCCAGGAAGCAATACAGTCAATCAGTGTCCTTCCCATGAAGGCTGCAATCAATAATGCCACAGGAGCGTTTCCCCCCAAGAACCGGTAACTGCATGGAACTGTGGGAGACCCATTATAACCCTGAGAATGTGATGTGGAAAAATGGGATGAGTAAAAGAGTTTACTCACCAAAAAGAAAAATACAAGAAAAGCAACACTAATATAAGTTTAATTATGAAACCTTACTCTCACCCCAGGAGAGTTCATGGATTCAGCAGCTAGCCACAGATCCGCCGAGAGCACCATGGGTAGATTTGTTGTTATTTATGAGAATCTGACTCCTAGACATTTCATGAGATCACATTTTAAATTTTGTACCGGGCAGCACAAACAAGGCTGTCAGATGATACTCAGAATTTACATTACTTTTGTTCTGAATCATATTAAAAATCTACCTTTATTGATACTATCAGTGCATTTTTATTTCTACGAGCTTCTGGGGACTTGAGAATGATCCTAACTCAGGTATAACCTGGACTTGGCAATTCCAGTCAGGATATTGATTGCAGCATAATGGACCCTCAGTTTAATTCACCTCTAGTTTAGCCCTGTAACACATCACCATAGCAACTCTCCCAATATTCTCTACATTTCCCAAACCCTGAACTGTACTTCCGCCTGTCTCATTCTTAGCAGAGGATCTTGTTGCCTACTTTATTGAGAAGATTAAGCCAATGGAAGCGTGGTGGTTGTAGGATGAAGCTTCAGGTTGCCTCTGGCCCCGTCGTCTTCATCCCTTATGTTTTTAAAATGACATTACACTCTCTTCTATCCTAATTCTTACGAAAAGTAAGAATCTCTTACAAAAAGTAAAAATTTGTAATTCTTACAAGAAGTAATTACTCTTGGTCAAAATGAGCTTTTAACGGAAAGCCTTTATCCCCAACCCCATGTAACTATTCTCGAGGTTCCCCACTTGAATGATCATCAGAATCGCTTGCATTTCCTTGTCTACAGACCGGAGATTCTTGTTTACTAGCTCAGAATCTTCGCTCCAGGGAATTCTCATCATCAAGCTGTGGTGGAACCACAGATTTATCCATCTTTGAACTCTCTCCAGAAGTTTGCTTCTAATTTTCTAATGACTGTTTTGTTCCTTCACCCCAGTGATTTGTTTGACCTCTTCCAAAGGATTATGAGCTCCTTAGGTCAGGTAATGGTGTCGGGGATCTTTGAGTGCTCTGCAGTGCTTACCATAATAGTTTGCATGTAGGGTGAAGTCAATCAATGTGCCGAGTGAAAAGCTGAGCTCAGGCGGGGAAACTAATACGTGCTCACTGGTGGCAGTAGGCAGCAATAAAGCCTAATAGTTCCCCTTCGTTCTTGAGCAGCTATCTATCTCTCCACCTGCATTATTCACTTTATGGTGATTCATTCATCTAAGTCTCAGAACCACCCTATGAATTTACTGATTTTATTCCTAGTCTTATATATATAGAAACTCAGGAACAAGGAAATGAAGTCGTTTGTGTAAGGTCATACGGCTCGAGAGTATTGTGTTTTGGCTTGTTTTATTTTTGGCAGGGAGAGGGAGAACAAAAAGCTTATCCAAAGAGACCAGTGCAGAGGTTCATTAAAGAAATATTACCTAGTTCTGTAGAATGGGGGTGAGGTCGCTTCGGCAAAAGTGACCAAAGAATGTGTTATAAAGGAGGCAGCTATTTGAACTAAGGCTTTGAGATATAGAGACTGGATGGACAGCCATTTCAGGAGAAGGAACAGGACAAATAGAAGCAGAGTGGTTGTAGGATAGAAGCTTCAGGTTGCCTCTGGTCCCTTCATCTATTGAAGGAAGCTCAGTGCCACTAACTCTCCCTTCCCTATATACGCAATTCCAAGAATGAGAAAAAAAGAGAGATGATGGACAGGTGGCTCTACAAAGCATGGAAAGGAACTGTGATTGTTTTCCCATCAGTCATGGAACTTTGATTTTCCCCTTGAAAAATCGTTCCAACCGCCCTTCCTAATCCATACCTTATTTTACAAATGATCATTTCCCTCATATCTTGCAACTTTAATAAGCTGTATTTTAATTCAGCCAACCTTCTGAAAGCCCTTGTATCGTAGAAGAAACTAGTACATTTTGAACACTGAAATTTAAACTTACAAAATACAAAAAACTGAAATGATCTTTAAAATCTTACCAATTTATCTGTCTCTGTTTTTGTCTCTGTCTCTGTCTCTCTGTCTCTCTCTGTCTCTCTCTCTCTTACACACACACATACACAATGAAGGAAGAATGAAAGGTTGGCATGCCCTTCCCCATCCAATTTACCTAACCTACTTAATAGAATGAAGAAAGTAATCAGGACAAAGGTAATACTTTTCATTGAGACCAAACGTGACTCTGACTGACTATACCTGCACCTTATCCAAGTGTTGCTCTGGTTTACTTAACATTTATGACTTGGCGAGAATTCTTGACAACTACAATGAAATAAGAAGATACAACACATTTATCACAATGATATATGTTTTCCTTTGGGCCTTATCTCTAACATGAAAAAAAAACCAAGAAAAGTAATTCAGTGCTCCTCCTGCCTTGAGCCCTTATCTCTGTCAGGCTCCATATCGTGTTAGACCTTGCAGGTAGAATGGATCATCTGGCACACATTAAAGTTATTTTGGGGGTTAAACATACTAGAAAAGAAAAAACCATAGGGCATTTTAATGGAAGGAAGCTTGCTATCTTATGTACCTGCCTTTAAACAAAATCTTGTTTAGATTCCTAAAATCAGTTAGCGCCCTTTGGCATTTTTCTCACTGGCAGAAGTGGTTTTAGACTCCTATTTAAAGACAAGTTCCAACTAATTACTCCTGGCCTCCTCCAACTCGCCAAGGAGCCATATGAATGATGCAGAGAGGTTCTTATTCCAAAATTCTATCCTGCCTTTCAGTTTGTGGAGTCTCATGGAATCTTTCTGGGTAACAAACGACCAAACAAAAACCAAAAAACAAAAAAACCCACATTCTACTGGTGTTAGTGCTCACAGGGGTAATTTACATATAAAAAGATCACGCACGAATTAACTGTTGACCACACTTAGAATTTATAGGAGTTTCAGAATGAATGTCCATGCTACTTATTTGTATATCATTTACCAAGTTCTTAGATGACAACTTACTACTAGATATGGACCCACATAGCATCTCTATACAATGTCTCAACTCAGTTAGACTTCCAAATACACTCAAAACCCTTTTTAGGTGAAATTGTGATTAATTTTATAGTTCATATTTTCTTGATAAGTAATTGATGTGCTTTTGTTTTTAATACTTCTTATACTTTTTAATATTTCTAACATTTATCTAAATTTCCTTGAGCTGTTAAGCATCATATGCCCAAGGACACCTACTAATCCAAAAACCAATACAGCCAAATAGTCTTTTCTTTTGAGTAGAAAACATTTTCTCTGCAGCTTAAAAAATAGTACTTACCTCATGGTGACACTGTGAGAATTAAGACATCCTAATTTTTTGAATGTCTTTAAGATAAATGATTTCAAATATCAGAGACTATTAATGAATTTTGCACTTGATAATATAACAAATTAACTTTGATTATTAGTATACTATTTCTCTGAACGATTTAAAACATTTTACATATAAGACTTTGACAAGCAAATATGTACAGCAGTTTTCTGTGTATATAAGGTGATTAGTCTTCATAAAAAGAATAAAACTCAGTCAACGGTGATTACTCACTTTTTCCAAAGTGCCTTATATGGCATAACATTTATTCAACAAACAATTATTGAGCAGCTACTATATGCTGGGCACTCAGCTGCTGCTGGAGAACAATGACAAGAAACAGGAGATGATATTTGCCCTCACCAATCACATAGTCCAGTGAGGCACATTGGCATTAATAAAATATTCACATGAATGTAATATTACAGCAGAGAGAAGAGCTACACACGGGAGGTATTCATAGAGTCCATAATCATGGTATTTGATGCATTCAGAAAATTACGAGGGTCAGAAGGAGATATATATGCTTTAGAACAGTTTTCTAAGTCTTTAGAAATGAATTGCTTTTATGGTGAAACTAAACAAAGCAGAATGGAAAAAGAAAGTTACTTATAGACAGCCATTTTTTAACTTCTGATTAAATTACATGTGCTTTGAAGCAATTCCTCTCAAGTTTGTTTCAGTGGAGTAACAGGGTAGAAAGTGTTATGATCAGTTCTAATGAATGTCATGTCACAATTTTTTTTAAGTATTATGCACCTTTTGCTAGATATAGTTTGAGATGGAATAGACTCTTTGTCTTCTATGGTATGTAGACATATCCACAAACAAGGTAGGAGTGAAAAATATTCTCTTCCATCTCCTTGTAAAAAAATCTGTGACTTTTTGGCAATATTGCAAAGACTTGCCTCCATTAAAGAGAATTATATTTCTTGGTGAATTTTCAAGTGAGAAACAGAGTTGGCCAACTAGAATAAGTACAATGAACACAACCACCAGACCTACAAGTCCATTTTAATGACTAGACTAAGCAAGTGAAATTGCCTCACTGTGGTACAGAAAATGTCTGAAAAGAAAGTTTAAAATGATGTATTGCAACATACTAAATTGACTGGTTCCAATAATGTTCACACCAAACATAAAACAAAATTGGCATGACTACCAAAATGCTTTGGATCTTTTTTTTTTTTTTCGTTCAATATTTGGTACTTTTTCACATTTTGGTAGTCCTGTTGAGACCAAATCCAGAAGTGAAAACATGCCTTGGAATAATTCCTGAGAAAGACTGTAACCCAAAGGTTCAACTGAAGTTCAAGAATTTGTAGAAAACAGTGTATATTGGCTTGAACTTATCGGGAGAGTTAATATTCTGCTTTCGTGACGAGTATTTAACCAAGTCATCAGAGCAGTCCAGCTGGGTTCCCTAAATAAAGTCTGAAATAAAGCATTCCTATGTCATAGTATTGAGGGCGCTGAAATAGCCTTATGCTTTAAGAGCAGGCAATGTCAAGCACAAAGCACATTACACATTGTTACACAATACATATTTGTTAAATGTTGTTAAATGAGTACTTAGTACCTGCCCCTTTCCACCATAAAATAATTTTTATGATTCATGACCTCGGGATATTGCTTGCCCTTTATTCTTTCTCAACTAAAAGATGGCTTTTAGAATATACCAAAGACCTGTATTTTACATGGAGAAATTTCTGGTTCTTTGGTATAGAATCACCTGTTGCTCATTGTCACACAGTCTGTGGTAGTTCTGTTTACCTTGGGGTTTCTTGTAGAGCTAACAGAATTAGACAACCGAGCCCCTGCTGCAAACACAGGGTGAACCTAACTGGAGCCACTCCAACAAGTCCACTAACAATCATTGTTCATTTCTTTTTCCTTTGCTGAAAGAAAAATTAGCTCTGTCTTCAACAACGACAACGACGACGACAAAGAAAAGAAAAAAAAGAAACATAGCATAACTAAAGCAATTGCAATTTTCATCTTCATTATAATTGAAAATGTAATTGTTTTCATTTTTAAACAATACATTTAATTGGATAAACTTGACTGCATATTTAGCTTTTGAGTCAATACAAAAAAAAAAAAAAAGAAAAAAAGAAAAGAAAAAAGAACGCTCAGGCTGACTTAGCCTATGTTTTGCATTGTTTAAGTTCAAGTGTAAATGTAAAGAGAAGTCCATTTCCCAAGCTTCCTAAACTCTGGTTTCCACTCAAAGGAGTATCTGATATTGGGATTAAGGGGCCACTCACTGCCCTTTGGTAACCTTATCTCCAAAAGAAATTCCTCATGCTCGCTGACATGAACCAAATGTTGTATATTTTTATAAATGTGTATCAGCCTCTGCTACATAATCCATTTTGTTCAACCTAGGAAATTAGAAATCTGTGGCTCAAGGAGGTATTAAGCAGGAGACCACATTCTTCCTTTTATTGACTTGACTTCTATCTTTTTCCCTAAGTCTTCTAAAATCTGCTGTGATTTTGCAAAGCAGATATATTTCCAACTGTCTATAAGGTCAACAATAACATTTTTAAAAAGATTTATTTATTTTAGAGAGGCGAGAGAGAGAGTGAGCAGGGGGGAGGGGCAGAATCCCAAGCACACTCTGCGCTGAGCCTGATGTGGCGCTCGATCTCAGGACACTAAGATCACGACCTAAGTGGAAACCAAGAGTCAGGCGCTTGACCAACTGTGCCGCCCAGACGCCCCAACAATAACATTCTCTTAAGATGGAATGTAGTTTCATTTACTTAAGTTTCATTTACTTAAGATGAAATGTAGGGTTTTTTCTTCTAGAAAATTGACACTGGATCAGGCAGTTGGTCATGAAAAAATGATGATGATAATAACAGTAAAAGTTGTTGCAGCTTAGAGTTACTGAGCACTTCTGTGATACCAGTGCTGAGGGCTTTGCACACATGATTTTATTTCATCCTCAGATGACCCTATAAGAAAGTTACTAATAACATACCCATTTTATAGATGAAGGGACTGAGGCTAAGAGAAGTTAGGATGCTCACTCCGGGAGGGCAGGGCTTGCGGTCTTCTCTGTTGCCAGTGCCTGGATTAGCACTTTGGAACCTACAAGGCACTTTTGAGTGCTCAGAAGCACTCAGTATATATTCATAGAGTAGATGAATAAATGAATTAGTAGTTAGGATATATATGAGGAAAATTCAGGAAGATTCTAAGTGATGAAATTGACAATGATAAAATGTGAAGGATCAGAAATGATAGTTTTAAAAATAAACTATACGATGAGGTGCCTGGATGGCTCAGTCAGTTAAGTGACTGTCTTCAGCTCGGGTCATGATCCCAGGGTCCTGGGATCGAGTCCCATGTCATGCTCCCAGCTCAGTGGAGAGTCTGCTTCTCCCTCTCTCTCTGGCCCTCTCCCTGCTTGTGCTCTCTTTTTTTCTCTCTCAAATAAATAAGATCTTTAAAAAAAAAAATTGACCTTTTAAAAAAATAAAAAAAAAAAAACCCATAAGAGTAGTAACAAAGAATGCCAAATAGAGGAAATGTACATATTTCTTAATCAGTGTTTGTTTTGGACATGACTGCTCATCAGAATCACTTGAGGATCATCTTTGAAAAAAGTGGCATACATTTATGCTATAAGAAAAAACTGTAAAAAGGAACGCATAAATTAAAAATTAAAAGTCCCACGTTTCCTTTGTTCTTACTCTTCCCCAAGCCTATTTCTCAGATTTGCCCACTATCGACAGTTCAACAGTTCCACAACCACATGTGAATACATACACCACTTTTTATTTTTCACAAATAAGAATATATCATAAAACTGTTGTATGATTTGCTCATTTATTTAGTTAGTTGATTTTTTAAAATTTAAAAATAATGTATGCTATGGATATCTGTCAATATCAACATTACATTCAACTGTATGGACACACCATCATTTATTTAAATCGTCTCCTACTGATGGACATCTAAATTTTTTTTTTTAATATAACAAAGCTGCAGTAAAAATCCTTGAATGTATATCTTTTTATACTTTTTCAAGTATATTGGCAGGATAAATTTCTAGAAGTAAAGTTACCAGGTCTAAGGGTAAATTGTTAAGACCCATTGCCAACTTCCTCCAAAAAAGCTGTAGCAATTTATGTGGGAAGCTTCTACAAAATATAGTCTCCTGGGCCTATTTTTTGTCCACTGAATCAAAACCTTAGTGAGTAGTGCCTGAGAATCTCTCTATACATTTTAAAGCATTCCAGATGAAATCAGTCAGGTGTGAGAACCATTGATCTAGATCATTCTCTTCTTTTTGGGCAAAGCGTGGTGGAGAAAGGAACTAAAATCAGCCTTAACATAATCGATGTAGTTCATTGAAATTACATAATCTCGCAATTATCAACAATTAGATATGAATGATAATTGTCATTGCTTCCAAATACGTTATCTTAATTGAGCCTTATAATCACTCCTTTTGAGTCAGTAGAAGAGAAGAGAAAAATGAACTAGAGTCCAGAAGCTTAAGACAATTCAAATAAAAAAAAAAATGATAAGACCAAGAATGGAATTCAGGTCCTTAAACTTGAAATCTTCTTTTCCTCCACGTCCCCTCCCATTATACTTTATAGCAAAGTGGATTATCACTATATTGTTCTATCCTATTAGATATTTATATGTAATGACTCTGCAGGAAATATGATTTTAGATTTTAAGAAGAAAGTTCAAGTATCATTTTGGGTTGTGTCTTACAGTTCTATAGAAGACATGAGACAGCCACTTGTCTGGGGCTAACAAGAGTCATCAACGTCTGTATCTAAACACTTAGTCTCAAAAGATCTGAGGTTGGGACTCTAGCAACTTCAGTACACAGATTGGCTCTGATAATATCTTTAAGTCTTTTTCTTTCTTTCCTTTTTTTTTTTTTAAAGTAATTTCTACATCTAATGTGGGGCTCAAACTTACAAATCCGAGATCAAGAGTCACATGCTCTACAGACTAAGCCAGTCAGGTGCTCCTCTAAGTCTTTAATTCTTAAAGATAAATGATTGGGATCATAGAAGTAGCCAAAGAAAATGGCTGCTCTACATGGATTAGAGAACTAAGCTTAACCAGAATGCATAGAATGAGGGGGCCAGCTCCCCATAGGTCCCCAGGGCTCTGCCTAGCTTATTGGAAGGTGGGGCTGCTGTCCTGGGCTTGGAAGTATTTCAGTCAACAAAACCTCAATCAAGAGTAATTTAAAACCTACCTTTCAAGGAAATTCCTGCCTGAACAAAGAGTAGAATGGCATTTTTCTGAAGGTGAATTTTATACAGTTATTATTACTCTTTTTTTTTTTAAAGATTATTTATTTATTTATTTATTTGACACAGAGAGAGAGAGTCACAAGTAGGCAGAGAGGCAGGCAGAGAGAGAGGGGGAAGCAGGCTCCCCACCGAGCAGAGAGCCCGATGCGGGGCTCGATCCCAGGACCCTGGGATCATGACCTGAGCCGAAGGCAGAGGCTTTAACCCACTGAGCCACCCAGGCGCCCCAGTTATTATTACTCTTAAAGGAAATAATGAACATGAGAATGACCCTTATTTATAATGGGCTTAGAATTAGGAAAGTAATCAGATCAACCAGAAACTGAGATCCAGGCTTACAGATAGGCAGAAGAGGAAGGAACTAATATTTGTTAAACTCTTGTAATTTATTAGGCATTATAACTTAGACTGTCTGAGGTTCTTGATTAGGGCAAGGAGGTGACAGCAGACTGTGGCAGAGAAATGAGCCAGTATAGCCAAGGGAAAATCGAAGGTGTTTATGCAGCGTCAAACAGGGCAGGGATGGAGGCAATCACCAATGTATTTCCTGGGGAGTGAATTTCCTGAAATGTTTGTCACCAGGTGCTGCTACCTTAGGTGGGTGGAGTGGGAGAGGTGGCATGATTTTGGGGAACAGTGACTACTTTTCCTCCAAATTAGGAGTCCTTCAAAGTATACCAAGTATACCTATACCAAGTCAGAGAGAGTTAAGTGATTGCTTGGACCAGAAAAAATGTGTCTAATTTGTTACTCTTTAAAAATGCGAGAATCCCTACTCTTGGTTTAGGCTGAGGTCATGATCTTTGGCGGGGCGGGGCTGGGGGGCGTTGTGGGATGGAGCCCTGCCTCCTGCTCTGCACTTAGCCAGGAGTCGGCTTGGGGATTTCTTTCCCTATGCTCCTCCCCCTGCTCTCTCTCTCTCAAATAAATAAATAAATCTTTTTTAAAAAAGCGATAATCCTGAGTTTCTTTTTTCTCTCTTTCAGAATTTTTCTACCGTTGTTGGGTGGGCCAGCTAGCAACTCTAAGTAGTGTGGGGCCTGCAGTTTGAGGAAGGTGAAATTTCCTGCCTCCATGTGGAGTGAGGAAGAAAAAAACAAGATGATTTCTACATGGAGATTGCTTTTTGGACCATGAGGCTATAGTTGAAGAAACTGAACCTACTTTGTGTCAGTGACCCAAATGGCAGGTGTAGCTACTAGAAGGAGATAAACAGAGTTTCATCATACTAGTGTGTTAAATACAAACATATAGAGTGACAGTAAATGCCTTTGTGCAGAGGAAGCATCATGGGCAATAAAGAACTATCTTGATCTTAAATAAAAATTGTGAACTAGCTGAAGTTTCTACAGGTCTTCCACTAGGAGGCTGTGCCCGTCCCCCTCCACTGTCCTCTGAGGTCAGTCTTTTGTTCCTTGATTGACCCAGGCTCAGAACCTATCAATGGTTGCTCTCCTTTAGGAAAATATACCCATTCTAAATCTTTAGAGCAAAAGACTCAGTTAAGTGCTTTCCCATGGGAAGCACTTCCTTTATCCTTATTACAACTTTTTTTTGCTGTTTTCAGCCTTCCTGCCACATTTCTCTTCCTATCTCTGGTTGCACGTTAGAGGACTCAGTCTTTGGTCCTGAGTGCTTTTCTATTCTCTTCTCCTTCTATACTTTCTTTGTAAATACCTCATTCATTCTTATAGCTTTAAGTGCCATCTACGTGTTGACACATTCCAAATTTATGTTACCTGTACAGATTGCTTCTTTAAGCACTAACTGCCCAGTGGACTCTCCACGCCATGTCCTCAGTCTAAGTATATTTGCTCTTGTTCTCCAACTGGGCACATCCGCAAGTTGTCTCTTTCACCATAAATGGAGTCTCCTTTCATCCAATTGCTTCATCCAGAACACCAAAGTCATCCTTCACTTCTTCTTCCATCTCCACATTCTATCTATCATTGATCTATTAGGCATAAATATACTCAGCATCTATTAAATCTGCCCCTGTGTAGATTTAAAATTCATCCACTTCTTGCATCTCCACAGCCTTTGCCTGGGTCAATCCATTATCAATTCCCGCCTGGATTATCACATTAGCTTTACATCTGGTCTAAAAATTTCCATTATCTCCCTCTCCAGTTTGCTCTGCACACAAAATCTTGAGAGCTCTTTGCAAGTCTAAATCCTATCGTGTCACTTCCATGCTTACATCTGTTATGTGACTTCACAGTGCACTTGGCATAAAATATAAAGTCTTCAATATGAGCAACAAGCTCGTGCAATCTGACATCCTTTCCTACCAAAGTAGCCTTACCCCTCATCGCTCCCCAACTGACTTTCTACACTCTAATTACACGGATGTAGAGGTTTGAATTTTATCATTTCTTTCCAAAGGCTTAGGGCATGCTATTTTCTCTGTGTACAATAGGTTCTCTCCACTCTTTGTTTGGCTTTTATCTATCCTTCAGGTTTCAGCTCAAGGCGCTTTTCTTCAAGCTTCCACCTGGAATTGACACACTCTAGTCTGTTCGTGCTTTTGGCCAAAGCAAGTCATAAACTCATGCCACCTGGGTTTAACAGCACCAAAATGTATAATATTCTATTAGGGATATGAACTGAATATTGGTGAATATTAATACAGTCTACAGCAATTAACTGCAAGAAGACTATAAAGCTGGTGAACGTATCAAGTTTCTTTGTTTTTTATTGGAATCATATCAACTAAGTGTGGGAACATTCATGGCTTTATGTTGATAAGAAACTTGATTCTATCTGTATAGTCATAGTCAATTTCAGTACATGAAAATGAGAACTAAATTATTACTGGATAAATTAATTTTTTTGAGAGATAAAATTTTTCAAAACAAAGGCCAATGGGGGCAGGGAAACATTAATAAATGTGACTTTGTAGGGTGAAATTTAGTAATGACTGAACTAAATAATAGGAAACATTTAATTAATTTTTAATATGCTAATGGAAATTCAAATATTTACATGTGACCTGCTGGTGATAATGCCATTTGTATTTCTGTCTAAATCAAATCTAGTGGTGGAGGTTTAAGAGGTAGAAGGCAGTCATGACATACCATTCTGTCTCCTATATCTATATATACGGAAAAAATATATATAGAAAATATATATCTATCTTGAAGGTTATAGAAAGTCACTTTTCACAAAATCTCTGGCATCTTAAAAAGTTCTTAGCAGAAATTTGCAGACAGATAACGTTATAAAGTTCCCATTTTACATGGAAATATAATTGTAGCCAAAATAGTATCTCTCTAAAGGGAAATAACATTTTTTGAGCCTTTACTATGACCTCACATATAAAATTCTCCAAATAACCCCAAGAAATCACATTATTAACTTCCGTTTTACAGCTAAGGATCATTAGGTGTTGAGAAACTAAGTACGTGCCTAAAGCCACTAAAGCCACACAAAATGGTAAATGGCAGGGTAAGGATATAACCCCAATTTGTCTGGCTCCAAGGCTCAATCTGTTACTTCAGTGATGATGAGCTGGTGGTCCTTTTAAGTTCCTTAAATCAAATCCATCCACAGTCTCCGTTTTGAGGTTCATTGATTTTTTTTTTTTTTTTTTTTTTTGAGCAAATCTCAGCAATAATAAGGATCCAACCTACAGGTTTACCATAGACACAATTTAAAAATTAGAGCTATGCCTTCCCTTCAGGCTTTTATTTCTCTTAGATTTAGTATAAGTTTCCTAAACTACTAAAAAAAAGTCAAATATCCTTTCCATTGACAGAGAGAATTAGGTGAAAAGGGAGATAGAAATTCACTGTTATTGGGGCATCTGGGTGGCTCAGTCTGTTAAGCATCTGCCTTCAGCTCAGGTCATGATCCCAGGACCCTGGGATTGAAACCCGCATCAGGCTCCCTGCTCAGTGGGGAGGCTTCTCCCTTTCCCTCTGCAGCTCCCTCTGAAACTCCTTCTGCTCTTCCCCTGTTTGTGCCCTCTCTCTGTCAAATAAATAAATAAAATCTAAAAAAAAAAAAAAAAGAAATCCACTGTTATTTTAGAAGATCCATTAGACTATCTCAAACTTTGAGCAATTACCGATATAACTTTAAGGAGCCTAATATACATAAATCAAACTGAAATTTGAGTGAGATTAAATCCTGCAAACCACCACACAGAGGTAGCAGAGGTAGCATAGTTAATGGAGATTAATGCATGGACTCAGGAACCAGAATTCCTGGTTCAAAGTCTGGCACCATTACTGTCAGTTGTGCGGCTTTGGACAAACAGCTTCTTTTTGCCCTGATTTCCTCACTTGTAAGATCAAGATAGTAATAGAATGAATCTGCTAGGGTTCTGGGGTTGTTACAAGGATTATGAGTTAAACTTTATAGAATCCTTAGGGCAGTGCCTAGCACAAAGTAAGTGCTACATTAATAGATTACATCTTGAAAAATAAGCAATATTTCTATTAGGCCATGTTGACTCATTCATAGTTTATTGAGTATCTACTCTGTGCTAATCATCGTCATGTGTAACTTTGGCCAAAACAGGGAACTCTAGGAACCTCTTAGAGAGGTAATTTTTGGAAGAATAATTGTAGGTGTTTAGCAAACACAGAATTTTCCTCTAGGCAACCAGTGCCTTTCATCTTTTCTTTTTTTAAATAGAACAAATATGACCTCAGCACCCAGGTTATCCTAAATTGCAAAATGATTTTTCTACCCTTTCTTTTTCCTATTCTTTGCTGAGTTTTGTTCTTTCCATATATAGCACATAGACTGCTAGGCACAGGTCAGTGGATGTCACCATGAACAATAACCAAAAAGAAAAGCAGAAGAAGAAAAATTTATTGTTCCTCAATACTTACTTGAGAACACAGCAACAAATTTTAAGTTTTCACTATAGTGGTCATGTGGGTTGGCCCATCCTAAACTTGTTTCTACCAAATGAGTTAATAGAGAAAAAAACATTATTGTATGGACCAGGCACTGACAACATTGCTTTGAAGAAAATGTGCTTACGTTCTCTGTGGGAAGCTATCATTTAATGTCTTTTATATTTTAAATCATAATTTGAGCTGGGAACATTTCCATCATTTTTATAAAGAACCCAAGTTACATTGATGAATGTAGGGAAAATTATATTTCCCAAAAAGGGAGTGTTAGTTTTTCTATACACTGTGGAGTCCTAGATAAGAAATAAAAGGACTTAAATAGATGGTGATTTTGTTTCTTCTTTCAACAGTAGATTTACTTTTTAAATGAAAAAAAAAGTTACATGTGGAAAGTAAATTATTGGTTGTATATGTATATGACTTTCTGCAGGTTGTCTGAAGTATTGGAGATTGAGATAATGACCAAATGGCAAAGATTCTGTCTGAATCATTAAGGCCCAAGCCTGCTGAAAAACGCAGAATGAACACAGTGATTGCTTTGTGTAGTCAAAGGTGTACTTAGAGAAATGGTGTCTTTGTATACTGCTTCAATCTGCTTTGTTAGAGAACGACATTCATTTTTCTCTGGTTTTCTTTTATTTTTTTTCCTTCCCAACTCATCATTCAGGCTTTGCCTCTTACTGAGCCAGCAGACCTAGCTTCTATTTTGACAATGCTTGCTTGCAGTTGACAATGCATCTTGGACTCAAGATGATAGGCAGGAGTATTTCACGAAGTCAGGCTTTACTGGTATTTCCAAAAGTCATGTGCACCCCTGCGTACTGTGGCATCATTGTACTTGGATGACTACAGTGCAAAATGGATTGGTGGCGAAGACATGTATTTATGTTTAGTGTTGCTTTTGGAGCCACACCAAATAGTTTACTAAAAGCTTTAAATTTATTCTGGTACCTTCCAAAAGATAGAAGTTTCTTTGTCAGGACAAAAATTAATGGTTTGCAATGTTTTTTTTGTTGAATCTTTCTCTGAAGTTTGCCTTAAAAAAAGATTTAGAAGATACTTTTCCTGTAGAATATCCTGACACCTTTATTTGTTACAATTTGTGTTTTCTTATCAGCCTGATACATTCCTACCACCTAGATAAAAAAAAAAAAAGAATAAAAAAAGATCGAGTCATACTCTTTTGTATGGGCTGTCAGTGATAGGATTCTCCAAGTTCATTCCTCTGCTGAAACTTGGTGAATGAGTCCAAAAAAGAAATATAATGTTTTGTGATTTCAAATTTAATTTTATGTGCGAGAGACTGAGGAATTTTTATGGTAGTGATTTTATGTATATTATCAAATTTTATAACATTTGATTTGATTAAGGGAAACCAAAAGCTCACCA
>CM052899.1:109130728-109188334 GCA_028534135.1 Potos flavus
TGGAGGCGGAAATCATTCATAAGTAATTTAGTTTCTTCCAGTTACAGAGCTGGGTGCTCTCATATGTGTTAAATCAACTATTCTTCCCAGCTATCCTCTGAGGGAGGACTATTATCAGTCTGGTTTTACAAATTAATGCCTTGAGATTAAGTTAGTTTGAGTAACTTGCTCACAGTTTCCCAGCAGAAAGAAACAGAGCTCTGATGCAAATCTTAAGAGGTCTTAACTCTTAAGCCTATCCACATGATTAAAGAACTTTTATAGAGAGAAGATACCTTTGGGAAAAGTTTGAAAAAAAAACCCAAAAAGTGGTTTTGTGCAAAGTAAAATTTAAATGGTCATAATGGCTAATGAAAATTAACTTAGGGATAGGGTGGCTGGGTTATGGACATTGGAGAGGGTATATGCTATTGTAAGTGCTGTGAAATGTGTAAGCCTGATGATTCACAGACATGTACCCCTGGGGCAAATAATACATTATATGTTAATAAAAAAAAAAAGAAAATTAACTTTGCTGCTTTCTCTGTGGGCTGGGATAGTTCTACTCTTACGTCAGCCCTCTATAGACCATGTAATTCTGAAAATCTCAGAGGGAGATGATTATTTACATTGATGAGATGTACCTGATATCATCGACCGAAACTGTCATACTTGGAAACTTGATGTGGGGTTCTAATCTGTGGTTACTTATTGATCAGTATTGATAGTTGAAGGAACATTAAAAAGGAAAAAAAAACCAAAACAACCCTCAAGCTTTGAGTTTTTTGAGATATGGGGAAGTTCCTTTCCATGAATATAAATTTATAAACAGTAAGACAAATAGGTAGGTATGTAGATATATAAAGACAGATAGAGAGATCTATCTGAACATCTGTTATTTCCTTAACAAGAATATAAAGTAGAAAAAATCTTCCTTTGTTTTAACAGGCAGGCTGCTCCAGGGAAAGTTTCTATGTTAGAAACTAGTATTGGTCTACCTTAAGAACAAGAAAGCCAGAGCAGCTTTGAGGGTCCAATAGGGCCCTATTAGCCCTATTGGGGTTAGCAGGGCTCAGGCAGGAAAGCCTCTTGTTTTGGCACATGTGGGGGGATGCATGCAAGGCGGACTGAGGGACCCACGTACTGATTCTGCTCTGGGTTCTTTCAAGGATATACAGAAGAGTATAAAAGTGTCCGTCTTATGGAAACAACATAGAGCAGAGCCTATACATAAATGCATATAGCTGCATTACCTACATGTGACCAATTATCCAGAGAGATAATACCATGGAACTGAAAACAAACGTTCTAGAAAACCTTTCTGGATGACAGTGGGTGGAGTAACTGCAATAAAAATTCTCAAATTTTTAAGCAATATTTACATTGATTTCAGTTGTACATTGAGTAGAAATATGTTGGTAATGCTGCTATGCTTTCTCTTTTATTTGTAATTTCTCTTCTACTTTCTGTTTTTTGTTTTTTTTTTAAGTGGACCCACATGTGCACAACAAAGCAAATGTTTGTTTGGGATATGTTGTTTTCCTAGCATCATTATGGAGAAAAGGTAAGAAAAGGACATTTGTACTGCAGCAGTGTGAGAAGCTGTCCTTTTCAAAGCATTTTTGCAATGTGGCCATTAGCTGCTGATGGAGTTGCCATGGTTATAAGAGGTCCACTGTGGGGAGAAATCTTCATTTATTATCAGATTTTGACAGCAGCGGTCAGAATGCTTGATGTGGCGAAAAATAAGAACAACAACATAAAAGAGCCTTGGCCATTTTAGCCACACAAAGAGTTGAGTTATAACATGAAGAAAAAAATATTCAACGATAAAGTCATGGGTGAGTTGAGTGCCAAGAAAAATCTTGCTTTTGAAATAAAATGTATTCCTGTAAACAGCAGAGGCAGAAAATGAGAGTCTACTGAAGAAGCAGGAAAGAATGGCAACAGGCATAAACTGAGTTGAACGTGATTAAATCATTTCATTGTAATGGTTTGCTGCAGTCCTGCTTTCTCAGGCATTCTTTCCCAGGCAAAGATCTGGGTGATCTAAGCTACAACTTTAAGGATTACTGAGCTTCCTATGTCTTGGTACTGAGTACAAGGAAAAACCTTTGTACTAAACGTACCTGAAAGCCTGGAAATACTATTTTCACATAAAAAGTATAATAAATCCCATTACATGGGCCTCACTATGGTGTGGATTCACATCCTCCATGGAAAGTCTATGATACACGCATGAGCGTTCTGTGGTCTTAGCGCTATCGTATGAATTTGATGTGTTTGCTTCTTTGGAATAACAGCTGATTTCTCTTGATGAGGGTCAGTGTTTACAGAAAAAACACAGTGTGTCTCTAGTCTCAACCAAAATGCAAATATGTAATAGATCGTGTAGTGTTTATCTCTGGTTGGGGCAGGACGAGAGTAGAGACCATATCCCTGCTGGATTGCTAAGTTGACAAGAGTCGGTGATGCTTCTGTCTGCCAAGCAGAGGCAAAGCTTGCTTGTTAGAGAAGGTGCACTGACAGGGATAAGGACGGTCATGGCTCAGGCTTTGAGGATAAAAGCTGGACAATGCACAGAAATAGGGCTGGTAGCAGTGGAGAGTGCACGGTCCTGGAGGCAGCATAAGGGATGAGTGAGGGACAAGCAGAACCCTGCGCCCCTGAAAGGAGTCTCTGGGGGGCGGGCTCAGCACTTACCCAGGAGCTGCCCCTCCTGCAGGACTCAACGCTGCCATCACCCACACTGATAACTTTTTCCACTCTGATTGTCATCGTCTTTACTCCATGGAAATTACTTTCCTGCGGTTACTAATGATTTAGTCCTCGACTGCAACAGACAGCTTTCAGGGGTGACCTTCTTGGCCTCTTCTCTGTCAGCCCAAAGGGCTGTCCCTCCCATCTCACCTGCTCCCATGGAGCGATCACTGATGGGGCACTGCATCTATGTCAAGCCTATAGCTAGGTTTTTGTAACAACTCACGGAGTACGCTTAGGTCAGGAAACGGAGATTTAGAATTCAAGGAACTTGTTTGAAGAGTCTGGCTCCTAACACTATGAGTGACTTCTCGGAGCCAACCATAGGCAATTACAAAGGCTTTGCCTAGCAGGCCTGACCGAGGAAAGCTGCTCTCCTCACACCAGACTTGGTGTGCAGCCAATAGGCTGCAGTGTCTGAGGGGAGCTGCTCTCAAGGACTCTGGCCCCTCTGGCTGGCCATGTTCTTACCCATTTTTGCATTCTTAGTGGAGGTGCCCTCATTCGGGCCTTTAGTAGAGGCCTTCCTCAGGCTCCTCTGGTGGAAACCTCTAACGGAACGAAGGGAAAACTTATTTTTTCCCTACTCTAACTCACCCCTCTGTGCTTTTCCACTAATAGCCCTTTCCTCTTGTCCTCTTCCCAGCATCCCTCAGGTCCAAAAATCTACAGTAGCCTTCTATTTGTGGATCCCTCAGCAGATTTACCCGAGCAATGTCTGTGTTGATCTAGCTGATCCTTGATCAGTGTGCCATTCCATGAGGGAAAAATGGGACGGCGCCCAGGGTATAGGGGGAGGGGGTAGTTATTTTCCTACAGGCTAAAGCCTCTTGCTTATACAGTTGCTGTAAGCGACTTTAAAGGCTTGACTACTTGCCTGTTACTTTCATTTCTGGTTTATTGTTTCAACTAGCTATTCCAACAACTGGCAGCTCAATTCTCTCCCACTCGCTGAGCTCCTGACTATTATCTGGTTCACACAGTAAGAACTGGAGCTGGGATTACAAGTCAGCCTGTCTGACTAAAACAATCTGAGCTCTTAACCACCATCCGGACTGCACCATACTTCCTGAGAAAGTTTTCTGAATTACTTCCGTGGACTCCACATCCCTTGTTTGCCTTCAGTCTTGTACAATTTTACTCTTCCCGGAAGATTTATTCTCTCCTGTGAATTTCATCACCACCTATAAACTGGGGACACTTCAATCTTTAGTGCCAGCCCTAAACTCTCTTCTGAGCTCAGAATGATAATCCATCTATGAGATAGATCTTCTTGGATGTTCCAGAGGCAACTCGTTCATTTATTCGTTCACTCATTCATATATTTAGTAAACATTTCTTGAGTAGTTCCCATCTGCTGGGCTCTGTATCATGCCCTAGAGATACAACGGTGAGTAAGAAAGCACGGTCTATGCTGTCATAGAGCTTGCTCATACACTGTTATGAAGACAGATACTGAACACGAAAATGTGTGTGTTGGGTACCAGGAATCAAAGTGCAGGGTGCAATAGCGCATGGACAAAAGAAGTCCCTACCCTAGCTTTGTGCTTTGGAAAATGCTTGTCTGAGAAAGTGGTACTAATAGAAGTTACCAGGAAGGGGTAGGGGAGGAGGAAAGAGTGTTCCAGGCAGCAGAAATGGGAGTGAAGGAGAAAATACAATTGAATTACAGAGATGGTGTGATTCTGGCAATATCTGGAAATCCAGAGATCTTTTTTGTTTCTTTTCTAAACCCTCGCTTGAATGGATGGGTTTTCAGCTTTGTCTCATCCTGGATCTCTAGTCTGTAGACTGAAATCTACCAATAGATCTTGCTATTTTACGCAGTGGATTTTTAAGCCTGTTGCTGCCTAAATGCTTTCTGCTTCAGCTTTCACATGTTCGTACTGGGGAACCTAGAACATGCTGCAGGGATGACTTCTCTCTCCCCACTGAAAACTAGACCAACAGCAACTCTTCTGTCCCCACCTGTTCCTCTCTCAGTTTCTTCTTTCCTCACCTAGGCAATTACAAGGCTTTGATTAAAGGATCAATAGACAACCCAAGATGGCCTATGGAATATAGAAACGACATATAATTTTGGATTGTTTTGATGGTTTGCGAATAATACACTTCACAAGTCAGCTATATAATCTTTTCAAAGGTAATTATTATAAAATCTTTGATACTTACAAAAGAATATGTACAACATGTATTTAAGTTAAAAGGCATAATATATAACCACCTGTGCTCCTACCACCTGATATAAAAATTACAGGCCATCAAATCATGATTTCAGTTCTGTAAGGGAGGCTGGCTACCTCGTCTGCATTCCTTCCCACTGCAGGGATGGTCTCTACACGACCTCCAGAAGATGGCAATCAAGCTTCTGCTTGAACATTTTACCTAGCAGACATGGCTTCTTGGAAATAGCATGGGGAGGTTTAAAGTGGGGGGGGAGGGGGCGGGAATCTGCCCTTTATGAATGTTATAGAAGTTTGAGAAGTGAATTTGGATGATAGCCAAAATTTCATACGACCCATTTTGGTACTTTTATAATATATCACGTCTTCATTGTTCAACATTAACTCCTTTCACCGACTGAAACTACTTTTAACAAGGTGGCTTATTCTAGTAATGATTGTTGACAGAATGTCTTGGAAGTGGTGGTAGTAAGGTTTTGAAAATGGACTCTTCCTTCAAAGAGACCAGTCAAATCAAAAACACTGTGAAGATGTTTATAAAAAAAGTCTTCAATTTAATTGATACTTTGATCGATCCATCACCTAACTTACAATTTTTTTTTTTTTTTGTTACTATAGTCTGTCCCATTGTGATAATTTTAAGAGCTACATGAATCATTCTGTTAGGATCAGAAATACCACCTCAACTTGTGAAATGTATTGAGAAAGACCTCTGAAATATACATTAAAATGGTTAAGACTCAACAAAGTTTAATTGCCGTCAGTCATTGAAAACAAAGTCTTGGGTTTCTTCTAAGACTGCATCGAATAATGGAGTGTAATTACAATGATCTGAACTTTAAAAAATGGGGAATAATAAAGGACTTGAAGTTTGCTTTACTGGCAGATCTCAGGATGCAAACATTACAACCTGTGCTCGCCCTGTAAATCCTACAGGAAGACAGTTCACTGGGAGGGAGAAAACAATTATGTTGCTCTTGCTACGGTCTGTAAACACAGAGCGTTTGAAGAGGCCTATAAACCCATCAAAGGTATCATTTATCTCAACAGCTGTAGAGATGTCAGAGGTAACTTAAGTTTAAGGGGAACGCTGTCTTAAGAGATTATTATGAAGTGGTTAAACTTTCCTCTTTTTTACCCTTTTGACTTTGAGCCACAAAGAGAGGTCATGTTTGGTTGATTCTTATGTGGCTAAACCAAATCCTGAAAGGAAAGCTTTTGGTGGTTTCTCTTGCAAGCAGGGCTCATTTAATGTATCAGCGTGTAAAGTATCCAGATACCTGATTCCAATGTATGCTAAATTCTCAGTACGGAGCCTGGTGCAGAGAAAAAGCGTCTGTGACCATTTTCCTTGCACTTGTTCTGTATTTACTTCCTGCATTTCACTAGTTATTATTTTATTCAGAGGATGAGCAGAGGAGAGAGCAGAAGATAAAATTAAATTAGCAAATTATACAGGTCTTTAGCATGTTGGGTCTAAAATTTTGGCAGGGGAGGAGATTAATATAAGGTTTTTGGATGCTATATAGACTTGACTGATACAAATCGTTGTTCTTTATCCTCATTAATACTGTACCAAAAGTTCACTGAGGCTGCCTATTATTTAGGATAAGATAGAGGCCTAGCTACAACTAGGGAATGGACTGCGTGCAATGGAAAGTTCTTTTTAATGTGCTCTTTTGTCATCTTCTTGCAGTCATTTTTGCTGGGATCTGACTCTCCAAACCAACTATTAGACTTTGTTCTTTTGTATCATTAAAATCAAATGTTATACTAAAAAACCAGGTAGACTTCCTTTTAAGAGATTTAGTCTTTAATGATCCTGTGGTAAAACAGACTTCACCAAAGAATAATGTAGGACGGTAGGAAGTCAAACATGTGGTTTGGGGAATAGAGACAGCAGCTGAGAGCAGGGGGAGAAATCTGCAGTTTTGAATGAGGGAGGGAAAAAGCAGCTGAGAGCAAATGGGCAACATCAGGGAGGCAATCAGACTACACAGGAATGTCCAGGAAAAGATGCTTTTTCTGCCCACTGGAACTTCCCACAACATACTTAACAGTGTATTTGGGTTAGTAACCTGACTTTTGTGTCTTACCCAGATTATTAGAGCCACATGGGGGGTATTCCAGGTAATATTTGTTTTTAAGTCTGCTGATGGATGAGTATGATGTCCTCATTAATATTGTGTCTGGTAAATGTATGGTAAAAATACATCTCATGGTAGAACCTTAATCTCCTTATGGATCTGACTGATACTTTATAATTCTTCACTGCCTGAAGATGTATAATAACACTGCCTTGTGAGGGGAACTATCCCTATTGTGAATGGAGAATGAATATCCAAAATACTGTAATAGCTGTGATACGGTCAAGGAAAAAATATTTGCTTCATTTATTAAACAGACTAGGCTTTGGAGAAATCAGTAGTCTCTCACATTAAAAATAAATAAATCTCTTAGATTGAAATAAATTCTACCATTGTCTTCTAATTTTATTCTAACCTAAGACTGGGAAAAAACTATTTGTCACAATCACGCAGTCGCTTAATCCACATAAATTTGAATCACATTCTTCTGTTTATCTTGTCAAACTTAGAAGATTGGGTTGAGTAGGTTCAACTCAATACAAATAGAATTTAGTTAGATCTACATAGAGGGAAATAAACCTAACGCATTCTTCTCTTTATTAAGTGCTTATGTTAATCTGAAATATTTGCAATGTATTATTAAAGTTGAAAACTTCTGGGAAAGAAAAAATATTACACAGCTGAATGGAATTGTCATATTTTTCTTCGACCCTATATAAATATTATCATCTGAAGGCTTTCAATGAGTTTTTATATTTCCTCACTTAATCTTCCATGATCAGCTATGATTTATCTTTGGCACAAGGTCAATTTGATGCACGAAAAGCTTGGGTAACCTTCTATGAATTTTTAAGAGTTATGAGTAGGGCTGAGAATAGATTCATAGAATTTGAGAACCGGAAAGGATGTTAGTCAGATGGAGGTATTAGAGAGATTGAGTGACTTGGCCATCATTTTACTGCAGGCTCTAAGCAGTGGAACCTGTGTCCTACTCCCAGTTTTGTGTTTTATCCTGTGTACACCCTGACTCCTACCACGATCTGTTTTTAAGAATTCAGTCTATGACCCTGACCAGTCGTCTTAGTTTTTGTTGACTGACTATGAAGCATGAATGGAAACTAAAATTTGTGCCTGGAATTCCAAAATTTGTCCAGTAAGTATTTCCTGAGTACCTACTCTGAATCAGGGCTGTTCTAAATGCTTTGGATGAATAAATAAATAGAGAAAAGGTGCTGCTCTCATGGAACTTAGACTGAAATTGAAGCAAACTCTACCATCCAGGAAGGTATCCTTGGCTTTTCTTAAAATGCATCAACTTAAGATTTCTGACGACTCAATTCCTGGAACTTGTCCTGAGCATGGAGTACTGCTCAACAGTTGCTGTTTTATTCAAAATGGCTACTCTCAGCGGTCTGACTGAGCAGTTCCTCAACTGACATAGAACCACTGGTAGAATTCTAAAATGTCTCTTCCTTCTTCATGTCCAAGCATCACTGAAAATGTCATTTGGTCTCCATAACTTTATTCATGAGGCATGGAAATGCATACAGGTGCACACATATAAGCACACATCTATATGTTTCATTCTGAAATCTTAGAGAAGACTTTCATGGGTCAAATACCAGGCCCTGTGCTTCTGAAACACTTTGTACTTATTTTAACAACCATCATATTCTTTCTTAGATTGTACAATCACTTGCATATATATCTGTCTCTTACTCTATAATTATAACTCCCTCAAGATAGCAAGTAGGAATGCCCAGAATGTTCTCATTGAATTATGGTTGAATTATTTTAACCTTTTAACTGTCTTCCATTCTAACAATCACAAAATAACTTTTTAGAATTCCTTATCCCAGAATTTGGTTCTATAATCATAATAAGTCACTTTTTCAGGGATATTTTCTGGCTAGAATATATAATTGGAATAAGGAGCCCAAACACTGCAAACCAGATAGAACATATGATTATTATGATCTTAAGTGTATATGCTTGTGAATATAGACAGAAATAGATACAGAAAAATGAAAACAATTGTGTCAGGGAGGTAGGAAAATGACAGACTTTTTTCCTTCAAATTTCTTTGAACACTACAGCAAATTTAGTTTGAAAAGATAGTATAACAGTGTTTAAACAGTGCTCACGAGGGGAATGTAAGGGTTCTGAAGGGTTCAGTTTCAATTCTTCACTAGTTGGTTATTCTAAAAAACCTATTACAGCGTCACTATAAGCATCAGTGAGGAGGTTATCCTTATTACATATTTTTACCCCAAAGATATTTACTACTGAAAAAGTGACAATAAGAAACTGACCTTAAAAACTAAAACTGGGGGGACGCCTGGGTGGCTCAGTTGGTTAAGTGGCTGCCTTCGGCTCAGGTCATGATCCCAGCGTCATGGGATCGAGTCCCACATCGGTCTCCTTGCTCGGCAGGGAGCCTGCTTCTCCCTCTGCCTCTGCCTGCCACTCTGCCTGCTTGTACTCTCTCTCTCTCTGACAAATTAAAAAAAAACAAAAACAGAAACAAACTAAAACTGGGAAAATATACCTCCTCTTACCCTTCCATAAAGTCCCAACAGGACAAGAATGAAAGAAGAGACAGCGTTGTCATTGAACCACTTATTTTCGTATCTATATCAATATGGCAAAAACAGAATGAATAGAAACAAAAAAGGTTTCCCACTTTAATTAGAATTTTCAAAGGAAGAGATAGGAAGAACTGACTCTGTAAAGCCATGCTACACAGAACACTCCCTGAATAGTTAGCAGGAAATCTTTTAATTACTGAGGCTGATAAAGCACTTTGTAAAGCCTCCTTTATCTAGTGGAGATGGAATGGTTTTCACTGCACACTTCTTAAGTAGAGGTAAAAAGAACTTCATTTTTATTTTGACCCTAACTAGATTTTATTAGTCATGATCTAAAGGAAAGAATTTACATTGATTCGGCAATCTTTTCACTGAATACATTTATAAAGTTCTGTTGTGTCTATGTAAATTACTGAGCTTGAGCAATATCTTTTAAATTTTTATTGAAATTGAAGGGAAATTCAGTAGATATAAGGCATAGTAGAAAGACTAGTAATAGAGAAGGAGGGGAAGCTAACTTGTTAATATTTAAGTATGTACTTGATTTTTAAAAGATAAAACACTCATATATATTGTAAATAATGGCTGTTTTAAACAGATACCATTTAAAAGCTGCATTGAGCATGACCAGTATAAAACTGACCCTATTATTATAATTATCTCGTTTTTATTTTTTTATTTTTATTTTTTTATTTTTTTAAAGGCTTTTTTTTTTTAAGATTTTTTATTTACTTATTTGTCAGAGACAGAGAGAGCACAAGCAGGGGGAGCAGGCAGAGCAGGCAGAGGGGGAAGCAGGCTCCCCGCTGAGCAAGGAGCCCGATACGGGACTCGATCCCAGGACCCTGGGATCATGACCTGAGCCGAAGGCAGTGGCTTAACCGACTGAGCCACCCAGGCATCCCTAATTATCTCGTTTTTAGCCAGAGTTGTTTAAGTGAAGAATATGTTCAGTTGACAATAGTGTTGAAATATTTGCATATGTGTTTGGAATATGTTGAGTGATTTGTTCAGAGATTACCGAATAGCCACAGCTAACCCAGAGGAACATTTCTGAACTCTGGCCCCAGTTGTGTTTTGGCTCTGTAAGGGTAACTCATTTTTAATAAATAATTCCTTTAGTAATACCTAGCAATGCTCAGCATAATTTTTCTCTTCATTTTCTCACCTCTTATTCCTAATGCACATGTGTGTATAAAGTTCCGTCTTATGTACACATATTTAACTTCTGTACGCCCAAGTATATGCATACTTGAATAACTAAGTATACAGAATTGCGTAGTATATGTGCATGGGCACATATTTAAGAAGGGAGAAGGTTGAAAAAAATGGCAAAATATATGAATACCAACATAGATTGAGGATTCGGTGTTAACTTATAAAAATACATAGATGCAGAAAATGGAATTGTGTGGAGGGGTAGAGAAAGTTAAACAAGAGCTTTGAGTGAAAATTTCAATCTGAGTGTACAGGGACTGTTCACCAGATTGCCTCTTGAGCCTTGTAAAGCAAAACAGAGTAAACCTCTTATTTGAAGGTTTACCTTTATCTACTGTCTTTCTTGGTAGCTCTATCTAAAATAGCACCCTTCTTGTCACTCTCTTTCCCATTACTTTGCTTATTTTTCTTACTATCTAACATTATATAATACATTCATTGTACTTCTTTTATAATGTACTTCTCTGGAGCATATAAACTCAACAGTGTGTGGATTTTATTTTATTTTATTTTTTTAGAGATTTTATTTATTTATTTTGAGAGAGAGAGAAGAATAGAGAGAGTGAGCAAGGGGGAGGGGCAGAGGCAGAGGGAGAAGCAGACTCCCTGCTAAGCAGGGTGCCCGATGTGGGACTTGATCCCAGGACCCTGGGATCATGACCCTAGCTGAAGGCAGACACTTAACCAAGTGAGCCACGCAGGCGCCCCACCAGTGCGTGGATTTTGTATCTCTTTTTCACCGTTTTGTGGTACCTACTATTTAGAACAATGACTGGGAAATAGTAAGTACTCATTAAGTATTTGTTGAGTGAATGAATAAGTAAATGAATTCCACATCTAAAACCTCAGTTTGTTAGAGTTATGAAGGCCACCTCAACTTCCTAGCTATTTTTAAAAAGGAAGGAAATGAAAAAGAAGAAGGATTATCAAGGAGAGGATTTAAAATGTCCATAACAGACATCCCAGAAGTCCAGAAACATTAATGTGCTCCAGGCTAGAGTAACTGGTAAGTAACTGGTTTGAAATGAACTTCTATTCTTTACGGAAAAGGAAAAGATTATTGCACACTCTATTTCAAATCGAAAGAAGTAATGGCCCTGGAATCATTAGAGAATCTTTCTAGCCTTATTAAAAACTCGAGATATGAGAAATTGATGCAATTTTAATCTCAAAACTTTTGAGTACTGAAACGAATTTTGTTTATGTATTAATTGAAGAAGTCACCTAATGGTCACTTATTTTCAACTAGGGACTATAGTGGAACTAAGTTATAGTTCTAAGTAAGAGATGGTTTATATTCTCGTAAAGTTGATAGTTTTGGTGGGGAGGCAGTGTGAACCTAGAAATTAAACAAGTAAGTACACGAATAATCAATTATTTAAAATCATTTTAAATTCTAAGGAAGAAAATTACAGGGGATTATAGCACATATAACAGTGGGATATAATTCAGTGGTAATAGTCAAGAAATTCTGCAAATGACCTTTAAGTGGAGATATAACCTGTACTTTAAAAAAGTGATAGGATAACTTATTATCTATATGGAAGAAACTTCAAATTGGATTGCTACCTCACACCACATACAAAAACAAGTTCTAAGTAGATTAAAGATCAGATGCAGAAAACAAACAAAAATAAGACTATTGAGAAGAAATCTTTGGGATAGGAAAGAATTTCCTAAACAAGACACAATAGATACAAACTATACAGGAAAAGGTTGATAAATTCAATAAAAGAAATGACAATAAAATTAGAACTTCTGTGCATGGAAAGATATTATGAAAGAAATGAAAAGTTAAACCATGAAATGGTGGGAGATGTTTGCAACACATTGAAACAACAAAGGAATAGTATCTCTAAAATATGAAAACAACTCATTTCACAGGGAAATAAGAAAGTAACTCAGTATAAAAATAGGTTAATTTACTAACAAGCAATTCACCATAGAGAAACCCCAAATGGAAAAAAATAACATGAAAATATGCTCAATCTGAAAAAAAAAAAACCCAAAAAGTTCAGTGACACATTTTTTTTCATTTCCATGTTATTTAATAGAAATTAAAAAGTATGATACTAGCAAGTATTAGTGAAAATGTACGGCTTTCCCCTCAGCACCTTTAGTTCTTTGTTCAAATATCACTTTCTCAGTGCAGTTTTCTCTCATCTCTCTGTTTAGAATTGCATTTCTCAACCTAGCATTCTCTATCCCTATTTCTTGCTTTATTTTTATCTATAGCACGACTCCCATCTGACGTATCATATATTTTATTTATTTCTTTTCTACCACATTTGAATGCAAGCTCCATTTAGGCAGAAAGTCTTATATATTTGGCTTACTGTTATATACTCAGTATCTAGAACAGTGTCTGCCACATGGGACAAAATAGGAATGAATAATACACTTCCATAAATCGCTAGAGGCACTACTTATTGATACACTTTGGGAAGCTATTTGCCAATAACGTTGAAGATGTGCTTGCCATAAATTCGATGTTTCCAATTCAGGTATATTCTTTCAGATAAACTCTTGTGCACTTGCCAAAGGAGATACGTACAATACTGTTTGTTTCAGCATTATGGTAATGGCAAAAAGTTGGAAGCAATACAAGCACCCATCAATCAAATTATAAGCACATTTTAATGCCTTCCTACATTGGAATACTGCACAGCAGTTAATGCAAATGAACTAGATCTACTTGTATTTCAACATGGATAAATTTCAAAAACATAATGCTGAGAGGAATACACAAGTCGTAGAAATGTGCATACAGTTTGATATCAATTTGTAAAGGAACAAGATACTGTTTATGAATACATTAATAAATAGTGCAAGTTTATAAACATGCATGGAAATGAAAAGCACTGAATTCAGGATAGAGGTTACCTCTAGGGAGAGAAAGGAGAGGGAGTCAGGTTAGAATACAGTCAAGTCTTTTTATCTGTAATATCTGATTTCTTAAGCAGACTGCTGAGTTGATGGGTATTCGTTATTTGATTCTCTCCACTTCTTGGATCGATCCGATAAATATATATGAGGTACCAACAACAGGACTTAAGAATGGATGGGACCAGGGAAGAGTAAGTGAATGAGATTTAGATATTCTAATTCATTCAATTTAAGGAAACTAAATATAGAAGTATCCAAATCAGTAATTACTATGGAAAAGAATTAAATGTTTTATAAAAACTGAATGCAGGATTTCTTTAAATCAAGGCATCCTTGGTGAATGGAATCTGTTCACAGTAAGTCAGTTTATATATAATAAGTTCAATTATATCGAGCAAGATCTACCTAGAGGTGAAACTTTCTGAAATATTTATGTTCTCAGTAATCATTTGGAGAAATAAGAATTTAATAATAAAATGTCTAATAAAGCATCAATAAGAAACAGAATTACTGTTCTTTGGGGATACTCTAGTAAAGAATAAAGTTTAAAAAAAGAATAAAGTTAATGAACTCCATATAGAAACTTCTTGTGGTTAGAAATTTAAGACTCCTTAATGCATCATCTAAATATTCAGGTTGCTTTTGTGGAATATAAACTAACAAAATGTCTTAAACTTGCAGAGTTTTTATACTTTTGAAATTAACACCCACCGAAGATTTTTATTCAGAACTTGTAAAGAGAAAAGAGTTAATAATCTTGAATTTAACAAAATGATAAATTTGGAAAATTTATCTTTTCTGTGTTCAAGATAATAGACATAATAATAATCATCGTAGATCAAATTCCCATATTCTCTTTTTTAAATCAAGTCACAAAATATAAAGTTGTTTCCTAAGCATTACTCATTCTAATCTAGAAAGTGATTTCCTGGGATAAACTGATTTTTATAAAAGGAATCAGTCTGAAATGACTCCCTTGGTGACTTTCAGTTATTATTTTTCTAGTACGTGTTCTTAAAGGGTTTGTAATTTTTTTCTTCCAGATACAACCGATTTCAAGGAAGTTCCTATGGAAATCAGATCTTAAATCTCCTCCAGATAGCACTGTAAGCTTTAGCTCTAAGACCATTCATACTCTTTCAGAAATAAAGTTCTTGATCTCAGATCATTTCTTTTCCAATTTTCCTGGTAGACAGAAGTAGAGAAGGCATGCGGTATCACTGCTCAGTGTAGTAAGGGATAAAATATATTTAATACCAATCAAATTACTTTTTATTTCTTATTCCTCTTAGCATGCATTCACTGAAGGAAGCTTCCTTTACTGGGGATAAGTCTATATCTAAATGTCAAAAACTATAACTCTCTGCGAAGGTTGCTTATTAAGAATTTGCTATGGTTCATTTTACAATGACACCTTCATACTCAGTGGTGTCAGCGTTTGGAACAGCAATCCAGGATCAATTCATCTTGGCATTAAAAGGAGAAGAAAAAAAGCGAGAGAAAGAATTGGTAGCTTTACAAGAGCATATGGAGTCATTCAAAGATGAAACAGATTCATTATGGCGCACCCACGCAATCCCCTTCCAAACCGCTCTTCCTACCCCCATCTCAAGCTACAGGCAGCGCCGCACTGTCAGTGTGAACTCTGAGCGCCCACAGGAATACAAAGCAGCTTTAATGCCTCATTTGCTTAAGCAGCAAGACTATTTTCTATGCTTAGATCATGTGCTGAACTCTTAGATATATTTGCCCGAGGGGCATTGAGCATGGGGTGAGAAAAACAATAGAGAAGTTGCTTCAAAAATGTTTTCTTCCCAGAATTATCTCCTTTTTAACTCTAATAAGTCCTTGGAAAGACAGTGTTAATGTAGCCTGCAGAATGAATGATGAAGTACGGAATGAGCTACTCTTTGCGAGGTTACCTGTGTCATTCACAGATTACAATGGCCATCCTTCTTATCCGGAAGTTCTCTAAGGTGAACGACAATTAGTTGGGTTAATTGAAATATTCAAAAGTGAATTCTTCATAGTGGAATTAAAGTTGCTCAGGGATTATTAATGAAAAATTACCAAAAAAATCCATACAGGATTGGGATAGGTTTACTTATATATGGCCATGATGCTATGTATAATATGATAATTTATATGTATAAATCTCTCCACTTGCCTATCTAGGAAAGTCCAGGAAAAACCCACTCAATCTTAGAGTCACTCATAATGTCATACACTTAGAAAGAGGGTTCAGTTATCCACACGTAAAGTGAGACACTAGAGAATTATAATAAGAGCATAGACTTTCAATTAGCTTTGGATAATTTAAAAAAAAAAACCTGTATACCTGATCCTGTTGATTTTCTAGAGATTTGCTGCTGAAAATCTCTTATCTCCACTGTATTATAAATTTCTGCCTGATACATTGAATACAGTAAAATAAGGACATATCTAGAGAGTCACCGAATGTGAGTTGGTGAGAAGTCTAGGTTCTGAGCAGATACATCATACTTAAGAATGCACACTGAGTGGATATTAACAATGCTGGACTCCTGGTTCACAGGGGTCTGTAGCACATCAAAAGAGAGAAAGTTTGAGTATCGTGTGGTGTCTTGAACGTCACATAATTAATTATAACCAATTTTTAGGAAAAATTATTTATATAAGACACAAAAGCCTTCTTCATTTCTTCACCTTTTCATTATTCCAGGACTTTACTTCTCACACCCAGGGTTTTCACTTTCAGAGTTGTATTACCACACAGTTAAACACAGCAGTATAAAGGGCTGTGGCTTAGAAAAACCTGGGTTTTAATTCCAGCTTCTTCAACTGACCAGCTATGTGACATGTGGGCAAGCAACTTGGCCATTTTGAGACTCAGGTTTTCATTTGCAAAAGATAGGCAGTAATATCTTATGGGACTCTCCTGAGGAATCAGTGTCCTGCACAGTTCTTGAACAATAAGTGCTCAGCCCCTGTTTCCTTCTCATAATTTCACTTCTTAAGAAACTTTGAGAGAACATATCCATCTCCCTCCTTAAAGGTAGCAAATACCTTAATTAACCCATAAAAATGGTTACATCAATATTTTTAAAAGATTTTATTTATTTATTTATTTGAGAGAGAGAGTGCATGCGAGAGCGAGCAAGTAGGGGGGAAGAGCAGAGGAGGAGGGAAAGAAAATCAAGCAGATTCCCCGCTCAGCCCACATCTGAGGCAGGGCTCAATCCCACCACCCAAGCCGAAACCAAGAGCCAGTTGCTCAGCTGACTGTGCCATCCAGGCGCTGCCAAATGGTTATATCATGATTAACAATTTAATTAATTTTGACATGTCCAAATTGTATGCTAGATGTTGAATTGTTTTTATTTCACCCAAACTATTGAACTCATTCCAAATGCTTTAGCTGTATTTTCTTTGATCTAAACTTATGTACATATTTTTAAAAATTAATTCTCTTTACAATTGTTTTGTAAGTCGGCTTCTCAAATACTTCTTGCAATGACTGTATGTCCTGCAATACTTTCAAGTATTTATTGCAGTATTTGTTATAATACAATGTTTCTTCATTGATGCCACATTAATAATAATAAATGACAGTAATAATAGTAATAGATATTGACAAGTTGATAATGGTGACAGGTGTTGACAAGTTGATAAGCTAATATTCACATGAGAGTCACTCTATTTATCACTCTACCTCCTTTATTATGTAATTTTCATAACAACCACAAAAGTAAAAGCTCTTATGGTCCCTTACTTGCGAGTGAGGGAATTAAGGCTTCCAAAGCCTTGGGACTCTAAAAACTTCCCTACAGTCACATAATAAGTGGCAGAACTAGGGTTTGAACCCAGCTTTGCTTGCCACTGCAGTATTTGCTGTTGACTGATTATGTTATATTACTTCTGTTAAATAGGATTCTCTTAGCGGACAGTATGTGATCCTTAAATAACCTAGTGATGAGTACTTTTGTTGTTCAACAGAGTAACACAAACTTCCTTAAACATTAAACAGAGTAACACAAACTTCCTTAAACGTTAAACAGAAACTTTAAAATGAAACTGAAATTTAGCTTTTTCTTAATGAGATTGGAATTTGCTATGATTTAACATTTCAACATTTTATAATGTTAGTCTATCATTGATTAGTCTTTAGGCATAATTTGGCTTTCTTAACAGACCTATTTCAGAACCTAAAAGCAAAAGTGCCTATTTTAAAAAAGATTTTATTTATTTAAGAGAGAGCGGGAGAGGTAGAGAGAATCTGAAGCAGACTCCGCACTGAGCACAGAGCCTGGCATGGGGCCAAATCCCATAACCGTGAGAACATGACCTGAACTGAAGCCAAGAGTTGGATGCTCAACTAACTGAGCCACCCAGATGTCCTGAAAGTGCCTTTGTTTTTAATGAAACTTCATTTCAAGTTATTATTTCAGTTCACACATTTCACTTCTTTGAGTGTAAATAGAACCTGTATTTACTTTTACATGTTTATTTCCAGGTACTTATTATAAAAATAATAAATACATAGTGGAGTCTCTTCTGTTTTCTCAGACACTGTGGATAAGTATGGTTTACTAAATCCTGCAGAGACAAGCTGTTGTGTTGGTCTGTTAAAAACATTACATCAGTTAAGCTTGTACATGCTTGTTTGTTAGTTACATGTACTAATTCTACATATTGATGGACTGTGAGTATAAATATCTAATTTAATAGGATAAAATAAACACACATTTAGAAATGCAAAGTGATTTCTATAATAATTTGGAAGAAGAAGACAAGAAATGATTCATATGGTAGAAGATAAAAGCATATGGCAAAAAGTCGAAAAGTGAACTTGGAAAATTTGACTAATTGCTTTTCTTGGGATATGTACAAGAGAGTCATAATTAAGAGTTTTGAAAGTACAGGGACCAAAAATATTTTATAATTTTTATAATAAGCATAGATCTAGGATAAGTAAACATGGCAATTGTTAAAATGGAAAATAGAAGAAAGCTGTTTCTTTTTGAAGTAATTGACTCATATTCTACAACATTTGTCACTGTATCTTCCCTTTGACAGTATATTCAAATATGGGTAGTAATTGATTTCTGGCATTGGAGAAATCCATCTTGACTTCCAATGAAAGAACTTAGGTGTAAACGAATTCAAATTCCTGAAGTCTCAAGTGAATGTGACAGTCATTTGCTATGTCTGTCTTTTGGCACTAGGTTATAGCCTGAGTTCTTAAACATGATGTGAAGCCCATAAACTCTTTCTTGTTCACAAGAATCAGAATGATGAGCCTGTCAATATACTTTCTTCAACCAGAGAGCATAAAGGATTTTAGGACTAACAGCCAGCAAGCTAGGCTACTGCTTAGAGAATAATTCTTACTGATTATGGCAACAATTATTTACTCTAATTCAGTCATGAACTCATAAAAAATACTAGAAGCACTTGTATGTGCTTTCATAAAATGGTCAGATTAAAATCCTACCTCCAAATTCCATACACCCAGTTTCTTCAAATATCTCAATATTTGAGTTGCTTAACATTTGCAAAACCATTGCTCAGTCTTAAGATTCGTATCTTTATTTTCTTACATGACCTGTTGTATTTTTGTATAACAAGATGTTTAGAAAGAATAAGGCACAGTGAGTTAACGAACTCTGACATTAGTTTTTTCTTTAAAAATCCATTCTTGAATATTTATAGTATGGAAAGAATTTTGTTTGGATGATCTGTGCATAAGCCTGTGAAGGCAGTTTTATACACAAGTAAAATGCTACAATTCTGGGTATGATATATGTTGTAATAAAAGTAAAAATTTGGAATCGTAGGAGAAGGAGTGACTATGGGGACAGGAAAATCTTTGTGGATGAAACTGACATTTGAGGAGGACCCTGAGATGTCGAGGATTTTTAACAGGGGATATGGGAGAGAATTGCACATCCGGTTTCAAATTTGATATGAAAAGTGGATTTGGAATTTGCAATTATTTGAAAGCTTTCACTAACATTTTAAGATAATTTCAGAGATTTTTTAGTCTTGTTCATTCTTCTATATGAATGTCAGTTCAGTTTTATTCATTGTTATAAATGCCAAGGGTTGAGAAAGCTTCAAGAAGTATCATCCTACAGCGATGTCAAATAGCATGAGTACTAGAAAGAGAATATTGAGGGAGACAATTAGGAAGTCATTTTTATTTTTTGCAAAGAGACATTTGAGAGGTGTTAAAAGTGATGAAGTTGGTTATTGAGGGTGGAAGAAGCTGAGTGTGAGGTGGGGGAATGGGGACAGCTCATGCTGAAGTGGAACAGTAGTTTGAAAGAAAAACCTAGCTAAGTGAAGAGAATAAATTGAGATTCGAGGTTGGAAGTGGGCAAAGACCAGCGCCAGCTGAGGTAAAGCTTGGACAATGTAGAAGGGTGGAGATGTGGTTAGCCTATAGATCGTACATAGGTTCTGCTCCATGAGTTGAGGAAAATGTCTGGAATATGTTGCCTTTGGCAATAGAATTTAGTCAGCATTAGCACAGAATGGTGATGGTTACTGATTTCTAGAAAAAGCCCACCTTCAGGAAGCAATGTAGAAGTATATTCTTTGTGAAATAAGAGTGTCGTCTTAGGGAGGAATCTCAGTACATTCTCTGGCCTAGAATGTGTTCAAACAGATATGTATATAACCATTTCATGGAGATTTGCAATTACAGAGCATTTTAAATAGCCACATAACCAGTAAGAGGAAGATGGCATTAACACCTTCTTACATTTAAAGACAAGCTTAGTGGCTGGAGAGGTTTAATGACTTGGAAAGGACACCCATCTAGGAAATGGCAATGTGGGCCCTTCTGTTCTCATCTAGTGCTGTCTGGCTGCCTATGGTTCAATCCCTTCTCTAGTAGCCATCTGCTGAAGAACTGCCATACATAAATAGAGAAATAGAGGCAAAGAATGATAACATATTAATGATTTTCAGCAGAATCTACAATGACATTACCCCGTCTATAGAACATGGTTGAAGATGGGTGTACTAAGCTATCTTAATTCCATTGTGGGAATCACTACTGTTCATTTCCTTCTTCTGATTCCTCTGGCATATATAAAAGCATACTTGCAGTAGTTATTTGACTTATACAGAAGAAAATGTGCATTGACAACTGGACATATATATTTTGGCTTCTTAGTTCTACACTTCTCAATATAAATTACTCTTCTTGTATTTTGATTCACTCTATTTGGATTGTGTCAATATATTGCAGTCTCACACAAAGTGAGTGTTAGGTAAATTCTGTATGAATTTAAAAAAACAGAAACTTGAGGCTGAATGCCTCATCTATGAAAATTGCATAATGTATTTCCAACCTCCAATACCCTTCCATAGCACTCAGTCAATCACCATTTTTGACATTTCTTTGACACAAATATTTGGAGTTTGAGATCTTGGAGGTGAGCATCTCTAGATCATTACAAATTCATGACACTACCATGTATGTGTGAGTACTTGAGGTGAAATGAAAAGGGAGGTCACCATATAAGGAGATGAAGTTACTCTGAAGACCGTTTGATGGATCATCAACATTAATGTCATATAAAAAAATGGATGAGGAGAAAGAAAAATTTGATTCAGTAATATAACCATGAATTAAGAATATGGAGGAATGTGATAAGGACTGGGAAGAAACAGTAAAACGAGGTATTTGTATTTAAGGTCATGGATTTCAAAAATTGTCAAAGCCAAGGAGATAAGTCAGTGGAAGATTTGTAGAGGATTAGGACTGTACCTAAGAGAGCTTCAGAGAAAGAGGTGTCATATATAGGAAGTAAGCTTTTAATCAGTGTGGGAGGTGGTAAACCTACTGAAGTGAAAGATAAAGATAGATGGGACCTTGATAATAATAAAGTAGAAGATTCCATGGGCTCTGGGGAAGAGAGAAGTGAGGAAGTTGATGGGGGTATGTTTCAGGGAATTGGGCAGGTTCAAATGGGAACGAACACACACCAGTGTATGGGAGAACAGTATCACAGAGAAGCAAGTGCAATTGAGAGGGAGCGTCACGGGCCGAGTATAAAGATGAAAGATGTGTATAGTGACCAGTAAACACAAAATCAGATGTCTTGTGGATTGTTTCTTCTCTCTGGGATATTTGAATTTCAGCCCTACTCTTTTGCTTCTTGCTCCAAAGTTCCTCTTCCTTTTGACTAAATTCTTCCAGGGCTTCTCACGTCTCTCTTAGGGCATTTCTAGCCTTGATCTATATTGTTCTTTGCCCTCTGTTTTCCAATCGTATATCCTGTCTTTTTTTTTTTTTTTCTTGGATCTGCTGGGATTGATTATCTCTTAAAGACTGATTTACAGCTGTTTTCTACTTAACGTAAATATTTAAGAAGGAGTTTTACTCTGTAGCAGGGTGGTGATTCTGCAATATTTTTTTCAGTTTCTTTCAAAATGATTGGTTGGTCCTGTCACCATACTGGCATATTACCTTGACTAATGACAAGAAATTAAATCTCTGTTTGTTTTATAGAGCAATAGAGTATTAATAATAATTTGCCACAACATTATAATTTTTTATCGTGGAACTTTAGGCACAGAAAAAACCATCTGCTACTACTCTTAGCCATATGCAGAACAGTACCGTTAAAAAATGTATACATTCTCCTAAAAAAATTACTTAGACTATTTTTCAGGTTTTTTGCTATATAAAATGAAGACTTTTCTGGTGTCAAACACTTTAACTAGAAAGTAAAACAGCTTGGTAATTTTACAGAAGAACTACCCTTAAGGGCTACCAAGATTTCGGCTCATAATTCTTCAACTAATTTTCCTTCGAGTCAAACAGATCTATCTCTGTCTTTTTGGATTCCAACATTATATTAAGAAGGTCTAGTTGGGTGAAGCAGATGTCAAAGATGTCAAACAAATGTTCAGTGTACTTAATCCAGATAGTGCTGTAAATTATATGGTTTCTAAATGTAACACTAATTTTGGCCTTATGAGTTTTCTTTTGTGTCTAGAAGGTAATAAAAATAGGTGTGCTGCCTCACCTATGTCACACATATTTGGGCCTATACTTTCAGAATTTCTTGTTAATGCAAAATCAACCTTTTGAAAACTTTCACATGCCTATTCAAAAGAAATAGTCAAACTCAGGGCCAGATGGATTGATTTGTTGAAATGTACAGCATAATGCAACAGATCTTAATTCAACTAATAATCACGAAAGAGCTGTCTAACTTATAAGTGTTCTCCCTGAATGAAGAGCATCTTTTCACCATATTTATATTACCCTAAGTAAAGATCACTTGTAGACAATTGTAAAGATTAATAAATGGGTTAATGAGGGCATTGGGAATTATAATCTGCATCAGAAAACAGAGTTAACTACGGTTTAGTGAATAAGGCCAATCTGCAAAAACTGTAGTTACTGAAAAAATAACATGTTCACTCCCTCATTCAAAGAGGAAAACTCTATGACTATTTATCATGTGTAAGGTATTACTGTGCAGGATATAGGAGGAATCAAGAACTATAAACATAGTATGATTAAAACCAGAAATTATTTACACAATGGCTTATATGGCATGAGACTGAGTATATGGGATTCCAAGTCTTTGAATAAAAGCTGAAAACTCAAATACAAAAGTATTATTTATTTATTTTTTAAAGATTTTATTTATTTATTTGAAAGAGAGGAGAGAGATCGCAAGTAGGCAGAGAGGCAGACAGAGGGAGAGGGGGAAGCAGGCTCCCTGCTGGGCAGAGAGCCCAATGCGGGGCTCGATCCCAGGACCCTGAGATCATGACCTGAGCTGAAGGCAGAGGCTTTAACCCACTGAGCCACCCAGGCGCCCCCAAAAGTATTATTTAATGATTATTAAATAAAATGACTAATGCTAAGCACTATAGATAATAACTAAAATTTACTGAGTTCTTCTTATGCAGCAGATGCTTTCTTTACATGTGCTACACTCTGAATTCTCACAATACCTCCATGTGGGAGTTTGTAGCCCCTCTTCCAGGCATGTCCTTACCACCGTACTTTTGCATTTGCTCTTCATTCTACCTGGAGAGTTCTTAGCTATCCGTGTGGCTTGCTCCCTCACTCTCCATATCATGACTTAAACGACATCTTGGTAAGGCCTCCTTCCCTGATCCCTATTCTAAATGTGCAACCCACCCCCTAACTTTTTATCTACCTTTTTTTTTCTTAGTATCTATTACTTATTAACATACTGTAGGTTTTACTCATTTGTCTTCTTATTCTTCTTACTGCTTTTCCTCCTCATTTGAATGGATGTTTTGCAAAGATAAGAATTTTTATCTCTTTTTTCACTTCTCTATCCACAGTTTCTAGAACAATACTGGGCTTGTAGTAAGTATCAGTGAATATTTGTTGAGTGAATGAATGTAGTCAGTGTAGAGGCCACTTTCAGACAATCAACTTGAACAATGGAAACCTGAGCAAGGTAGAAGGGCCCACGGCGACCCCCAGCCCCCTGGCTGAATTACAAACAGGCCCATTAGGCGACCCACCTCAGAATAGCCACAAGCCCTAACTGACCGATGAGTTACTTACACCTGGATACAGGTACCAAAAAAGGAAAATTCTGTATGTTCCCATACGTCCTCACCTTCCCCCTTTAACTACAGCTCCCCATTACCGCCTCCTGGCAGACAGTCTCTCCCTTGCTATTCTGCCTGCAGCTGCCTTGCTGTGTATTCAATAAACTTCCGTCTCCTTTGTTCTGCTTTGGGTGAATTCTTCCACCTCCTGCACCACTGGTCTCCACCCCATGGGGCCACCATTTGGTGGTTTGTATCTGATAGGACACGCTCACAGGCAGGGCTGTTATAATCATATACACAGTTTACATGTTAATAAAAATCTTTATATTTTAGTATATATTTGTATTTGATATCGATATATAAAATTATATAAGATATATCCCATACATGTGTGTGTGTATATATATCTCCATACATACATATTCATTTTAATATTCTGGGATATATATTATATAATATATATTTCATATAAGATAAGATATAATAAAATATATTATGTATCATATATTTTATTTATTTATATATATCTTTATATGCAAATAAAAATAATTTCTAGTATGTAATCATAGGCATCAAGTTCAGGAAATAGCTATTAGGATTTATTTTCAATTTTAAAAAATTAAATAGCACACTTTTATTTGATTCAGACAGAACAATAATATCTACTACTTATTAAGGATGTATAAATTATAATGCTAAAAATCATTGCAATGATTTTCCTTACTTATTTAACAGATGAAAAATATCAAAACTTAGCAAAATTAAATAACTTGTTTTAGGTCACAAAGCTGGGATTTGCACTCGTGGCTGTTGGTAGCCAAACCCTAATCTTCACTATACCTTGCTACCCTCCTTGGTTTAACATTTAAAGTGTAATGAACTATAAATATACATTTTAACTATTTTTGTTTTTTTTTTAGCTTCTGTATCCAGACCTGTTGACCACATTAAAACAAAAATAGCACACCCATAAAATGCTTTGAATTTTCTGATAATTATCTTTTGAGAAAACAGGAAAAGAAACATTTAATTATTTCATGCTCTGAGTAAAATCTGTCCTCATCAACTGTCATTTATCAGCATTTTAAAATCATCATTAAGTTACATTTTAGAAATTTTAAAGTAAGCAGTTAAAGCACCTATGAAAACAGATATATGGAGACAAATTAAAGATTACACCCATTTGTATTTCACATTTGAAACTAATAAAACAACTTGATATTAAACGTTATTGAACAAGTTTTTGTAATTGGAAAAGAAATTTCACATGCTTATTGAAAGTCAACCAGGTAAAAAAAAGCCAAACAGGTTAAATACGTATTTCTATAAAAAACTCTTATGAGCATACGTTGTGGCATTTTTTAAATGAAGGCTTATTGTACATACTTAGCACATTCTATTGGAATGATGATCTAATTTAACTTTCCCAATGAGAGAAAAAACTGGAAAGAGTTAAGGGCATGTATTTAGAATTGAACTTTGATGAGTCAAGCTCATTTAAATTTATGATGAGAATATTTCTTTCTGGTTCAATTGTTTACTATTTTCCTCAAGAACTTACTTATGACAGCTCATTAGGAAAGCAATTTGCCAGTTTTTATCATAAGGCTTCGAAATGTGTAGACTTTCTGGTTTAGTAATACCTTTCTGGGAGTTTATGCTGAGATAATAGTTTGAAATTTAGGAAGAGTTTTATACACAAATGTGATCACTGCTGTGTTGTTATTTTATTTTAAATTACAGAAATAATGTATGCTTCTTAAATAATGCAGTATACATAGCAAAGGGTTATAGAGCTTCTTCCCAAAAGCCCCTTCATCCCCACCCTTCCTCAGAAGGTACCGTATCAAACTCTTTGTTTTTTATTATCCTAGAGGCATTAATTATAAGAATGTCTATTGTATACATACATACCTATAACATAAATGGGATCATATGATCAATGACTTTTATAAAAGCACAAGGAGGAATGCTTACATAAAGTTTCATATAGCCACTGAAAGAATTGTTATAGGCTTTAAAGTGTTTGCAAAGAATTTATAACATAAAATATGATTATCCTGTGGTACTAAGAACAGCAAGATACAAAATTATATGTAGAATTACAGTTATGTATACACATACACACATACACATTCCAGAATGAAATAAATTCAAGTATTATCAATTATTTTTGAGGTTATTGGGTAATTATTTTTGTTCTGGTGTTTTTCATATTTTTCAAATTTGCAATGGTGAAATACAGTTTTTAGTTAGATTTTTAAACATATGCTAATTTAGAAAAGGGGGAGGAAGAGTTCATGTCATGTCTAGATAGTCAAAAACAATTACTTTTATTTCTTTATCCAGAATCAGAAATTCTGAATTTTAATATTTTAAAAGAAATCCATGTGTTCTGTTTTTAAGATTACATTTATATGAGATAACTTAATTTTGAGTTTCTTGTGCAGGGGGACAAGGAAGAAATGCTAAATTAATGCTAAATTAAGAAATGCTAAATTAATAAAAATGCAGATTCATGTTTTCATGGTCAGTTTACAGATGGGTGAAGAATCACTCGAGAACTTTTCTCAAGTTCAGGAAGACTTGGAACAATTGGACAATTACCTTTGTTATAAAACTTATTTGTTTATCATGCATTTATCCCCAAACTATTTATTAAGTCCTTTTATATGGCAGGTATTGTGGTGTAATTGGATTCTTTCCCAGAGGCCCCTTAAGGCAGATCTTGATATTTGTATCTGTGTATCTAACTCAACAGGTGGAAGAGAGTAGTCACCCAACAAGCATTCATTGAATGAAAGAATAAAGAATGAAAAGATCATGTTTAATCAGCACAATAACATTATTCTGTCCATCATACAGATGAGAAAACTGAAGCTAAATCACTAAGTCATGGTCTTACAGCAAGAATAAGTGATCAAATTTCTTATACTAACTCTATAGTGTAACAAATTCATATGTTGAAGTCCCAACCCCAATACCATAGAATGTGACTATACTTAGAAGTATGATCTTTAAAGAGGTAATTAAGTTAAAATGAAGTCATTAGGATGGGACCTAATCTAATATGACTGATATTCTTATAAAAAGATGAAGTTAGGACAGACATGGTACAGAGGGAAAAACCAGATGAAGACGCAGGGAGAAGAAAGTTATCTACAACCCAAGGAGAGGGGCATTAGAAGAAACTGACCCTATCAAAACCTTGATCTTGAACTTTTAACTTTCCAAACTGTAAAAAAATAAATTTCTGTTGCTTAAGCCACCCAGTGTGGCTTTGTATGTGGTACTTTGTATGGCAACTGTAGTAAACTAACACACTACCTCTCCCATTATTGTACCTTTTCTACAAGGTGTCAAGATGTTGAATTACTGAGTCAATGTATTAAATTACTTTGCAAAATTAGGATAAAATAATCTACCTTTCAAGGTTATTATAAAGACTGAATGAGATAACATATACATAATGCCTCTTGTTGTGCCGGGGATATAGAATTATCAATTAATTCCAGGAAATATCAAGTAGCAGTGGGGACATACAGGAAGAAGCAGAAGAAAATTTCCACATGTACAAGGCACTGTTGAGAGAGAGCCGTTTGGGCAGATGGGACAGCATTAGTCTAGATAATGGAAGCATCCAAGACAGCATTATGTGCTTAGAGGAAAAGGTAATAGTACAGTGTCACTGGAGCTAGTAGCACAGAGATAAGGCTGGAAATACATGACTGGGTAAAGGAAACTCAACACAACCCTTATTGCTATTCCACCAGAGGTTGAAGTACTATTCCATCCAGCTTAGGGATCTACCCTGTGGCTTTACAGACAGGGGAGAAAAACCTTGCAATGGCTCCCCATTTCACTCAGCATAAAATTCAATGTTCTTCCAGTGGCCTACAAAGACCCAAATTCTCTGGCCTGTGATTGCCTCTCTGACCTTATCCTCTCCTTTTCTCCTTCCTTGCCTTCTCCATTCCAGCTGTGCTGGCCCCTTTGCCATTTCTTAGGCACACTGATATACTCCCATCTCGCTTGGTGAGTCCTCTGGGGCTTCCCCCAGATATCTGCAAGGCTTACCCCCACATTTCCAAGTCTTCATTCACATGCCATCATATCAAGGAGACCTTCCCTGACTACCCTTTTTAAAATTGCAAACTACCTCCCCTCCTCCCTAACTCCCTACTTTTTACTCTTCCTTTTCACAGCATTTTATCTTCTAATGTTTTATATAATTTACTTATTTGTGCCATTCAAAATTTCTTTCTTTCCTGTCCTCGCTGAAATGTAAGTTCTATTAAGGATAGGATTTTTTGTTGTTGTTGTCATTTGATTCTTGAAGTTAATAAGCTTTCACATTTCCATTTTGTCATGCACTTAAGAATTTTATACTTTTACAAACACGAATTTACTCAATACATTTTTTGGCATTAGGTGATTGGTGAACATAGAGAGTTAATTGATTTGTCCAAAGTCACAGGTTTTCAAGAACCATTTTCATGCATAAGAATAAAAGTTCCATTGGTCTGTTGAATTGCTCTAGCATTAGTGGCAATCAATACTGATAAACTGTGGTATGCAAGGCGCTGAACAATTTATTTTGAAATATGGTAACTCTTCTGTGGTGTATTCAGAATCTGCTTACTTCAAATTACTCTTGAATTTCAAAATACTGTCCTGTCTTAGGCTATTAAGTGCTAATAAACATTAGCATTATTCAGTTGAAGGGAGCTATTTTTCAGTGATGCGTGCAAAATATTCCAACCTCTAGTTAGGAAATGATTTGGGGTGGAAAGTATAAGCCATTATTATTGCTCGTACAATACTGCTTTTACTTTGCAATTTAACCTTGAAAAAAATAATATGTGAACAAGTATATAATACCTAGAAGCTGAGTGAGTAATGCTTTACATGAAATTGGAGACATGCCCCCCCCACTCTCTGAATGCCCCCCCCTCTCCTAACTGTGAAAAGTAGTCAAAATGAATTCTTTCATGACTCCTGAGAAATGGTAGAGCAGAGTGGTTAGATGTTTGAGCTACGACTCCACTGAGCCACCCTCTGACATAAGTGCTATTGCTATCCTTATCCACAAGATGAGAGGGTAGTAATAGTACTTATTTCAGAGGGTGGCTGTGCAAGTTAAATTCTTACATAAGAAGCACTTAGAAGAGTATTTAATACATAGTAAGTGCTCAATAAATCTCACCTATCAGTACAACTTCAAAAACCAAATACATTTCCTGATTAAAATTCTCATGGAAAAGGTACTATTATGGTATAAGATACTCTTAATAACTGCTAGCCACAAATTATTATTATGCTTTAAGTGATTATCAGGTGACAGGCTGTCCGTTAAAAGGCTATTAGATAATGTGATATAATTTTAGTTATTTAACTCAAGTCTTCTCCAAGTTACTCTAGACTTCATTTTCTTCTCTAAGCAATTTATTGCCCTTAGTTTGTAGGAGGAAAACACTCACACACACACACACACACACGCACACGCACACACACACACACAACATGCAATAGGTCCATGTTATTTGAGATGCTTAAAAAAGTTGAAAAACTAGTCAAAAATCTCTTTGATGGGGCTTCTGGGTGGCTTGGTTGGTTAAGCATCTGCCTTCAGCTCAGGGCATGATCCCAGGGTCCTGGGATCGAGTCCCGCATTGGGCTACTTATTCAATAGGGAGTCTGCTTTTCTCTTTCTTTCTCCCTCTGCTTCTACCCCTGCTTGTGCTCTCTTTCTCTCTATCTCAAATAAATAAATAAAATCTTTAAAAAGTCACTTTGGCTTTATTACTTATATTTTATGTATATAAGACCCCTTGTTATTGGTCATAATAAGGTAATACATAAGTCCCATGTCCCATGTAATATAATAAACATACTGATAAACTGAGATAAATCTATGCATCCATCCTTCCATCCAACCAACTATCTATCCTCAATGTTGCTTGAGAAATTTTCAGTATAAAAAATACCTAAGTATGTAGGAGGTAAAGTGTATAGCTGAATATTTTAAAAAATTGCAAATTCAGTTTTTAGACCCCTAATGGGATCATAATCTTTCTTTAAAGATTATCAAGACACCATTTGGACTTTTTTTTTGAAGTGAACTCAATTTTTTATATAAGGAAAGATAACAGTGAGGTGACCTATTGTGCCTCATAATATTTAGAGGAATTTGAAAAAGAAAAAACCCTCATTTTTATACCCTGAAAGGTCAGATGTGATCACTCTGTTTATAATCCATGATGGGAGAGTTTAAATTCAACTCAAAACAGGGAATGAAATGTTAATGAGTTCTTATGCATTCATACTATCACTGATTACAGAAGAAGGGTTTGAAGTCTGAAATAGAACAAATTTTGTGCCCAGGGTTTTTTTTTCTCTTTTAAAGAAAAAGGATCTGGGGAGCCTGGGTGGCTTAGTCTTCAAGCATCTGCCTTTGGCTCAGGTAATAAACTCAGGGTCCTGGGATCAATTCCTGCATTGGGCTCCCTGCTCAGTGGGAAGCCTGCTTCTCCCACTCCCCCGCTTGTGTTCCCTCTCTCACAGTCTCTCTGTCAAATAAATAAATAAAAATCTAAAAAAAAAAAAAAAAAAAAAAAAGAAAGGATCAATCTTGGAGACTGTAGACCATTGTATCTCACTGCTATACACCAAAATACATAATTCAAACATGGCCTGGCATTTAAATATGAGTAATTGAAAATAAACTTGAACACTTAAATTAGTGATATATTTTAATTAGGGTTGTGATGATCTCTCTCTCTCGCAAGTGTGGGTGGTAGACAGGGATCAGAGCAAAGGACAGACCCACCATAGGTGCCTATAGCTAAGACAGATATAATTAATTTTGACTCTATATTTCAGAGGGTAACAGCTAGGAGCAGAAGCAGGAACATAACTAGAGGGCACCTTCAAACTCCATTGGAAAGATAGAGTAAAAATGTCAAAACTGTGGAATCCAAATATTCCTTGAATCAAAGGAGAAATTCTGGCATCCAAATGGAAGATAAAGTCAAAAGCCAGGAGTTTGAAAACAAATGCAGGGTTGAAGAAGAAGGTGTAGAAGAAAAGCAGAAACAAGGACAGCTGAGGGGGATGGGGTTACTAGTTGGTGCTCTGAGGGGTGTGTATTACTCACAGAATTTAAAAAAGCAGTATAACTAGGCACATGTGGAATCTGATCACATAAAAAGAGCCTAGGAAGAGCCTCGGATTTTATGGTGTACTTCATAAATTTTAACTACTACTCTTTGAAGGCATTTGAGTTTGCAACCCCCTGGGGATTATGGCTTATTCAAGGCTATTTTGAATCAAATGTCAGTGGCTTGTTTCATGTATGGCTTGACCTTACTTAAAGGACAGCTTTGGGGTTTGGACACGAAAAGATCTGTTTATATTCAACAGAATTATTTGGGGCGGGGCACCTGGGTGGCTCAGTCGGTTAAGCAACCCACTCTTGATTTCAGCTCAGGTCATGATCTCAGGGTTTTGAGACAGAACTTCCTGTTGGGCTCCACACTCAGTGGGAGTCTGCTTGGGATTCTCTTCCTCTCCCCCTGCTCCTCTACCTACTTGCGCTTACCCGTATGTGCACATGCTCTCTCAAAAATAAAAATATGTAAAAATATGTAAAGAAGAATTATTTGGAATGGCTCAACTGTCAAAGAATAATGGATAAAAAGAAAATAGAAGATGGTTAGTGAAAACAATAAGGTGACTGATATATTTATGTTAAGAGTTCATCAACATAGGGTTATCACGATACAAAAAATGAGAAAAGGGATGTGAAAGCAAAATCTTGGAACAAAAGGGCTCTGTGCAAATTCAGGATACAGCAGTAATGCTGATGTTTGTGCAGGGAGATGGGAAGGTTTTTAAGGTTTTGACATAATCCTTTAAGTCAACTTAAATAGTAGATAACTAAAATATTTTTTGCTGAACATAAAATATTTATAGTAGATTTTCTGCTTTCCTTGGATGCTTGTAGTACATACAGGACTTCCTGATGTAGGGAAGTACTGAAGAATAAAAATGATAGTCCCGACTTCAAAGAAAGAAGCTGCCGAATGGGCATCCTGCTCTGTTTACTATCTTATGTTATAGCCTGGATGATGAATACAGGCAGGTGGGTGTTGCTGCTGTTTGCCCAGCCACCAATGGTACAAATGCTGGTGTGTAGTGCACTTCAGTCTCCTCACACTTGTCATCAAAGCTGAAAGTAGGGGCGCCCGGGTGGCTCAGTCGGTTAAGTGTCTGCCTTTGGCTGAGGTCATGACCTCAGGGTCCCATCATGGAGCCTCGAATCCAGGCTCCCTGCTTAGCAGGGAACCTGTTTTTCCCTCTCCCTCTGCCTCCCACTCTTCTCGCTCTCTCTCTCAAATAAATAAACAAAAACTTAGAGAAAAAGCCGAAAGTAATTTTGACTAGTTCTTCTGCTGATACATAGTATCCTATGCTATTTATGGTATTATACAAAATTGTTACAGAGATTCCATACAGAGACAATTTCCGCTATGAAGCTTCAACTACGTAATCTCCTTATCATCCTTTTACATTCAACATGTAACATTTTATAAAGGGCTTACTTTTGGTTACCAAAGAAAAAAAGAGATTATAGTCTTTTATTCTTCAAGCTGATGTGAGAAGGGGATTGTGCCCATCAGGCTACACTGTCCTGGGATGAAACAGGGAATACCTAGGAATTGGTGAGGCAGCTGCAGTGAACACGGAGTGCAGCGGGGAGCATAATAATGGAGAAATGGTTGGGATTTTGCCCAGAGTAAGGAACTCAAAAAAGGTTTCAGTACACAGTAGGGTATTTTCCTCTCCAGGGTAAAATATTTAACAATAATAATTAGTCCTAAAATTAGAAAAAATATTTGTGGGAATAAGTTGTAAATCCACAGAATGATTTATGATGGAAACCGTGAAACAGTATTTGTGTAGCCTGAGGCAAAAGTAGAAATGAAGGCTGGCGTATTGCATTTCTAAAAATTTGAAGGTATAAGTCAAGCTATCAGATTATAAAATAAAGTATGTTCTTCAATCGTGGCTGCATGACTCTCCTCCCTTTCCACTTCCAGCTCTTTCCTGCACCTTGAGGGCCTTGCCAATATGCGTGTGAAATGCTAGGTGCACATCCACACTCCATCCACACTCCCACAGACAGTTTTCCCTTGGCTCCCCTTGGACCTAATCAGTTGCACCAGTGGTACGGAGAATGAATTGGGGATAAGTGGCCTCCAGGCCCAGGAGATGGGACCTTGCAATATGGTGCACCGGTTCATGGTGGACATGACTATTGGACTCTGCAAACTCCCCAGTGGGTGAGAAAGGAAGCAGCAAAGAGAAGGCCAGGTGGGGGACTTGCAAGAGCAGAGCTCAGGGCAGGGGTCTCTCCTGACTATATTTAAGGATGATACTGTTCTGATAATCCTAAGAGCTAATGTACATAGTGCTTTGTGTTCACAGTTGGCTTTCGTGTTCCTAATCTCTTTGAACTTTGCCAAACATCTCTGCGAGACAGAAAGAAATTATTACTATAATTTTACAGATGGGGAAACTGAGTCTCAGAGAGATTAAATGATGTATCAAAGCTCCACAACCAGTTAGAAGCAGTGCTGAACTCACACTCAGGTAGTCTTAGTATAGGATTCTTTCTTTCTTTCTTTCTTTCTTTCTTTCTTTCTTTCTTTCTTTCTTTCTTTCTTTCTTTCTTTCTTTCTTTCTTCTTTCTTTTTCTTTCTTTCTTTCTTTCTTTCTCTTTCTTTCTTTCTTTCTTTCTTTCTTTCTTTCTTTCTCTTTCTTTCTTTCTTTCTTTCTTTCTTTCTTTCTTTCTTTCTCTTTCTTTCTTTCTTTCTTTCTTTTCTTTTCTTTTCTTTCTTTCTTTCTTTCTTTCTTTCTTTCTTTCTTTCTTTCTTTCTTTCTTTCTTTCTTCTTTTCTTTCCTTTCTTTTTCAAAATGGTATTAATTATAACATCAGGTAATGGCTTATTTTTTTAACTGAATAAAGTTTAGAAAATTAATGTAGGCTGATTTTAATCATCAAATCTCTGCTAATGGTCTCTTAACATTTCTCATCAAGCAAATCAGTGTAAGATTCTTTCCACTATACTGTCCCAGGTCGATGGTGGCCAAGTTTGCAATAGGCCCAATACCATATAGTCAATGTAAAGCTCATGTCTTAAGACTTCTGAATGTTTCGCATGCAGGGAAATGTCTTTTGGATAACACATTTAACTTTCCTAGGCTGTCAGGATTAGGGAAAAATCCTTCCATGTACACCAAATTGTCTAAGTCTAAAGTTTGGACCTCAACCATTCTCTTCAATGTGTAGTGTTTTATCTATTTGTTTATTATTATTATTATTAAAGATTTTATTTATTTATTTGAAAGGGAGATAACAACAGAGATAGCGAGGGAGAGAGAGCACAAGCGGGGAGGAGAAGGAGAAGCAGGCTCCCTTACAAGCAGGGAGCCCGATGCGGAACTCAATCCCAGAACCCTGGGATCATGACCTGAGCCAAAGGCAGATGCTTAACCGACTGAGCCCCACCCAGGAGCCCCAATATACGGGGTTTTAGAAACTCGTTCTACTCACAGTGGTTTCTGCTTTGCCTCAACAAAACACAGAGGGGCACTCTGAACCAAGTTCTATTATTCCCTCTTGCCAAAGTCTCAGCATCTTCCCTGTTAAATTACTCCGAAGTATAATTTTAGATTTGGGGTGTATTTTCCTTAGACACTTTTATTTCCTCCCAACAAGTTTCTATAGCAAAATGAGAAACAAAACCAAAACAAAACTGCCTTCTATTCCTATCTTATTGGGTCCTCTCAGGTCTTAGTGCTCGTAAATTCATATACACTCTCACAGAATATTTGATTATAAGATAAATATACATGGGACTGCCTTCGTCAAAGTTTGATCTGCCTGAAAGGTTCTGATTCATTGCTATTTTTTTCATTTGTTCTAAAACATGGTGGCATTGGAAGGACTCAGTGATTTTCAAATGATACTAGTATGATTTAAAATGAAACCTATTTGGAAAATGAGTACATCTAAAATAAATACAAATAGACTTGTTTTTAGTAGAAACATCGGGATGAATTGCCTAGAACTTGGTGTAGCCATCTGTAATGATTAATTTTATCTGTCAACTTGACTGGTCAGAGTTACATTAAACATCATTTCTCAGTGTCTCTGTGTGTTTCTGGATGATATTAGCCTTTGAATCAGTGGACTCTAGAAAAGTAGACTGCTCTCCCCAATGTGGGTAGGCACCATCCAATGCATTGGAGGTTTGAATAGAACAAAAAAGCAAATAAAAGGAATTTGCCTTATTTCCTGCCTCATTGCTTGAGCTGGGGTATCCCATCTTTGCCTGCCCTTGGACTGGAATTTATACCATTGTCTCCCCTAGTTCTCAGGCCTTTGGACTTGGACTGAATTATACCACTGACTTTCCTGGGTCTCCAGCTTGAAATGGCAGATATTGGGACTTCTCAGCTTCCATAACTGTGCGAGCTAATTCCTCATTTCTCTCTCCACCCCACCCCCTCTCTCTCTCTACACACACACACACACACACACACAAACACACACACAATTAGTTCTGTTTCTCTGGAAAATTCTGACTAATACACCCCACCTTTCCCTGACTCTACCTTGTGGCAGTGGGGTAGACACTGACGCATCCTAGAACTCTTCTGAATATTGTGTGAAAGTATGTATCTATGTAGCCCATTTATTACACAAGCAAGTAATTCAACATCTGGACATTCAAAGTTTTGTTTTGATAAATCATAAAGCTAGGTTTTGTGAGGGGCAAGTAAGGTTTGGCAGTGGCTTGGCCACTACTGATAGTTGCTATTCTCTTTATCAGTATGTAAGAGGCCGTATAACTTTTGCTATTCCCTCTTGGGTCTCTGTTATTGTACAGGAAACAGTTTTAAGCTAAAAGACATGAATTTATTATAGGATTTTAGTTTCCTTAAATTCAGCTTAATATCACCTTAAGTTTCAGGGTTCACAGAAATGGTCTGACATAATCAGATATCGATCCTGAGAAGTACAAAACCATAGCATCACTGGCTCCAAAAAATAATTGTTCCAGAATTGTAACTAGCTCAAGGGAAGAATGACCTAAGGTAATTGTTGTAAATGTGGAAAACCATTACTTTGGGCAAACTTTCCTGGCTTATATGCAAAAACTCTATATGACTCTAATCACTAAGGTCACATTTTGCCACTAATTTATCCTGGGGAGTTCATCAAAAAGCTATACCTTTAGAAAGTAGATGTTTCAAGGTATATCAATGGGATTTGAAAGTAGTCACAATAGCCAATTAGTAACTAGTGCTTTGAAAAAGTTCCAGTCCCAAATCATCTTCGGGTTTTATAGTATGATTTTCTTATGTGCACTTGTAAAAGAAGTAATGCACTTCTTTTACATGTGCACATAAGAAAATCATACTATAAAACAAAATTGTACTATAAAAGAAAATCATATTATAAGAAAATATATATAAAATAATCATACTATAAAAGAAAATCACATAAGAAAATCTATAGGAAGAGCAGAATTCCTGTGTAAGAAATGTGGAGTGCAAATATAAAAATTTTGAGAAGGAATGACTTCCCACTATACATATTACCTGAAGAAACAGATGTGTACCTTCTCCATTTATTCCCTTGAAAATCATTACATGAAGTAAAAGACGTACTTGGTGGGAGTATGTTATATGGATATTATGTAAGGGAATGGGCAAAGTAGACAGAAGTCTAACCTTAAGGTTAAACTGAAATTCAGCCAGCTGAAAGACTGACTATATTACAGCTTATTTTCTTACTTTACTGACATTGGTGTAATTAATTTCATGTGTATCACTAAAACTTTTTTTTCCAAATGTAGGAATTTCAGTAGAGTTCCAAAATAAGTCTGGTGGCCTATTATTTTTAATGATAATGATAACAATACTAAGTAACCGATATTTACTATACTGTGTTTGTGCTAAGAATGTTAAATATGAGAAGACAATAAATGTGTTTGCTACCAGAAGTTTTTGGTAGGTTGACTATTTAATTCTCAGGGGCATATTTTCCATGCATGATTATAAGGTTTACATACAGAATTCCATCATAAGCACAAACTATCTCATCCAGAAAGCATATTTAGAAATATGACCCCACATTAATTCAGAGGCTATCTCTATATCTAATACTATTTTTGAAATTTTTCATTAGAAAATAGTAACTAATAATGCAAAGGTAGTAGCGATAAAACATGATGTACTATAATAAAATGTAATATGACATGATACAGCATAAATTCTCATAGTAAATGCATTAACACTTCACTCACTGGCATGTAATTCATTAAGCACTTAAACCATTTTATATTTGCTATAGAAACAGAAAGTTAGCAAAATTAGACCCTCAGTATTTAAAACAGATGTCACAAGTAAATATGCAAGGCTCATAAACTAGGTTAGTGTCCTTGGTCTTACTAAGAGTAATTTCTTCTTATTTTATTTTTTTATTTTTATTTTTTTAAATTTCTTCTTATTTTAGACAAAATTTTCACAAATGTGTTTGTATTTTATAGCATATATTTTTCTTCATGAGAGGTGCATTACAAACAACTCTGTTCTGAATTCTGCCCTAGTCCACTGATGCTGAGCCCTTCAATCCTGTCTCGGACCATACCATAGGGGCAAAGCCAGGGGAATGTAAAACACATTGTCCATAGAATAAAATCCTATTCGTCACAATTAGCACATAGAATTGTAATTACTTTTTTATATCTCAATTTCTTTTTTGCTTGATAGTTCTTTAAAGACGAGACCATGTATTGTTTATCATTTAATCCCTAGCACTTAGTAGAGTGACTAATACGTAGTATATCCTCAATTAGTATTTGCTTGAATAAGTTTCACTTGAAACAGCATATCGTAAAAGGGAGCATGGAGTGGAGAAGATAACAGCAATTACAGAATTGAGAGCAAACTGTCTGCAAAGTTTCTATTGCAAAGAAAAGGATGCAATATGAAAATCAGATGAAAGAACTCAGAGATCATCAAGTGTAGAAGAAAATATGCACATCTCAGTAATGCCTAATGGCATCATAGTATAAAGACTCATTAAAGGAATACATTTTCATAATGATCATCCAGATTAAATTAGTCTGTAAAGACAGGGAAAGATAGAATATTTGAAGGGAAAGTTTTAGGTATATGGAAAATTATTCAAATTACCTGAAGGTGGCAGAAAACTAAAACAATAGGAAGCTATTTAGCCGTAGTTAGTACATAACAATCTTTGTGTCCTTGATTTGCATGAAGAGAAAAATGCTAATTTTTTAAGCACCCAAAGTTTAAGGAAACATCTTAAAGATAATAAAGGTGAAAGGCATGATACACGGTTCATCTTGAAAAGAAATAGCACTACAGTGTACCACTGTTTTTTAATTTCTCAATGAGAAATAGTTGGCATCCATCTCAAGGTACTGTGTTGGTTCTACCCTGTATTCTGTTAAGTGTCAGGTCACATGGTGAATTTAAACAAAAGAAATAAATTCAATAAATTCAGTTGCTTGATCTCATCTTTATCAGAGAATAAAAGCTCTTACGATATTTATATGAGAACTTTGTAAATTTTAAGGCTAAAACTTTAATCAGTATTTTCATGCAAACCCTAGGAAAGCATACATTTTTTTTTTTTTGGAAATTGACAAGACAAGATGGTTTAACCTAGGACACGTGACTCTTAAAGCCACTGCTCTCTACTAATCTCATCTCAGCAGACTTCTCTTTTGATCATGTAAGCCCATAAAAGGTACTTCATGTTAGAATTATGCTTCTTCAAAGGCAGTGGAGATAAGCCCTCTACAAAGGTGGTATCTCCTGGTTATCACTAAGACCAGAAAGAGCATAAATTTAAAAAAGAAAGAAAGAAAAAAGAAGAAAATCTGTTATAATGCGAATCTACATGCATTTGGTCAAATGGTTCTACTATCTAATAATTATGCCATGTTAGCTTGTCTTTGCCTTTCAGAATCAGTTTCAACACACTATTCTTTCAAGAAACCCCCTTTGCTTCCCAGTCTGATTTAGATCCTCTTCTCTGTTCCCTTTAAAAACCAGTGTACACCTCTAACTTAACCTTTCCTGTGATTTACTGGATTGTTCTAAGTATTTATTTCTTAGTCAGCTGAAATAAAACAGTTGAAGATAACAGTCATCTTATTTGTCTTTGTGTCTCCGGATCCTGGGAAAGATACCATCACATAATAGGCTTGCTATAGATGTTTGTTCAATTAACAAGTAAATTATTGACTGATGAATGAAAAGTTTTTATTTCATTATAATTAAATTATAGCATCTGATACCAACCTGAAATTTGACAATCATTTGAAGAAGTGTTCTAATTTTCAAAAAAAAATTCGTAATGATTTTGTTTCCTTCTTAAATTAATACTATAGGTCCATTCTTTTTTTTTTTTTAAGATTTTATTTATTTATTTGACAGAGAGATAGAGATCACAAGTAAGCAGAGAGGCAGGCAGAGAGAGAGGGGGAAGCAGGCTCCCTGCTGAGCAGAGAGCCCAATGTGGGCTCAATCCCAGGATCCTGAGATCATGACCTGAGCTGAAGGCAGAGGCTTTAACCCACTGAGCCACCCAGGTGCCCCCTTATAGGTCCATTCTTAAAGGTAGAGATGTTTTTTAAGGAAGATTCTGGAAACTGCTGTTAGGGAGCCATCTTAATAATCTGGGATATTACTTGGTCTCATTCTTTTCATCACCTTATTTATTTGAGACCCAGGGAGTCCTCCAATGAGGATAAAAGTGACCAAAAGCTGTGGTCTACAGTGAGGCAGGAAAATCATATCAACATCATAGTGCATTTACGGTGCCTTCCTAGTAGCCAAGCCTGGATGCTGTCCTTTAAACTTCCATTCTAGCTGCTACCGCATAATTAATTCAACAAACAGCACTGACTGAGTGCCTTGCATATGCAAAGCACTGTTTTAGGTACTTAAAATATTTATTGTACTGCTCAATTGGCCAAACCCCACATAACAACACCCAAGTGCCATCATCCTCTGAAACCCTTTAGCTGCTCAAATACCACCTAAAGACTATCACTGCCATCCCAATATACACGATACATAATATTTTAATTATTTACTCATCAGTTGTCAGCACATGTCACATCATATATTAAATATTTACTTGCCAGGTTTTCCTTCTATGTTGTAAGGTCCTCTGTGAAAGGAATTACACATTAATCCATACATTCCTAAGTCCAATTTCATTAAGAGTCATATAAAAACTCCAATTTATTGAATTAATAAAACTGCATTTATCAGCATAAAACTGACCTGGACTGTCAGTTATGCTAGAACAATGCTGACAATGAAGACATAGCAGATAAAAAAATGACAATATTAAGAAAAGAAGTGTATTATTTCAACAGACATTTGCAGACCATTTATTACATTCAAGGCATTTGGGGAAGTAAAACATAAGCCAGTTATTGTGCGTGCCCTGCAGGGGCTTATGGTCAATTGAGGACATGCACACAAGCACTGTGTTATAAGAGCTCCTCTGATGAGTGCAGTAGGGATGAGTCAGTATAGAATGAAGTGACTTCAAGAAGAAGCAATATTAGAACCGAATCTTGGAAAATGAGTAAAATTTCACATGGGTGAGGAATCGAGATATTTTAGGAAGGCAGTAGCAAAAAATATGATGACATGGCAATTCAGGGATTTCTTCAGGAATACTGAATGTCCTCCAAAAGTGGAGTCAGTGGTGGAAACAATGTGGCCATGGTGATAAATGGAGCTGGGAATTTAAGAGCGGGACTCTCCAAGAAGATACACAAAGATGTGGTACATTCAAACAACTCAGTAAGCGTGAAACTCAGAACACTTAGTTATCAAAATAGGCTTTAAAATGTATCTCACTGGTATTTGAGGTGCCAAGTGTAACAACAAATAACCTGTTTTGAGGAGACAGAGCTCACCGGAAGTGAGACAATCCTTACTGCTGTCTGTGGACCAGCTTTGTGATGAGAATGGGAGACGAGTATATATAAAAGCCCCACCTTCAAGTGGGCTGAAGGATGTCACATCAATAAGCAGGAAGGATGACTGAAGAAAAGACATAGTGAAGTGCAGTTTGAAGAAACCTCCGTCTAGGAAAGGTAGGCAAGCTGACAGGACCTGATGTTGGCGGTGGAGTGATTGAGCTGGAATCAAACCCTGCTGTTGCCTGCCAGGGAAATACATCAGGTCAGTCTGTTCTTCTGAGAATGAAGGTATCTGTTTGGTTTTTTATCCAGGCCAATTATACCAGACACTATCCCAGTTGTAATAATAATCTATTAGGAGTAAACAAGGTGTTTAGAAAGCAGAGTATGAATTAGTAATTTTGGAGAACAATATGAGGCATATAAGTCAGAGTAATATTTTGATGGCTTGATGATCTGAGGCATTACGTAAATTCCAAAAGAATAAAACCAAGGGAACATTTACCAATTTGTACATAAGTCTCCACCAAACTGGTTGATGCTTTCACTTTCTGGCTTAAGTGATGAGAAAACAATGAAACATCTATGAAAAAGCACAGAATACTGACAATAGTAAAACCAGAAAAGGAGTTAAAAAGTAAAAGACCAGTTGCTATGGTGAACATAGAAACTGGATGATACGGGATGAGGATCCCCTTTCTTACGTGTTTAGTTAGACTCCGTCTCTTTAAAACACAATCTTAGAAAGTTTTCTGCAAATAGTTCTCATAGTGCCGTAAGAAACCTCACACCTAATCTCATGAAGGAGATTAGGATAAATACCACTTATTAATCACTTACGTATACTTAGTTTTGTTTCATTTTAGCTTCTATTACAACTTTGTTTTATGTGCTTGACTCTGCTCCTTTTTTGAGTCCTCCCAACTCTATCCTACACATTGGGTTCTGTTATCCTCATGACACAGATAAGGAAACCGAGGCTCACAAGAGCTGAGTTGATGCCAAAGATCGTATAGCTAACCAGCTGCAGAGCAAGGGCAAATCTAACCCAGATCAGGTAAACTCCCAAACCTGAGAAGTCTCATTTTCCAGAACTAATCTTCCAATTTTTACATCCCCACCCACCCTGGCATGTTCTTCTGTGGGTCTCCCATCTCATTAAATGACAACTCTACCTTTCCAGTTTTTCATATCAAAAGCCTCAGGTTCATGTTTGACTCTTCTCTTTCTTTCAGATCCCATAATCGCTCAGCAAATTCTCTTATTTATTCAGAATTGACCACTTCACATACCCTTCCCTACTACCATTATGGACAAATCACCACTATATATTGCAGGAGCCTCGTAGTCGGTCTCTCTGCCTCCACTTTGTTCACCTAGTTTGCTCACAGCAAAGCATTCACTGCGAGGTTTTTAAGCCTGTGTTCAGATAGCACCATTTTTCTGCTCAGAACTTTTAATGTCTTTCTGTCTCACTTAAATTAAAAGGGAAGTCTTGACAAAGTCCTCATAAAGTGGTGTATGATCTGATCCCAGCCTACCTCTTTGACTTCAACTCCTGCCACTGTCCCTCTTGTTAATTTTGTTCTACTTCCTTCCTTTACCTTGAACACGCCAATCATTTCCCAACTCAGGGACTTTGCATGGCTGGTCCTTCCATCTAGAATGCTCTTCCCCAGATACCTGAATGGCTTGCTCCTTCACTGCCTTCAGTTTTCTGTTCATATGTCACTTAGAGAGTCTATCCTTGATCACTGTAAATAAATTAGTAATCATTGACTCACAACCCACCTCACTCATTTTTTTTTCCTTATCTTGCATTATTGTCCTCTATAGCACTAGAATGCAGGTTCCATAAATAAGGGATATTTTTGAGCAGAAATATATTCTTAAACTAGGTGATGTACGAAAAAGACTACTCCAAATAACATAAACCAAAGCATAGACTCTAATATCTTCTCAATGAGATACTGTATGTAACTGCTTTCTATATGAGAAAATTTTTCAAGTGAGTCTAGTAATATATTAAAGTTTTAGATTGCCTTCTTGAAATCCAGGAATCAGGAAAACTGAAGAAAAGCATTTTGTAGCCATGGATTAAATAATAAGAATGATGATACATATGGACTACCCATGGACTGAGGTCTACGTAAAGACTCCTTCCATCATGCGGCCTTCCCTTATAAAGTCCTCTATCTCCTCCATGTTCCAGTAGCATTTTGTATCTTATGGCTCTTACCCCAAGGCCATATTATAGTTATATACATGTATGTATATATGTATGTGTGCCTCTGACTTTGCCAAAATGTATTCCTGTTCGAGGCCTTTACAGAGAGAGTTTGCCACAAAGTGTCCAAGTGTGACCCAGCTCAGGAGAGTAGAATTCTCACTTGGGCTGTAGCATGGCTTGAGCCTAATGAGGACTATAGGAAAACTGGCTTTTCTCTGGCTCTCAATGGTTTGCACCCTTGATGTGGATATGTGATTTTATGACGGATCTTAAGCAGCCAAAATGCTTCTTTCAGATGGTTTTGGTGGACAGGAGCAGACAGAAAATCTTGAGAGGATTCTTCGTGAGCTCCCCAAATAACCCACGTATAATAATGATGTGAAACGCTGAAGGGAGGCTCGAGGCCCTGTATTCTATAGGTCATGAGCCAGTGAATCTGAATGTTTGAGAGATTATGTGGCCCTGTTTGTACTCCCCAATTGGTGAGGCTTGGAGAAATTTGGGTTAAAACAGCATGAAGAAATCACCTGATGGTGAAACTCGGAATCAGAGTTAACACCAAACCAAACTGTCTGTTTCAAAGTTTGCTTGGTGTTTGTTCCATGTATCTGTGGTTGTCTGTGGCAACAGGTTAAAGCACAGTGAGTTCTCTTGCTATCCGTTTGGATGCAGAGAAAGACATGCTTGCAGGAGACCTGCCTTCTATTAATGGAGATTGCTTCTTTCTTTAGGAATTAAACAAACCATGTGTTCTCAGTTAGTTAAATGAAACCATTCATGTTCTGTGGGCAGTTTAGCTAGACTTTAATTGTTTTGTTTTCTAAAGAAAAATCACTCTTTTAAGAAATTATAGAGACACAGCACATTTGTAGGTAAGCAAGTTTTTAAAAAATATCATTGTTATTTTGATAGGCTAATATCAACTCTCATGCTACTGAAAAAATTGTCAATGGAAAAAAATGAAAATATTTTCCATTCCTCTTTTCAAGACAGCTTGAAAATACTCTGCTATCTTTTCCTAGTAAGCTTTCTAACCTTGCTAAACCTGATGAGATTTTCAAGCTCTGCCTCTCTCAATGATTATTTACTTGTTTTGAAGAAATGCTCTCAGGAACTTTCTTTGGAAGAACATTCAGGTAGAGTTTATAGTACTGCAAAAAAAAAAAAAGTCACTGAAAAATCCAAGGGATTTGAAAATTTCATTTATTCAACCAATATTTATTAAAAATCTATTATCGGGCAAGTATTCTTCTAGGTTCTGGGTATATGGCCATGAATAAAACAGCAATAATCCCTGCATATTGTGGGAAGGATACAGATAAACATATAGATACTATTTATGCTATGTCAGATGGTGGTGGTGTTATGGAAAACAATAAATCAGGGATGGGTGATGGGGTGTCTGAGGGTTGGGAAGGACAGGTTTGCGACTTTAATAGGTTGGTCAGTGATAGCCTCCATGAGAAAGTGACAGTTTAGCAAAGACCTGAAAGAGATGAGGAAAGAAGTCATTGAGATATCTGGAAAAAGAGAGCTCTGTGAGTGGAGGAAAAATTAAGGGCAGGGGCCTTGAGGCATGAACCTGCCTGGAGAGTTCCATTAATAGCAAGGAAGCCAGGTGGTGGGAGCAGAAGAGGGGGAGGGAGAGTGGAGGAAACTGAGGCCAGAGGCCACAGAGGCAAGAGGGTGAGTTCAGATGCTGTAGAACCATTAAGACTACTTTTTTTTTTTTTATTCCGAGACGGGAAAGTCATTGGAGATCTCTGAGCAGAGCTGAGCCATGATTACACTTAAGTTTTATAAGGCTCACTCTTGCTGTTTTGCTGCTGACAGGCCATGAGGGAACAAGAGCGGAAGCCGGGTTGCTGTCATTACAGTTGATTCTCATTATTCATGGCAGCGATGCTCTGTAAAGTTGCTACATATACCGAATTTGTGCCTACTGAATCATTGCTCCTAGGGGAAATATGGGGTCAGGTTCCGGTGAGCCTTTGGTAATCACGCTTTCCTAAACATATCAATATGTAGCCTTATTTTATGCCGTTTCTGTTTAATGACATTGTACATAATATGTATTTTTGATTCACTAACTTTTTAAAAAAGATTTTATTTATGATAAATTTGAGAGAGAGAGAGAGTGAGAGAGAGCATGAGCTGGGGTGGAGGCAGAGGGAGAGAGAGAGGGAGATGCAGACTCCCCACTGAGCAGGGAGCCCATATCGACCTCAGGATCATGACATGAGTCTAAGGCTTGACTGACTAAGCCACCCAAGCGCCCTTTGATTCACTAACTTTTAACTCATGGCCAACAGCGCTGTAACTCGAGCCTGAATGAAGCTTGTTTAACACCCCCATTTTCTCCTTATGATGCACCACAGCCTTCCTACGCTTAGGAAAACTAGACAGTGTGTCGGCCGTATTTGGAGCCATTTTAAATAGCAAAATACCCCTTCCTGCTCACCAAAGAACACAAAAATGCAAACAACACCACACTTAGGCGATGACAGAAAGAACACCTGTATGCGAGCTAAAACAAGAAGGCAGCGGGTGCCTTGTTTGGCCTTAGCTGGGAGCTCGAGTGTCCAGGCAGCTCCGCACATGTCTGCAAATGTCTGAAAATGCCGCCAGCATTGATTTTAGGGTCACGAATAAATGTCAGTGATAAGTGAATTCAGTGTCAGTGATAAGTAAATACTGAGGTTCTACTATAAGACAATATTTTACACTATTATAATAGTTTATTGAGGGGTAATTCTCCATTTGTTTCCACACACCTTGTAACAGCTTCCAAGATGTTTGCCTAGCAAACAGGCTTGGGGGAGAGAGGGAGATTTTTTTCCTGACTGGATAATAGAGTTAATGCCTCTGTCTTGGGCAAAGTTTGGGCAGGTTTTCTAGCAGACCCTGTGTAAGACTAGGATTTCTTAATCCCACTGTGAGCAGGATCCATGTGGGTCTGCCTTTGCACTATTTCCATTGGACTTGGGAGCAAGGAAAACTTGAAAGCACGCAGCTCATGCTGTTTATCCCATCTTGAGTAATAAAATCCTTCACTTCTGATCCAAAGGTCTCGTGTCTTCTGCCAGCATCTGTGAACCTGTGGCAGGCTAGGTTGGTATCTGGGAGTAGTACAAAGTCTCCAACTCTTCACAATTCTTGACATAGTCTTAATTTAAAAATTTGATCCTTACATCTCTAGGAGCTGTCGCTTACATATTGGGGGGCAGGTGCATGTCTCATTTAATAAGAGTATTTCTCACATTTCTTGATAGGAGCTTCAACCAAAATAATAAAATAAGTTATTTCATCCACAATCATTTCTAATACAAATATCCACTTGAATTAAATAGTCTCCCTTTTACTTTTTTTTCTTTCTCACTACAAAATTTTAGAAAATGTTCTTTTTCCTTCAAGCACTGTCTTGGAATATAAAACTCCTCTAGGTGACTACATGTGTCTACTGGTAAGTCAAAATAACACTATTTAAATGTAGTCTCACTTGAAGAAAAAAACACAGTATAATTTGAGAAATAACCATAATTTTACATATATAGAAGCTATTTTGACTGGGATAGCAATCTAACTGACATTAAAACACTGAGTAAATGCAGCTGGAAATACAGGATTCCCCTGCTTCTCACATGAGAATACCTTTTGTTAGAAATAATTCATACGGCTAATGTTCTAAAATTCAACTCTAATTATTCCAGTCTTTTTTTTTTTTTGTTAGAAAGACCTCAAACTATGGATCAGAAAAAAGAAAAAAAATCACTGATAGTGCTTTTGACACTATTATCATAACAATGCAGATAATGTAAATGTGAAATAATGAATCATATATTAAAGCTATTTTTTTTTTAGTAAATCAGAGATTCTATTATGAAAAGAGGCCATTAAAACTTTAATTCAAAAATCATACAGTACAAAAGGGTCAAATCTCATATCTTGACAAGGTTTTCAATTTGAGAACTAGCTCTTACATCCCCAGTACTGAGTCCTTTTAACAGTAAAGTCTAATTTAAAATTTAAAAGAGAATGAGGAAGGAATGGAAATTCTCACTGATGACTCAGCTGTGTTTAGGTCTGCAATCTGCCTACTTTATATCTCCTCTTCCTGATGTCTTACTCTCTTCTGCCAATCATCTAGTGCAGAGAAATTTATGGCAAAACGCGAACTCTAAAAAGTCTAAAAAATGGAATGCAAGCTCACATTCATCACCCCTTCTTAAGGTATGACATCTATCAAATATAAATTTTTTCTTTTCAAATCAAAACTTTCTATCTGACAAACTGAATTTCAGTATGTATAATATTTTTTATTAAATACAGTAGGATAACCATATCCCCCAAATACACAAAAAAGATTATTAATGACTTTTGGGTGATTATGTAATCTGTTGTTTTCAGCTTATACCCACCCACCTTATTTCCCTTAACACCCAGCGAGGAAGGTGTGATGACAATTTTGGATTCAAGCAGGGTTCATCTTGTTCATCCTCCATCTTCTTTGTTTCTTTTCAATTAGTTTTGGGAATCACCTGTGAAAGTTCTTTAAGACCTCTTGCACTTTGAGCTGCAATGTGGCCCTTTTCCTCCAGTTCTCCGGTTCTTGGCACATTTTGCCTGATCCTATGGCCTTCAGAACCATGGAAGTCTAAAGAATGTACCTCCTTCACCCTGTCGTTGCTGCCAGGGCTGGTGTCTAAGTTGCTGTGCTAGAATGTCTTCCTGCCGCTAGTGGGGCTACTGATGCCGGGCGGGCTCTGCCTTACACCTGCTGGGGCCGCGTTTCAGGGCGTGTTCCAGTGCTCCAGGGTCTCCATGGGAGTGCGGAGGGTACTTGATCCATTGTGCTAGTCTCTGTTAACTGGTCACAGAGCTCTAACATGTGCTCTCAAGTTCTAGCACAAATTTTGGGTAAAAATAGTTATTTCAGTTGCTTTGTTCAGTTATTCTATTTAAGAAAAACTCACTAGAGATGGGGCATGATGACATACTAAAATTGCTCTTGCCCCTGATGGTGAGGATGCTATTCAGGTCATCCTCATCCCTTATGACCAATTCTTGCCCTGGAGGTAACTCAGAATCTGAAGGCACTATAATCTGGGTGGCCCAACTCACCAGGCCTCCAGACTGGTAATAGAGTCTAGCGGTTAAAAGCATGGATTCTGGAGCCAGACTTTCAAGGTCTGAACCCAGATCCATCACTTGCTACTCCTAGGATCTTGGGCAGGTAATTTAACCTCTTTGTAGTCTCCAGTTTTTTCCTTCTGCAAATAAGATAGTTGTGAAGATAAACATGGTAATACATATAAATGTCTTAGAATAGTGCCTGGTATAGTATGTTCTATATAGGTTTTTGCTATTAAAATTATTAAAGTGGTATTATTTCAATACTCAATAAAAACACCACTTTAAAATTTGCTAACGGTTCTATTATTTTATACCAACTTCTTTTGACCATGCTCCAGATACATCTATTTAATTTTTATTTCCTTTCTCCACTTCTGAAAACTTTGATTCACCACAGTGTACCATAATCGTGTTTCAATTACCTACCAACTGAAGGTGTTGGAATCAGTTCAATAGGTTCAAGTTCAAAATGATAAGATTTATCTCCTGCTCTAAGAGTAATCAAAAATCACATATAAATATCACCCTAAGATAGAAATGGTAAACATAAAGCTTTGTTTTCTGCTCCTGAAAATCCCTATCACTATTAGTAGAAGGTAAGAGCAATAACCTTTTTGTACAGGATCCCAAAGGAAGTAGGAATGAATGGTCCATTTCAGCTCAATACTCATTCTGAAAACGATCCAGGTCACTGACTCGGTACAAATGAAGCTCCTCTTTGCTTCAACTCAATTACTAATGAACATCCTGATTGCCCTCAAAAGTAAATTGGCAGCTGTATTAGGTTCTACAAGAAATTTGTACCCTAGGTGATCCAAGTATAGATTTCTGCCTTCAGTGTAGTTTCCAGATAGTCCCCCAAGGAGACACTTAAGTAGAACATTTTGCTTTCTGAATATGAGTGCTGGGTAATATTTTTTGTTTGTTTGTTTGTCCAAGTCTTTATTAGTTTGCTAAATTTAACACCAAAGTGAACCCTACACTGCATAGCCACATGCAAGGGTCAATTCTATTCCACAAATACTTTTAAAAGCTTACTAGATACACAGTACTTTGTAAGTGAGGTTATCTCAAGGAAAATGACCAAGAACATGTTTTGACATGCATCATATTGCAAACCGTAAAGACTGATTGGCTATATCAAATGTATGAAGTCTACAAAATACTGAACTGAAGAGCTTGGTTAACATTTGACTTCAGAAAGATGATGATGGTATTTTACAAACTCTGGTTGATATAGTCACGTTCCTGTTACAATATTGTCAAGAACAGCAATATTAAATGTTAGCAGAACCTTATAAGAAGACTTACTCTCTATCAGGATATAAAAGCATTTAATACATACAAGCTGGAGTTAATTAAATATCAGAATATAGTGAAAAGCCATATAAAATTAAACTTGGAATATTTAGGACTTAGTGGTATTTCTATCCAAAATAATAATACTTAGAGGGAAATAGCAAAAATTCAGATATTTATTCATTCATTCAAAAGAGTGTTAATGAGAGGCACATGCTAAGACTACAATAGTGAATAAAGCAAAAAAAGACATCTCTATCCTTCCAGGCCTACATTCTAATGGGAGTGAAAGGATATGGGAAGTGAATGGGAGTAAAGAGATAAAAATATGAATGAAACATTACCTGAAGGTACGACTAGCTAAAGAAGAATTTATCCTTAAAGAAGTATCTCATCAATTTATAGATAGGTAGAGTTACTCAGATATAGACTTCTATACATATCACAGGCCCAAAGCATACCAACTAATACTATACTGATACCTTTCCCCCCCAGGGCAGTAAAACATTTTTGAGAAAAGTCACACTTTCAAAACTACCTAAACAAAAACTTGATTGTGTATGCTTTTCTGAAACAGTGGATAGTGTAAAAGGGAGGTCCAAGAAACACTGACCTTCTTACGGGATATTTTATTGAAATGACAGCTAGAATTGGTTGTCTCCTTGGCATTCGGGGTATAGTAATTATGAATCAAATATGGCAATGGAAGTGCATGACTGGGAGTGTGGAATGACCGAGCTGCGTGTGTGTGTGTGCGCATGGGCGCACACACATATGTGTGTGTGAAAGAGGGTATATGAGTTTGTGTAAAGTATGATGTGTATATGCAGATGCGGATTTTAATTTTGTAATGAGAAAATCTGCTAAAAATATCAATTCTGTTTTTTTGGTGATTTATCTTAAAATTTCCACTGTGTAATCTATATATACTTTACTTGATAAAGGTACTTATATGTTGGTCAACAGCCTAAATTTATTTTATTTGGCAACTTAAACATAATCATCTATAGTAATTCTAAGCTGACACAGTGGTTTTTCAAAAATACTAACTGGGTTAATTAACACAAATAAATTACTTAATACATATTAGGGGTTTTTTTTTGTCTTTGAATCCTCACACTTTATGGCACTCGTTATTTTTAATGTCTCCATACACTGGGAAATATAATTAAGGTTGAAAATATTTACTTCTTTAATGGAAAATAAATTTAAATTGGCCCCACATAGCTATAATATATTTATCCCTTCTAACACATTAATTAGGAAGAAAAACACTTCACTAGAATGACTACTGACTCCAGTAAACAATTCCTTTTTTCATCAGAGAGCAGTAACTGACTCCTAGAAACAATTATTTTTGTTCTTCTAAAATAAAATTGATATTTTAGTAAAATTATTAATGTTTTAAATTTGGGTGCAGTGAAGATATGTATTTAAAATATTTTTGTGATATATTTTGCATAGCTTATGAGTCATAATGATTTTATAACTTAAAAAATCTCAAGAATTATTTTAATATTCTACAGAGTATTCTTTTAATAGAAAACTTGTTTATAAATATTGAAGTTTTGCTAATAAACATGTCTCAGATTTTTCTGAATTCCACCCATGTGTATTTCACCATAATGACTTTTTTGCCTATAAATCTAGAGTTATGCTAATAATCAGATGGTCCATGAAGAATCAATAAAAACCAAAAAAACTATTAATATTTGTATAAAGTTCATAACAATGAGTGGGTGAGATGATAAGTGACTTAGAAAAATTTGATCTGCCTAAAGTTTTCCAAATGTGATTCTGACATTTCACTATGAGGAGTCAAGCAAAATTAAAGCAACAATCCCTCATTTCAGAGCTTTAATAACATTCACATTGAAAATAATTTCTTTAGAAGGAATTAAATCTTATTTCTGGAGACAGAGTAAGTAAGTAAGTATATGACCTAAATCTTTTGGCTTTTGGAGAAAGGCCTTTATAATTTCTTCCAAACTATGGGTCCGTTCGAGGTTTTCTACATCTCCCATAATTTCTTGAGTATTATTTTAGAAAAACATGTTGAGGAATATATGGGCTGAGAAAAATTACAAAGTTATATAAATGCCCCAAAGAAAAGAGCAATACGACTATGCTTTTTCTGTTTTTCTCACCTATGGCATTAATAAAAATGCTTTAGATTTATATATTTTATTAATTTACTTTTAAGAAGAGATTTGACAAACTAATTATTATGGTTTATTTCATTTTCTTATCTTATGCTTTATGCAAGACTTGAAATTTAAGTAATTCTAAAGGAGATCCATCCCTATAGACGCTAATGTACTCTGACTCTAAAATCAATTTCTCTTGTGCTTCCTGAGTGTGCAGTTTTGAAATATGGTTATGGTCAAAAGGTGGAGCAAAGAGCTGGCAAAAGGGACACAGGTCTTCTGTTGGGTGACACGCTCAAGAATGATAAAGGAGTAATGGATCTGGAGTTTTGGTTATTTCCTTAGAGCTTTCATTAAGTTTATTTTTTGTCAAAGCATATGTTTTTATTATATTTGCTGTTGTTCAGTAGTGGATTTCATGCTAGAATTCAATGACAGCATCCATTAGCAGAGGCTACTTAAATCTCTGATTACTGGAAAGGAAGTATGCAATATCCACTTATTTGCTGACATTGGGGCAGTGGAATTTTCAATCGGCTCCTTATCTTTGGCAAAAAAAAAATTATTACATTTTTCTTCATGGGTTTTTGAATTCTATATGCCTATTTTGTACTCCTACATTTTGCTGGTCTTCTAAAGCATCCATTTATATGCATTTATTCTATTTTTATTCTCTCATATCTATTGTTTTATCAGGCAGTTTTAATATTCTGGTACTACATATGCTTTTTCTCCTTACTCAGGCACTGTAGTCTATAATAATAGCAATCAAGGCAGTTCATTCTGACAAATGTGTGTCAGAAAAAGCCTGCTGTGACTTTGAAATATTGAAAGTGACTGATAACATAATGTGTGAAGCGGAATAAATGCATACAAATGGAAGTTTTAGCTGAGCAGTCAAAGAATGAACTAAATACAGTGTCAGAACTCGGCCCTGAAAACTCTGGGTGTCAGTGGTTACAATGGCAAATTACTAAATGCACTTTGCAAAGTGTTTTATGAATAAAGCAGGGGCTGGACCTTTATCATTTCTCTTTGTGCTTGGGCTTCTGCAGGAAGCACGACCAAGTGATGTTCCCTTAAAAACTTTCTGGTTTGGGAAGTCACACGGTGTTTAAAAAGAAGATAAAGGCACTAGCCGGCAGTTGGGAAATATGATGAGAGAGGATGGGATCACTCAATGTAGAACATGAAAAGTTTGGCTTCTGGACGGACAGACATCTAGGCTACAATAAATCCACTTACGAAGAAACACCCAGGACATAAAAGAATAACTCTTGATTGGCAATTTGCTAAAACCTGTCCTTATTTTTGAAAAGCACACTGACATTTAAAATGGAGTGCTTTGAAGAGAGGGATAATGAAAATAAATCCTTCCAATATTTGAACATGGCATGGATGGCAAATAGAGTTTTCTCATGTGGGAGACTAACCGACTTTCTATATTTCTTGCTAACCCCCGCTTGCCGGTGAGCAGAGGGCCTAACAAAACTAGACACACTGACTTCATACAGGTTCAGCAGGGATTGGACTCTCATCCAAGAGAGGAACCTCATTCTTTTGCACTACAAGTAGGTTGTTTAGAGAAAGAGATTGGCGAGGCAGTCAAATGAGTGGGGGAGAAAACAATCTCTCTCTCTCTTTCCCTCCACTTCCCCTCCTTCCTCCTTCTTGCTTCCTCTCCCACTGCTTTCTCTTAGCTAACTATATTTAGAAAGCAGTTTATTCTTCCTCAGGGATGTCAAGGCTGGAGGTACAAGTTAAGAGGGTCTGTGAGTATTCTGTTGGCAATTTTCACACATACAAAATAGAACACTTCTGGGCAGTGTTATATATATAGGTATTAGAGAATATGCCTCAATCCATGGTCTTTTTAGAAGTGTGAATGAATTTAGTGTTCTTGGGTCTCAGAGTTCAAGAGTATAAACCTGAGATACACTGGTGTTGGCAGGTGCCTTAGGAGATGTTGCCAAATATATTAACTAATAAAAATGGAGTTCTTTCTCTGCCACTATAAATGTGACTACTTTGAGAAGGCTAACCACTGGGGTGGAAATGTGACAGTGTGGGGGAGGCTCAGAGATGGCTCGAACAAATTTGTTTTCATCTTCTGTTCTACAGCCTTTTTAAAATTCGTTCCACATTGTTCTTTCATGTCTCAGGTTTACTTTTTTTTTCCCTCTCGTTTCCATTGTATTTTAGGTTGCTGTCATCTCTCATCTGGATTATTGCCACAAATTTCTGATTGGTCTCTCAGCTACTAGAGACTTGCTTTAAGATAATCGATAATCAACACTGTAGGCAGAGAAAACTTAAAATGTAATGTAAGCTTTACTGTGTAATCTCACTTAAAAACCTCTGACGGTGCCCTCTCGCCTCAGGGTCAAGCGTGAATGCCGTGACCGTACCCTGCACGAAGGCCCTGTGTTCCTTCTTAGCATCTTTTGCTGCAGAGCCACATGGTGACTTCTCCTCTTGTTCCTTCTGCTTCGAAAGTACTTTATTTACTGAATGAGTCTGCGAGGGGGGACGTAGCAAAGTACCACAGACTGGATGGCTTAAACAACAGAACTTTATTTCCTCACAGTTCTGAAGGCTAGAAATCCTGGATCAAGAGGTCAGCAGGGCAGGGCTGATTTCTCCTGAGACCTCTCTCCCCTTGACTTGTAGATGGCTGTCTTCTCCCTGGGTCCTCACATGGTCTTTCCTGTTTGTGTCTGAGTCCTATTTTCTCGTCTTATGAGGACATGAATCGGATTGAATTGGGCTTGCCCTCGTGAACTCATTTAATTTTAATTACTTCGTTAAAGACCCTATCTCTAATTCACATTCAGAGGTACTGGGGGTTAGAACTGAAGCATATGAATTTTGGGGGACACAATTCAGCTCATAACAACAACCAGCTTCGACTGTTCTTTCAATTGTCTGTTCAGATCCATTCCACTAGGCAGCCTTCCCAATACTTTCCATATGAGTTCTACGCTGATTCCCTGTGTTCCCAGAACACACTGCGTGGAACGTCGCCCATTCATTTGTTTACCTTCCCTCCCAGAGACTAAGCAGCGTGGAGGCTGGGGTTGTACGTAGTCCACTGCTCTAAAGCCACCGCCTGACAGACTGTCTGGCACAAAGTAGGTGGTAAATAAATACCTTTTTTTTTTTTTTTTTAAGATTTTATTTATTTATTTGACAGAGAGAGACACAGTGAGAGAGGGAACACAAGCAGGGGGAATGGGAGAAGGAGAAGCAGGCTTCCCGCCGAGCAGGGAGCCTGATGCGGAGCTCGATCCTAGGACTCTGGGGTCATGACCTGAGCCTGACCCGAAGGCAGACACTTAATGACTGAGCCACCCAGATGCCCCTAAATAAATACTTGTTGAGTGAGACAAAGTATTGCTTCGTTTGTTTTTTCCTTCCCTTTTCAAATCAATTTACACTAACTTGAAACATAGTAAGTACACTGTATCTGGTTGATTACACTGGTTTCAGTATAAATTTTCCTTTGAGGTTGACTATAAAATCTTTACTACATTTTTAAACTTGTTTTTCATATTAGCCCTGTAGTGTGATTGTTTCAAAACAGGCATACAAGTGGGAATATTGAGGTCATGTAAGGCCCCACATTACATGTTCTACCTAAGAGCAGTTGCATGGATTTCCAAAGGGTAAAATTAGAGAAGAAAGGAAAGCTTACGAATTCAAATACACTCTTTACCAGGTGTTTCATTGTGGAGCCTATCTGTTGTGTATAATATAAGCTGCACCAAGTGACCAAATCCTTTTGGAACAATTCCTGTGCAATTCAACAGTTCTGAATTTGAAATCCTGTGTTATCAAAAGAATGAATCCCTTGTGCTACTTGCAAAACTGGTCGTGCGCATAAGGTCATTTTTGGTGGAGAAGAAAAGGAATAGTCTAACCTGTGGGAACACATCAATTGGTTGTTAAGATAGATTTTCAGTGTTGGCAAAGCATGTGAGAAACTCTGAAAGTGGCATGCAACGGCCCGTTATTTAAATCTTTCCTAAAGGGATTCTCTACCCATCTTTTGTGAGATTATGCAGAATCCGTGTCCTAGAGGTAGCCAGTTTTCAGAGAAATGATTTTACAGATGGTGGTCACAATGGCTATATGAGACCTCAAATGGTCACCTTCCCATCTGAATAAGACACAGGGTCTGACCACTCTTGTAATGAGTAAGCAGGCTCAGCCAGCCTTTGTTTTAGAATAGAATTTTTTGGCAGTGTGTTTGTAAAAGGTTTCAAGGGGCGACTCCTTTTAAAGGTTTCGGTTTGTTACTTTTTATTTTAATCAACGATAACACAGAAAAGCTTTGCTAGAACATTTGTTTAAAAGCTTCTCTTTGAACATGCCACTTTCTCATTTATTTTTTACATTTTTCTACATGCACAGAAGGTCAAAAAAGTTCTGAAAGTAGGACATAGAATTTTGCATAAACCATCCCAGGACTTATTTTTTTTTTTAAATGTAAGGAATGTGAAAGAGTCAGGGGCATCAGCTTAGAAACTCCTGTGTTTCAAACTCTACACCAATCACTGAGTTGCTTAAAGAAGGAAGCAAGAGACAGGGTCTTCTCCAGCAAGCTGCTTACATACCCATGTTTCTTGGTTCCTTCTTCCCCGTCCCACTCTTCCACAGTAATTCTAAATAAGGCATATGCAATTCCAAAACTTTTAGAATTTAGGAAGAGAAAAACATATTTAGGGGTTTTGATCAAGTTGGCTCAATTTTTGTTTCCTGAAGGAAGGACATTAAGCAATCTGTGCTAATTTCCTGAATGAAAAGATATTTAATTCTCTAAATGTAAGATGGATACCAAGTCAGAACAAAATATAGTTATTTGAAATGAATTCATTGAGTTAACATCTGACTATGCTGTCCTTCTTTTATTTCTTTTCTCACTTCACAACAGGCTGGTGAACACTTTCTTGGAGCTGGTGTCTGTGGAAAGGCATTGGCAGCTGGCAATAACGGTGACTGGATTTCACCTATGGGAAGGCTATTTAAACTGAGGCGGGAAGTTGAGCAGGAGTTAGCAAGTGGAAACGCGAATGTAGGAATAAAGGTCCTGAGGCAGAAGCAAGCACCAGGAGCAGACCACTGCCTTGGGATGCAGCTAGTGGGGAAGAGTGGCAAAATGTGGTGGGTAGGGAGAGGCCAGACAAGAAGAGTCTCATAGGGGCCTTTTTATCTCTTCTATTTTTCTTTTTGTCTTCATAACGTCCGATTCAAAATTCACGTATCGGGCTCCTGAGTGGCTCAGTCGGTTAAGTGTCTGTCTTCAGCTCAGGTCATGATCCTAGGGTCCTGGGGTCAAGTCCTGAGTCAGGGCAGGGTGTGTGTGTGGGGGGGTAATCTCTGCTGGGCGGGGAGTCTGCTTCTCCCTCTGCCTCTGTCCCTCCTCCCTGCTTGTGCCCTTTTCTTTTTTTCTCTCTCTCTTTATATAAATAAATAAAATCTTTAGAAAAAAAAGATACCC
>CM052899.1:109188834-109251076 GCA_028534135.1 Potos flavus
AAAAAAAAAAAGAAATTGCTGTCACAAAAAACAGATAAACAACAACGACAAAAAGAGAAATAGCTATCAAGCACTAACTCTGTGGCAAGGATTGCTCTAGATCTTGAGGATATAGAAATTGTGTAATTTACTGTCATTACTCGTGCACTTTTCCAGTCTTTTCTTTTCTAGTGGCTCTTCCTGTTTTTCCTCTAATATCAGCCCTTGTTGCTGGGCTTTCTTTTTGCTGCACATATTTTCTCTTGATTTCCCCCACCCCTTGTTGCTTTGTAGTAATAAATCCTACATCTGTATCTCTCTCCCCCGTCTAACCCACTCTCCTGTCTCATGTTTTCAACAGTTTTCAGATAGACTTCTTGATGTCACTACAAATTTGGCATGTGCAAAACCAATGGCATGTGCTCCCTTTCCATACTGTCCCCCTTCCTACGTTCCTATTTACAACTTTTCAATTGAGTATTTGCTATCACCTCTCTTTCAGTTTTCCCCCTTTAGTCAGAGTGTATTGCTTAAGAGAGTGACCTCTGGAGTGAGGGCTGAAATCCCAGTTTAGCCATTTATTAACTGTAACTTGAGCAGTTTACTTAATAGCACCTTTCTCTTAGGGTGTTGTGAAGATTAAAGGAGTTAGTCCATTGAAAAACTTTAGAGGAGTAACACAAGTAAATGTGCAATAAATGATTGTATTATTGTGGGTATTGTTAATTCATTCTTCTTTGTTCCTTATATTCTCTAATACCTATAAAATCTTTCTTCAGATTTGTCGTGAGGTACATTGTAGTTGACTCTTCAATGTCTCTTCCATGCCATTAGACAGAGTCTAAGCTATAAGTATATAATCTCGTGGGGATCTGCTCAGTCTGGGGGTAAACACATGACCTACGATGAACTAATTAAGCCAAAGGGATAGATTTATATTCATGCTTGGGAGGAGAGAGTTCTCATTTTCTTCCCCTGAATGGAAACGGGGGAGCATGTTCCCCCTGTGGCTGCTATAAGCATCCTCTGTCACAAGGCAAGTCAGCCTGAGGACAATCCTATCTCACTCACCAAGGATGGATGGGTGGAGACGTGGAAGAAACTTGGTTTTTGGTTAGAGTCCTTCAACCAGTGCCTAAGTCTTTTGTAACTAGTACGTTCTACCTATCAAATTGTAATTCATATTATTTTATTTTCTCTCCTAAATTTCACATTTATATATTTAAGTTCCTGTCTAATAAAAAGGTCAAGTTTACCAAACCCAAGGCCAAAGTCTTAATTCCCCTGGCTTGTAAACTACTTTTGGCTCATGCTTGACCAACTCAGGTAATGGAAACAACCACCACACGCTTACTTGTTCAGAAGAAAAAGTTATCTTGATTCCTCTGTTTACCTCAGCCATCACATCCATATCATTTGCTAGTCCTATTAGTTTTATAGCTATGATAGACTGGAACCTGTCACTCTTCACCATCTCAATTTTACCACCCTGCCCCTGGCCATTGTTGCCTCTCTCCTGGATTACTGTGCTGGCTTCCTAACTGATCTTCCTACATTTACTCTTGCTTACTGCCTCTGTTGCTCTCCCTCTTTCTACAATATTTCCTTCTTTATCTCAACAGCTAGAGGTAATAAGTACTCCTCTTTTTAAAACTTGCAACAACTTGCCTTTGTTTTTTGGAAAAAAAAAACTATAGTTTTTATTATGCTTTTCTAGGTTCTGCAATACATCTGCACCTGACTAACTTAATTTCCTTTCATACTGTTCTCTTGTCCGTTCACCCTGCCATGCTGGACTCCTTGCCGTTCTTTAAATACTCCAAACTGGTTCTCACTTCAGAACCTTTACACTTGTTGCTTATACATAGAATACTCTTCCTATACATTTTGCATTCAAGGTTGTATCAAATGTTGCTTCCTCAGAAACATCTTCTGTGACCCATCTCAACATTGATCTGTTTTTATTCTCTGTCCCAGTTATGTTTTCTTCTTGGCATGTTTTTCAATATGAAATTATCCTACTTGTTGTCTAATTTATTATATTTTCTCCTCCAACTCTCCAGTATAATGTAAGCTCCAGCAAAGCAATAACCTTGTCAATCTTGCTTACTATTTTTTTATCTAGAAAAACAAAATTGTATGAAGCACTAAGTAGTTGCTCAATGAATATTTGTTGATCAAATGAATAAACATGAATCCTACTCTCTAATACGTTGCTTGCCTTAGTAATCACAAGTGAGAATAGGATTCTTTCCCCCTCAAACATTATTTAACAAGAATTTATTGAATACCTACTAAGTATATATTACCTATTCATAGAAGATTTAAAAAAGGAGGAATAAGAGAGGTTTTGCTATTCTTTTTAAGCTAAGAATTTAGAACATATTTGGGGCGCCTGGGTGGCTCAGAAGGTTAAGCCTCTGTCTTTGGCTCAGGTCATGATCTCAGGGTCCTGGGATCGAGCCCCTCATCAGGCTCTCTGCTCAGCAGGGAGCCTGCTTCCCCCTCTCCCTATGCCTGCCTCTCTGCCTACTTATGATCTCTCTCTCTCTGTCAAATAAATAAATAAAATCTTAAAAAAAAAAGACTTTAGAACATATTTGAAATGTCAAGGTATAAACACAATAAATGAATAAAAGAGTGACATATGTGGTACAGAAAAGATAAAATACAGAAATAGGATGAAGGGTCTTAGATAAGAGCTGAATTTGCTAGGGAGGACTTATGCTGAGGATGGATTATGAGCTGGAACCCACACAATGTGTAAGATTTGAGTAGGTTTAGAAAGAAAGGAATAACTGTGTGTTCCTAGGCACAATATGCTAATATTCAATTATGTTTGTGACTGTGGAATGGAAAGGAGAGGAAAGCAAAAAAGGAACATTTGAAAGCAATTTGCCTCAATCTTTTCTTGTTTATGTCTATGCTCTTTCCATAAGCTATGTCTCTGGTTTTCATTATCTTAATGGAGAATGCGCCCAAGTCTATATCCATCACACTACTCTCTCCCTCAAGTTTCCACCCCGCATTGTCATTTGTCTGTCATTGTCTCTACATTTCTCTATATGAACACATCATCTTCCAGTACCTCAAACTCAGCATGTCAAGACCAAAATTAGCTCAAAATTAGTTCACTAGTACAACTGGTTTTACTCTCAAGTCAGCTTCCCCTCCTGGCTTCTCTTCTGTGATTTCCCCTTTTCCTAGCCAGCAAGGCTAAGGATTTCACTTATGTTGGGTTCCCCTTTGCACCATCTCTGTGTCTAGTTAATGGCCAACATTACTTGTACAATATCTTTCTTCTTCCTTCCATTTCCACTGCCTTCAGTCTACTTCAGGCATTTCCCTTTTTCTAAAGGATTCATTCACCCATTCATTCAGTTAATACTTTTCAAATGTCTGTGTGGTAGGCCTTTTTCTAGATGCTTGGAATACATCTCTGAATAAAACAGAGAAGAACCCCTGCCTTCTTGGAGTCTATATCATAGATACAGTAATGGCTTCCTAACTGGTAGCCTTCCTTCTAGCCAATTCCTCCTTTATTTCATTGTATACATTCTTTCCAGACTGATCAAAAAGCATACTACTGATTATGACTAGTCTTTCTCAAATTCTTAAGTGACTACTCCACATGTCCTAAATCCACAAAGCTTGGCCTGATATTCAGGACCCCCAGGTTTTATGCTCTTCTATCTCATCAACCTTAAAGAAGTATTCACTGCCACTCTGCTGAATATATTCTGGTTGGGAGGTAATTCGTTTGGCAAATTTCTGTGGTTGCTAAAAAAATAGAAAAGAAGAAATTCACATTAGTAAAATTCGTGTTGATTAGTTCAAAGAACATGAGAGTTTGCCTAGAAGGACGATGCTTACTTTTATAGGGAGTGCTATAGATATCTTGGCTAATTAATGGGAAAAAAGCCCCCAGAAAATTGATAAAAATTGTAAGAACAAAAATGTAACTATAGAGAATATTATTTTGGAAAAAGACAGAAAACCTTGTCAGAACAGAAAGCCTATCATATTTTTTTCAGGTTGCTGGCTCCTCTCATCATATCTCCATGTCTGATCCTGGAACATTGGTAAGACTATCATAAAGGCATAATTTTTATATACATACTCTGAGGTCAGTTATATATAAAATAAAAATGTTCGATTTCAATTATTTTCGATAGTTACTAACATTGTTTCAAACATAAATAGCTTCATAAAATGACAATTGTAAAATGGATTATTAAGAAAAAGAAAATGAATGTACACTTTGAGGTACATCTATCTGTGTCTTTTTGAAGTTGGTGCTAAAGCAGGAAATTATGTTCATTAAGACAAAAATCATTAGTGCCTCTGTTAGACTTGTCATTCTGGGTTATATGAACTCATAAATGTCATTCCATACGGAAATCGTATATTTTTATCTTAGCCATACTATAGTTCCAGAAATAGTAGGTTCTATTTCATATTAGTAAGTGTTTAACATGTGACTAGACAATCTAAACAACTATAATGTTAGTCTTTTTTGAGCTGCTCAAAGAACTCTGAAATGAGATAGTAAGAGGTGATTATGGAATCCACCAATTAAAAAGTCATGATGAATGAAAACTTCTATGAAGGAAGAATTGAAGTTTTGGCCTAGTGCAGTCTTAAGTTGTTTGTAACAAAATAAGATAAGAGAGCGAAAATAGCATCCTTCACATATAGCATCCTTCCCAGCTTTCCATTTCAATACTTTTATTGTTTCCTTCTGATCAGCTGATACAAGACAGATTCAATTTCAAATAGATCTGCTCCCTCACTTAAAGGAGAACTGTCGCTGTTGGCATGATGTTTAAGTCTCTGGAAATCACCCATAGGCATTTTAGTATGCGAGAAGGTGGCTACTTGCATGGGCATGAAGACCGTTTGGGTGCTTTTTGTTATCCCGGGGCACGCTGGCGCATGTGCTTAGACCTACAGTAGGATCTCTGGTAGCATCGTGTTAGACAGCATGGGTTCAAACCTGGCTCTGCTACTTATTAGCTTTATGACCTTGGAAAACTGAAAATATTTTCCTTGACTCAGTTTCCTCCTCTGTAAAATGTGACTGATCATAGTATTTACCTCATAAGTTTATTGTGAAGATTAAATGACTTAATACAGTTAGGGCGCTTGGAATAGTACCTGACACATAGGAAGTCTTCAGTGATTATTAACTATTATTTTAAGGTACAAGATAGTTTCTCTATAAGTTAGGGATAACACAATCCACAGCACCTTATCCATTATTTGTGTTACTTTTTCTGTATGTCTATAAAGTAATGACAATTTTTAAATAGGTGTTCTAGTTATGTTTATGACCCCGTTAAACATATTTGCCGATACTCCTGCTCCTTTATAGTAGCCATAACTATGCTTCTGAAAACATTTATTTTACTAGTAAATTCTAGGGCTACAAAACTGATTTTTTTAAACAAAGAGAATGGCAGAACAGGTGAAACCCTGGACTGGGAACCTGGATTTGTGATCCCCAGGGCATATTCTGACCTGTTTGTTTTTTGACCTAAGTTTAAACTCTGGGCAGGTGACCCCATTTCCCTTCTCGGTTTTACATTTGTAAAATTAGGGAATTCATCTAAATGCATGCCAAAGTCACATTCTTGTCTCATCATCTATGGTTGTTCCTTCCATCCACATAATTACCATGCAAGCCCACGTGCTTATTCCCATGCTGTTACCATTCTTACAATATTTTAAGGGTCTATTAAAAAAGAACCACATTCTCTGATTATCTTCAATAACATCAAATTTTCACTTTAAAAAGCGTGTTGAGGCTAAGTCCCGTGAGTAAGATGAGTGTTTTGGATAGAAAAATATGATGCAAGTAAAATAGAATTATAATAGAATTCTATAGTATTTTTGAGAGAGGCTTATAATTGACTCTCAGGCATGTGTGTGTGTGCATGTGTACTTTCAAGCACAATGCACATTTGTAGTTTTAAGTTCTGAAATGTTTTGTTAAAAACTCAGCCTTTAGTCACACCTACTTTATACCACTATAATAACCATGCTTTTTGTAAAACAACCGCTTTTTGAATGAAATCATACTAAGATCTAGAAACAGTCCAAATCTTATAAAATAATGAAAGGCTGATCCGACTTCTTGCCAAGCAGCTTGATCTAATGTCGTGGGCTCATTACTCAGCTGAAATATTGCTCTGCACTTCGCACTAGTCATTTATCTTCCCTGTACCTCAGTACTTTTTTTCAGAAAAGTCTAATAAAGATGCTTGTTTATAAAAGGTACTCTTGTACTTTGGATGAAGAATTCCCCAAATGCTGTATGATGTAAGTACAAGGAAAACAGAATCTTGTAACACTTCAAAATCTGCTCCACGGAATTGCATTGTCTCATGGTTGGGATTGTGTTCAGCATTGAGAATGCTGTCTGCTCCTTGACACTAAAACCTCGCGATTTTCTTAAAATTTGGCTACTGCTTTTCAAGATTAATAAAACTAATTTCAAATCATATAGTGCCCATTTGATAAATATTTTTGAAATATTTGAAACATCACCAATTGTACTTATACTCCCATTTAATTAGGCCAAACACTGAAACAAATGTAAATTAGGTTCTTCATCAGAAGCAGCAGTCAGGGTGATGGGTAAAATCCACAGAATATTAGGCACAAAGATAGCTTCATGAGGATTCAGGAAACAGAAAAAATGACTGACTAATAAGCTACTTCATTTTTTTTTCTCTTTTGTTGTAGTTTCCTAAATTCAAAATTCTAAAATTTTAAATTTAAAACAAGTGTTTTAAAAGGGACTGCTCTGAAATAGGAATGCTATATTACTTAGTGGCTTCCAAAAGCTAATACTTATTTAATATATGTGTATGATATGAGAAAAGAAAATAATTTCCTATAACACTTTATAGGTCAAATATGTTATTATTTTAAATAAAAATATATGTACAAATATATATTATTTTATTCCAATCCAGTCTCTATTTGAAAGTGAATCTTTCATGTCCTCTTGCTTTCTTTTGCGACTCCCGAAACATTTTTCTTTACTACTTTATATAAATATGACCATCTAAACTATCTTGTTTTCTTGATCCAGAACAGAAAACCAACAGGTTTCAGTGTGTGTGTGTGTGTGTGTGTGTGTGTATTTTCTAAAATTTATTTACTTATTTATCTTTAAAAATAGTATCTGATGTGTGAGACAGAAGAATACCACTAGGGATATGTTAATGTAATTTGAGCAACTGTAGAACAAAAGTCTGTAAGCTGAAAAGTCGTTTGAAATAAATAACCCCTGGGTAGTGAATTACATTTTTTAAAAATCATCATCACTTTTCTAGAAATCGTTTTCCAGTTGTTTTTTCCTGGAGGTGAAATTGAGCTGATCCAACACTTGCAATAAACGACCAAAAAGAAAAAATGAGAGTTGGAAGGAGAATGCAAGAGAAAGCTGTTGTGAGCACTTGAATCTGCACATCCTTTCCCTTACGGCTTCCTGGATCCTCTGATTGCCACCAAGTCCTCTCTATCCCTCTTTAAATAGTACCTTTTTTCTAATCATTTCTCAATCTCATTGAGAATATTCTCACCGCTTCACAGCTGGAATACTACAAGGGCCTTGTAATGGCTTTTCTCAATTAAACTCTGTCTTGTTTAACCCAACACCTTGGATTCCTCAAATGTTCCTGTGTCCAATGCTCTCCTCAGAGCCTCACAAAGCTGGTGTGGAGTCCTGAGTCAGGACACAAACCCCAGCCTGAGTTTGAGTCCTAGCTCCACTTGTCATTACTGTGTGACTTCGGTAAGATACTTAGCTCCGAGTCTCAGTTTGCTCAAATTTTTAAAACGTAATGAATAAACGACCACTTTACAGAGTTGTGGCAAGTACTACATGAAATACGTCAAATGTTCAGCACAGTGGGTACCTAATAAGTAGCAGCTATCAGTACCCTGGTCACATTTAATTTTAGCTTCTCGACCTGTACTCACCTGCCACATCGTTCCTTCTCATTGTCCTTTCAACACAGATGACTTTTTATTTTGATGATTTCCTCATGTTTTCCTGAGTACCTTACCTGGACCAATATCCAAATTCTACTTATCCTTGAAGCTTTCTAGCTCAAGTCTAAGAAAATCTTTCTATTCTAGTCAGCAATGATTTCCTGTCCTCTAAATTTTTTCAGCATTTATTATCCATACCAGTTTAATGGCTAAGTTCATATTGCTTAATGTTTACATAGGTATCTTGATAATGTCACTCCTATTCTCAGAGCCGAGGGACTGTATATATTTTGTATGCTAAAGGGAAAACAATTATTTAACTTCTGGCTGTAAGCATCTATATGAGTGCTCCTTCCAGCTGACTGACTGCAGAGGTTAAGCCAGTGGTTGACTGATTTTGGGACTGCTAACTGGGCAATCAGCTTTTTTTCACTTCCTGAAACCATAGAAGTCCTAAAAGAAAAATCCTGAAAGAAAATTCTAAAAGAAAAACATAGGCAGTAAACTCAGTAAACTCTTGGACATCAGTCTTAGCAATTTTTTTTTTTTTTTTTGGATTTGTCTCCTCAAGCAAGGGCAACAAAAGTAAAAATAAACAATTGGAACCACATTAAACTGAAGACTGCAGTGAAGGAAATTATCAACAAAACAAAAAGGCAATCTACTAAATGGGAAAAGATATTTGTTAATGATATATCTGATAAGGGGTGAATATTAAAAATATGTAAAGAACCCATACAACTCAACACCAAATAATTTGGTTAAAAAATGGGCAGAGGACCTGAACAGAAACTTTTTTTTTTTTTAAAGAAGACATACAGATGGCCAACAGACAAGAAAAGGTGCTCAACATCACTCATCATCAGGGAAATGCAAACCAAAATCACAACGAAATACCACCTCACACCTATCAGAGAGGCCAGTATCAAAATGTCAAGAAATAACAAATGTCAGTGAGGATGTGGAGAATTCTCCGTGCACTGTTGGTGGGAATGTAAATTAGTGCAGCCACTATGGAAAACAGTATGGGGGATCCTCAAAAAATTAAAAATAGAAATACCCTACAACTTAGCAATTCCACTTTTGGATATTTAACCAAAGAAACCAAAACCATTAATTCAAAAAGATACATGCACCCCTATGTTCATTACAGCATTATCTAAAATGGCCAAGATGTGGAAGCAACCTAAGTGTCCACTGACAGATGAATAGGTAAAGAAGATGGGGCATTTATATAACGGGATGTTACTCAGCCATAAAAAAGAATGAAATCTTGCCATTTGTGACAACATGGATGAACCTAGAGGATATTAACCTAGAGGAATTAATCAACATGGATGAACCTACAGGATATTAATCAGACAGAGAGAGACAAATTCCGTATGCTTTCACTTCTATGTGGAATCTAAAAAATAAAACAAACAAGACAAAACAGAAACAGACTCATAAATACAAGGAATTGGTGATTGCTAGAAGGGAGGTGGGTGGAGGGATGGGAGAAACAGGTAAAGGAGATGGAGAGGTACAATCTTTCAGATATAAAATAAATAAGTCATGGGGATGTAAAGTGTAATAGCATAGAGAGTATAGCCAATAATATTGTAATAACTGTATGGTGAGAGATGGTAATTATACTTATTGTGGTAAACATTTTATAATGTAAGTAAACATTAAATCGTTATTAATACATCTGAAACCAATATAATATTGTATGTCAATTAAACTATACTTCAATTAAAAAAAAATGGGATGCCTGGTCCGTCCAGGTTATTCTGGAAATTAGGGTCTTGGAAAAACAAAAACAAAGTAAAGCATAGATATTCTAACAGTTAACAATGCGAAGGGAAGAAACAGTAACAATATTCAAGGAATTTAAAAGTAATTAAATAAAAGTAGTAATTTATGGATGAAACATAAAGTATTTCATATGTCAAGGATTATGATTAATTCTATTCTGTGCCCCTAAGGGGGAGTAGAAGGGGGAGAGAGAGAAAGGCAATCCCCAAGTATTTATTTGAAATACAGATTATTAAAAGTATATGACAATTTTTGGAGCCATACTGTCTGGATTTGAATCTCAGCTCTAATACTCAGTAGCTTTGTGAACTGGGACAAATTACCTCATCATATTTCAGTTTCTGTGTCTATAAAATGAGGATAATAATAGTACTTCCCTCATAGACTGTTAAATGTAAGAACTCAAAATCTGGCACACAGTAAATATGATATAGTCTTTTTTTTTTTAAAGATTTTATTTATTTATTTTTAAGAGAAAGAGAGAGGGAGAGCACATGAGAGAGAGAGCATGAATGGGGGCAGGGAGGGGCAGAGGGAGAAACACACTCCCCGCCAAGCTGGGAGCCCCTCTCGGGACTTGATCCTAGGGCTCTGAGATCATGACCTGAGTCAAAGGCAGATGCTCAACCAACTGAGCCATCCCAGCGCCCAATACAGTCTGTTTAATAGGATTCTTACATGCTTTTAAAAGAAAGTTGAGGGAAGATGGGGTGCATGATGATGAGAAAACTGGACATGGAATTAGGACTCTTGAAATTTTTCCACTTTTATTGCTTTTTGTGATTCTAAGTAATTTACCCCTATGGACTAGTTCCATCCTTGATAATAGAGGAAGTACTGATCATTCCATTTGTAAAAATTCTGAGAATCTGTGACTAAATTGAAATACTGTTTATGCACCTGTACCAATATCATGAATCCAACAAAATCATTCTTCATTCAGTTTGAAATATGTCCTTGTTTTTGTGACTAGGTGGTTCATTCTTGAAGTTTAAGGACAGAAGCCAATAGGCAAAAGGGACTTTTTTATTGATGAAGTAGAAAATTAAACTCATGAATTAATTATTCCTTGATATCCACTAAGATTTAAGAACAGAGATAAGATCATACTAAATGCTAGACAAATATTTTTTATCACATTTTTAATTTTATGAATAGTTAAGATTCTAAAATCAACACTGAAGTTTATTTTATTAAAAGCATGATGATATCACTGAAAAATCCAGCTTTATTCTACTCTTAAATGTTTTTAATATAACAACTTTTGACTAAATAATTTTTGTATACGAAGAACCATTATAAGACAAGGGCCACATAAACATTTGATGAACCGTGCTGGAGAATTCACTGCAAACATTACTCACCATGCTAGAACTCTAACCTATCGGATGAGATTGTAGAAATACTTTAACTTCTGCCACCAAGTTATCTAGTATTTAGGCAGACCAAGGAAACAGAATTCCTCTATCCAAATCTATGGTTATATATATTGTAGCACTTACCGGTCTTTAAAAGTCATTCTTGCATGTACAAGTGTAAAAGTGAATATATCCCTACAGCTCATGTTTCTGATGCCTAACCTGATGCTTGCCAAAGCTCAGGCTATCTACTCAGTGTATACTTTTGTAGTATAATAGTTGTGCACTAATATGCAAGTGTGTAATAACCAAATGTACAACATTTCATATGATTGCTTTGGAGTGTCATTGAAGTATATAAGCATACAAGATACTGGGCAGATAGTAGATAATACATGTAGCTACTATATCAGCATATAATATTTATTTCATATATTAATATTTATTACATATTTAAGTACTTTAATGTCTTATAAGTTGTGGTATAGATATATAGTCACCTGAGAAATAATTAGTGATTACTACATAAAAATCACCCTGGGGGCACCTGGGAGGCTCAGTCAGTTAGGCATCTGACTCTGCATTTTGGCTCAGGTCATGATCTCAAGGTGGTGAGATTGAGCTGTGCATCTGGCTCCGTGCTCAGCACAGAGTCTGCTTGACCTTTCTCTCCCTCTGCCATTGCCCCTGTTCCCGCTATCTCTCTCTCTCTAAATAAATAAGTAAATAAAATCTTTAATAAAAAAAATCACCCTGAATACTTTCATTTTCAGCAAAAGCAATTACAGTAGCAATCAGTGATCTAGTGTAATCAAGGGCCTAGGATAAGTTGATGTATTATTTATAATAATTTCTAAGGTGTACTACAATGATTAAATTTTATGTTCTGTATAATTTTTTTTAAAGCAGTTAATAAAAAAGAGATCTCTTTTCCCTAATGGCCATAGCATAGGAAAATGAAAGCAGATATTTTCTGAATTCAGGAAGAGAGTCTGGGTAATAAATGACTGCAGCACATGTGTGAAACAAGATGAGTTGTGTATCGACAATTGCCAGATCACGTTTCTTTCCTGGATCTCTCTTCTTCCAGATGTCCAGGGAACCAGGATACAGATGTCATTATTAAGGAACTCCACAGAGAGGGACAATTTAAATCGTCTATATCCATAATGCAAATCAAAGGAAAAATAATGCTCAATGCTTAATATTATTTTTCAGCAGTTCACTGGAGTGGACTTTCTCAGAATTAAAATCTCTCTTAGATAAAGCACCACAGGGATGAAAAGAAATGGAACACTTCGTGTGATTTATTAAACATTTCTTTAATTGCTATTATGTCTGCGTACTGATTTTACTGGCTGCTTCTTTTACATATAAGATCTAGAAATCAGGTCTGGAAACAAGCAAAAAAAATCTGTAGTGAAGAAAAACCGAATTAACCACAACTAAGGGATAAATAATCCTTTTTTCAACAACATGGTTCATGTTCAGTATCCATTAGACTTTTCTGCTGGTCTTTCTCCATGAACCTTGGCATCCCCTTCATTCTATTATACTTTCCACCCTCATTTCTAAGTTAATTAAATCAATGGTGTGCTTCTTTGCCTAGAAGGGTCTTCTCTGTTCCCTTCTTCTCATTCCCCATTGCCCAGTTCTGAATTCGGCCTTCCTTGTCTCATGCTTCAGGTTTGCTCTAGTCTTTGCCAATCCTAATCCATCCTTCATCTCAAAGCTCGATTAACCCTCCCTTAAATACTGTCTTCATTTTACTCCTGGGCTCCAGAATGGAAATAAGTTCTCATAGCTGTTTGTGGTTTACAAACAAATTTCCTTTCAAATTAACTTACCACCCTCGCTGCTCTTCAAGATATTCTTTCTCCTACTTCTATCCTGTTGTCTTCATCATTTCTCCAAGAATTGTCTATTTTCTCCTTTCAGCCTAACTATTCTCTACTAATCCTTCAAGATCAAATTCAGGGCTCACCTTCTCTGGAGAGCTTTCATTCATGTTTCCTTTGATTAACTCTTTATTCCACACAGTATTCAATTCTTTCAATATCTCAACAACACAATTTAATGCAATATAAATAAACCATACTGATATTGTATATATATATATATACACACACACACACACATATATATACACATATATGTATATATATAAATATCGGCACACATTTATAGAAATGTCTGTATTATTCATTGTTTCATGTGTGTGGGCCACGTATCTGCAACTGGACTGCAAGTGTCTTCCAGGTAAATTACTTCCAGGTAATTCTCTACGGCATAACTATTTTCCAGTTTGTTCCCCTTAGAATATGCTCATCAATAAGTGTGTTTTGAATGATTAATCATTATTTATACCTTGATACTTTACTTCCCAATTTATGCTTATTTCATTTTTGTCATTTTTAGATTTTTAAATATTATTTATTTATTTTTTAAAGATTTTATGTTTTTATTTGTCAGAGAGAGAGAGCAAGCAGGGGGAGAGGCAGGCAGAGGGAGAAGCAGGCTCCCCGCTGAGCAAGGAGCCCATCATGAGACTCCATCCCAGGACCCTGAGATCATGACCTAAGCTAAAGGCAGATGCTTAACCAACTAAGCCACCCAGCTGTCCCTATTTTTGTTATTTTTAGATTTTTTTAGAGCCATAAGGGACCACTGGTAGATTGTATTATCGTTCATAATTATTTGCTCCCTTCTTCCCTTTCTGTGCAGTACAGTTCCTCACCCTATCGATTTGGGCTTGACCATGAAACTCTTTCATTAGTGGTTTGTGGGCAGATGTGACATATGTCACATCCATGCCAGAGCACAAGAAACACTGCAGGTTTCTGGCAGCCCCTTCTGCAACTTCTCACTGCCATGAACGCAGCTTGTCTCAGATAGGGCCACTTTTCCAGCCTGGCCCTGGAATGAGAAGCGGCCCAGGAAGACAGGCCGGTGACCTGCAGCTTGCTGCACAACTTTGCCAAATCATGGCCCTACATTTCACGAATGCAAAAAAGTCACTGATGCTTTGGGGTTATTTGCTACACAGAAAGGCCGACTAATATAAGACCTTGGGGTTAATCTAACTTCTGCTTTTGTAGATAAGGAGAGAGGTCTGGATTTTTCTGTTAGCTCATGTAAGAGTTTTAACATAAATTCTGGACGACTGACTTAGTTTTTTGTTTTTTGTTTGTTTTTGTTTTTGTCTTTGGTTTAACACAAAATACCTGGCTCTTTGCTATCTTAAAATTTGGAGGAATGCAGCTGAGATAATTTGAAATTTGGGGTATTACTTGATACTGCCCTCTTGGTCTGGCATTGGCTTTTAGGAAATAGGTAGAAAAATATCTAGAAAATAAACAACGTGAACTATCATTGTCAAGTGAAATATACTCCTACCTGAACGATACTGCTGTCCCTTAGGCCCACACTTGTTTGGTAGTAGATAGAATGAAATGCAGTGATCTTTGGGAGTGCCTCTCAGGGCCAAGTCCTTCATATACATTGTTCATCTAAAGTGTACATTTCAAAACCTTTTTTCTTAAAAAACTTATATAAGAAAATTCTAATTTGAGGAGGGGTATAATTTCTTAATAAACTATCCCCTTAATGACAAAGTCTCAGCTACTTTGACACCACATGAGGGACTCTAAAATTCTTATCCTTTTCCTTTGCAAAATTCAGATGGAAACATTCCTATCATTATGTGCCTCAGTACATCAGAACTTTGACATGGACCTGAAGTTTATTTTATGCTTTGGTGTTCCTGAAATGAACTAATTTTTCTAACTATGATATTTAAAATTCAGAGAGTAAACTGCTAATTAAGTTCTAAAGAAATTATTAACATACTATTTCCTTTTGTATATCAATTTTTAAAGAGTAAAACCAGTTCTATGCAATATTTTCCCCTTTTTATGGAAAAATAGTATTTCAGTACATGCTTTAGGAAATGAATGTCTTACTAAATAACATTTATAACTACCTTTTATTGTTGTTTACTATGCTTTTCCAAAGAAAGAAAATAAAATATAATAAAACTAGATGCATAACCAAGCGGATTTTCTTTTTTTTTTTTTCTCTCCTTATTTGGAGCACACACAAATCTTACCTTTGTGAAAAAACATCTCTGTAAGGACTGCCATGTTGCAGTGCGATTCCATATCCCCGATCAGCAACCGTGTTCCCGATGGTGTAAAATGAACAATCTGGGTCATTGATAGCCACATATTCCAATACGGCTGCATCCCATACAAAGGCATAATTTCCATATTTTACCTGTGAAAATACGGAGAGCAAAAGAAGAAAATAGGATTTAAGTTTGGAATTTTAAGTTATACAGTTAGGGTAAAACATATTACAATTGTGTATTTTAAGTGGATAAAACATCATAAGACCTATCTTTTTAAATACGTATTCTGAATTAGAATTTGGCTTTTGGTTAATTTACAGCTCTGTTCTCCTGGAAATGTGATAAAGTTAGAAGGTTAAGTATGTTTCCAGGCAACAGAGTTTATAGTAAAATGACCCTTGTGTGGTAAATGTCACCTGGACTGGGAGAACAATAAATGTATGGAAAGAAGCCATGTCTTTGAGCTTCTCTGAGGGCAGTCATTCCTGTAATTGGACCTCTCTCTTTGGGGACCTGGAAGTTACACTTTTGAAGTTGTTACAAGAGATATTGACTCTTTTATGTTACTAGGCTTCTAAGCTAGGTAGGCTTTTGTACCCACCCAATATAGATATGATTTCCTTGCATGTGACCTATGTTCCAAATGAATGCTGCAAGTCCATGTCACACTGAAGAAAAATAATCAACACTACCCTGCTGGCAAGATACATTTCCTAACTTCCATTATTCTAAGGTAATCTGTTGTGAAGTGTGGTCTATGGCAATTTTGCAGCTGGACTTAGATGAAACCCCTTTGGTGGGCATTGCAATGAGGAACAAATAATTATATAATCTTCTCTGTCATTATTTAGGGAACATAATTTTATTCTGAGTTGCTTACCTTTTAGTGATTATCTTTTTTTTACAAGTGTGACTTTTTCCCCTAAATTACAAATGTATCAAAAATAAAAAGCAATCTTAATAAAATTAATTTTAAAAATGTTATATAGGGGACCCTAGGTGGCTCAGTTGGTTGAGTGCCCAATTCTTGGTTTCAGCTTAGGTGGTGATCTCATGGGTCATGAGTTCAGGGCTGCATGGTGCTCCCCAGTCATCGGAAGTTGGCTTGGGGATTTTCTCCCTTTGCCCCTTCCCCCACTCCCATGCATGCATTGTCTTTTTCTCTCTCTTAGATAAATAAATCTTTAAAAAATATTATCTATAAATATAGAATTTAATGAATTCATAAAAATAAACAGAACTAAAAATTAAATCAAATGTTCAGTTTGTTAGTTTATTTATTTATTTATTTGAGGTGAAAGTAATTTCCTGATAAATCTGATGAAGAGAAAGAGAAAAATTCCTTTTTAGAGAGTTCATTGTTTGTGTATAGCAATGCTACTGATTTTTGGTATGCTGATTTTGTATTCTGCAACTTACTGAGTTCATTTATTAGTTCTAACAGGGTTTTTTTTATTTGTTTAGTCTTTAAGATTTTCTGCACATATGATCTTATCATCTGCAAATAGAGATAATTTGACTTCTTCCTTTCTGATTTGGATATTTTTATTTCTTTTTCCTGTCTAATTGCTCTGGCTGGGACTTCCAGTACTATGTTGAATGAAAGTGGTAAGAATGGGCATAATTGTTTTGTACCTTCATAGCACTGGAATCAAGTCCTCAGGGGATAGGCTGCTTTCAGGATTGCAGATGGGACAACAATTGGTTGACTAAGCACTGAGATATAGCCCTGCCTCGTAAAAGCATTTTTTTTTTCTTTTTTAAGAGAGAGTGAAAGGGGGAGGGAGGGGTAGAAGGAGAGGGAGAGAGAGACTTTTAAGCAGGTTCCATGCCTAGTGTGGAGCCCAATGTGGGGCTTGATTTCAAGACCCTGAGATCATGACCCAAGCTGAAATCAAGAGTTAGACACTTAAGTGACTGGGCCACCTAGGTGTGCCTCTTGAAAGCATTCTTATTCAATCTTAGGTTCTGCCAGGATTTCACAGCTAAGATCCCAAAGTTCTCACAAAGGTATTTTGTTCATGGATGGCTGCCAAATTGTTGTTTCTGTGAGAGGACCTCCTATTCTCTCATGCTGCTGATACTACTTCCTCTATCTATATTTATATGTAAAATTTTTATCAACATGTATGGCTCATGTACACATGGGAGATACACTGGGGAAAATGAGTAACTCAAAGAAGTAGCTTTAGAATTCAGGATTAAAAGCCATCTAGTTTGGAAAGTTAAGGTGGGGGGGGGGAGTAGGCCTCTTAGGGGAGAGTAAATCATATTTATGAAAGATGAATGGCCTTTGGTAGAATACATGGGAGTTGTGATATTTTGTGACAAAGTTTGTCTGGATGTGGTGCTCACTTCTAGTCTCTTCTCCTGAGATGAGGGTCATTCCCTGTAGATGAAACTCCCAGGGAGGGATTTATGACACTTGAGTTCCTTTTAGAGGATTTATATTTAGGTAAATAAGGATTGTTTAGAGAAAACCTCTCCCTGCATTTGCTGTTTTTCAAGTGCTTACAGTTCAAAATCATCAATATTCCAAAGTAGCATATTTTGGGGTGGCATATTCTGTTACCCTTAATCACTAACTTTCATATTTACTTTTAGCCTCCTGGGTCTAAACCTATGGTAACAGAGAGATAGCAGTGACCCTGAAGCTTTCTCTAAAAACCTACTTTGATTTTTGCTATTCTCTTCTTTCAAACAGCCACTCTGGCCTCCTGGATCCCCTTGGACTTCTTTATAACCCTCAAGGGACCTTCCCAGTTGGGGACATATTGCTTTGCTGTTAGAAAAGTGGTCTAGCATTGCTGTTACTGCTTTGTGAACCATAAAGCTCTATTTAAATGTATATTAACATCATCATTGCCATTATATACATGTTTCTAATAATTCTAATGTTACAAAGCATTATGAATTCATTTTTAAAAGGAGAACCATTAAAAGAGTATGATTATAGCCTGTAGCAATACCAATGAAATGTTGCATAATAACCAAAAGTATTTTAGCTTTTTAAAATATCCTTGTTTTTTTTTTTTTTTCCCCCTCAACAACTAAAATATACAATCACTGTCTTTTGGATAGTTTTTAACTATTAGGTTAAAACTATCTAGAAAATACTCATTGACAAGAACTAAGGTTACTTTCCAACAGAATAACAATTGAAAGTTTGAAATTTTCAATCCATCTGACTAGGTGATGGATATTACTTAAAAATTGCAACTAGTCTTTGCTCTTGAGGTCATGTTTGGATAAGCAGCTACATTGTGGGCCATTGACTTATTAACAGTGGATTCCATGCCAACTGAGTGCTTCATAGTAGGTTAAACAGAGGGCAAAAGTACATCTGGAAGCTTTATGTGATCATATTCCAGGCCCCATTTATAAGAAAGGGAAAAGAATCCAAAGTGGCATCTACCTCCAAAATTATCAATCTCTAGTTCCTAAAATAGAGATACCAGAATGCTGTGGTGATTAATGGACGATGGTAGCTGCTAATGCTTAACACCTGTGTCCTTATAATAGAGCTGAGATGCCAGTAGCCTTGATGGATCTCTCATTGCTGAGATAACACAAGGCTTTGTTTCATTTCCACAATATTATTACAGGAATCTTTCTTTGAATTCCATTTTACTCACAATCATTACGCATTAATTTGAAGATCCTAAAGGGATCTGTAAGGAATATAAAGGTAAGACTTGGGCTCCTGCCCTCAAACTGCTTACAACTCAGTAGTGGAGATAAGTCAAGTACTACTTGCTGTAACATAAAGCACATTATGGTAAGTACCATACAAAAAGCTTAAAATGTTAAAGTGGTTTAAAGAAAGGGAAACTTAATTTTCATTGGGGGAATTAGGACAGCCTGCTTAAATATTCTGGTAACTGAAATAGTTGTACAAGAAAACCCCAAATATTTACATTCCTTATCTTTAGTGCCTGATTAAACACAGATACTCTTTGGAAACCATTTTTTTGTTCATGCACACTCTTTTAACCTTCTAGTTTTCTGCAATTTTCCATCAGTCAGGTGAAGAACTATAAACATTCAATGTTATTTTTTTAAATATTTGCATTTCTTGCCAAGTAAGTGAAGGATGGGAAAATGTATTTTCAAAACCTGCATTTGTGCTCTCACCATGTTATGGATTATGTCCTATTTCCTTTCCTCTGTGGAATCCTCTTGTCCTGAATAGTCCTGAACACCCCTGTTCTGACACCTCTATCATAACCTAATGCTAAAAGCACTTTTCTTCAATTCATTAGGCAGCCATCTTCTCAAAAAATTGCGGAAGCCTGCACCACAAATAGACTTTCACTACCTATTATCCCAAGGACTTTGGTTTTAATTGGGAAACCATATTCTTTCTCATACAAATCTTTAATTTAGCAAATTCCTTAAAAGGTCACTTCAAAATCTATAGCTTCAGAGATACACCAATGATAATCCTTTTTTTATTAAAAACAACAAACAAACAAACAAACAAAAACAGTAGGACAATTATGGAAAGATGACAATTAAACTGAAGAGTAAGATGAGATATCCCTTCACTGAAGAAGGAATATTCTGCCTCTGTCCTCCATTTCTTCCTCATGATAACAGCTAACATTTATAAAGCATTTTTTCCATTTTTAAAAAATGCCTTTTACACATAAGTTTATTTGTTCTTTACAACACAGTGGGGCAGCTGATATTTTGATGCCTAACTCACAGATCTGGTAATAGAATCTGTTCTAAGTCATACCAATGACTAGTGGTAGATTTGAAGCTTGAGCTCAAGGTCATCTTCTAGGCTTTTTTCACAACACTAAAGATCAATTTCTGGGAGATACTTGCTATAACAATATAAAAATATGTGAAATATGGTAGTCTTTGCCTTCAAGACATACCCAATCTAGTCTGAAAAATAATATTTATATAAATAAAAATAATGAACATAGTATAAGGCAAGAGCCAAGAAAAGAATGCAACTTCTTTAATGCTATGTGATCACACTATTAAAATAAATAAAAGTTAAACTTTTAAAAAACAAGTTGCTTATTACTCAGCCATAAAAAAGAATGAAATCTTGCCATTTGCAATGACATGGATGGAGCTAGGGAGTATAATGCTAAGTGAAATAAGTCAGCCAGAGAAAGACAAATACCATAGGATTTCACTCATATGTAGAATTTAAGAAACAAAATAGATGAACATAGGGAGGAAAAAGAGAGGCAAACCATAAAACAGACTCTTAACTATAGAGAACAAACTGAGGGTTGCTGGATGGGAGGTGGGTGGGCGGCTGGGCTAAATGGGTGATGGGTATTAAGGAGTACACTTGTGATGAGCACTAGGTATTGTATGTATGTGATGAATCACTAAATCCTACACCTGAAGCTAATATTACAGTGTATGTTAACTAACTGGAATTTAAATAAAAATTGGGAAGAAAAAAAATAAAACTTATTTTAACTCAAAAAAAATCATTGGGATGAATGATCTGGTTTATATGATTTTGGATCCCTGAAGTCTGCTGATTTTGTGACCATTGCTATCTAAGTTTTCAGGTTTTCAGGATTAAAATCAAAACAAAGCTTTTTAAAATTCAAATAAAGACTGCAGTATGGAAATTTACTATTTTTGCTCACAAAATAAAAACCAAAAGGCCTGAAAATAACGTGGGAGAAATAAATTCTAACTTTGCACACTAAGTTGCTAACTTCTTTACAATTTAAACTAATGGTCAGTAGGGGATAAAGTGATTGTGAATTACAGGCACAAAGAGTTATGATTAACCCAGAATCGATCTACAGTGGTCCTTATAATTCATTGCCCACATAAGTCCTTAAGATGGGATGGCTTTAATATTTATGACATATGGTTCTAGGTGGTGGCCTCTCCCACTTTGAACAAATTAATAATTTAGCATCATTTATCAATTCTTCTGAGTTTATCCAGCAAAATAAATCATGCTCAAGTCCATACTTTAGTGCTTAAGACTGACTTTTAAAATATATATGGCTTTGTTTACTGCTGCCTTAATTGTTGGCCTACCATATTTTACCTACTATTATTTTGAAATTTGAATTTGTGCTCCAAAATAGTCATCACAGGACACAAATTTCACAAGGAAGATATGAATGTTTTTAAAATAAATATCACCTATTTGTAAAATATCTTTTTTTAACCCAGAAAAGAATCAGTATATCTACCTCTAAATTTTATCTTTGCCTCTCTTTTTTGACCCTATTGGAATACTAATTTTGTAAAGTTTATTAAAGCATTTTGCAAATGTGGAAAACTGAACACAGCTACCTTCCCCTCCACTGACAACTTTCTCTTGAAACAAATGGCTGTTAGGGTCTAGAATACAGAAGTCTAGCAAGGCCTGGAGTTCTAGATAATTCTGTGTGGGGAAAAAGTGGTAAATCTCTCCTTCAGGGAGGGTGAGTGCCCCCCCCCCAAAAGTTGCACCTTCAGGAAAGTCAATGAAGAAATTAAGTTTGGGGGAATGCTTGTTTCACAATTTATATCTCAAATATTTCTGCCCTCCTTCCCTAGATATTTGTTACCATGAATATGTCCGTTCTGTTGCCTTTCAATTGGCCAGGAAGGAATCGAATAGGTGGGCGAAGATCTCCCCTCATGGAGCCTGGGACAGACCAGAAGACTGGGAGAGCCCCAGCTTCTTCCAGGTTCCTCAGGGGGTAGATGTGTGAATCACTTTTTTCTATACTACTAGCCCACACGGAGAGAGGACATTTCAACTTCTGTAGCAAGATTGACAATCTCTAGGATAATCCAACAATCAGACTTGAGTCCCTATGAACTGACAAAGAAAAATAACAACCCATAGAGTAAGTGCCACACTAAGAGAGGGAAAGATGAATTAGAACAAGTAGAACATATTCTGGGAAAATAGCATTGTGGTATTAGTAAGATTCTAATTAAAAAAAATAAACAGAGTACTTAAGCAAATTCAGTTGTGAATCTAAAAAGATCTATGCGGCTACCAACTGACACACCTACCTCAATTTCTACCAAAAAACTGAACAGATTAATTGAAGGAGAAAATGCTCATATGTCCCACAGGCTCAAATGGAAAGACTAGGATGACAACTGTCCCAATTGGGTTGGGAGGACCCAGTTGTAGCACTGGAAGCTCTACATCAAGGGGAACTTCCTGGGATGAAAAAGTCCAGGTGTTTGGCAATGCGTACAGAAGGTTGTTGTTGGGGGCGCCTGGGTGGCTCAGTGGGTTAAATCCTCTGCCTTCGGCTCAGGTCATGATCTCAGGGTCCTGGGATCGAGCCCCGCATCGGGCTCTCTGCTCAGCAGGAAGCCTGCTTCCCCCTCTCTTTCTGCCTGCCTCTCTGCCTACTTGTGACCTCTCTCTCTGTCAAATAAATAAATAAAATCTTAAAAAAAAAAAAAAAGAAGGTTGTTGTTGTTGGTGGGGTACAAAATCCATACCACAGCTTGAAAGATAGGGGCTGAGAGTGACAATTTTTGTAGTAGGTGGATATGACATGGCTTATCTGCCTTCTGAAGTTGCTGTCAATATTTCTCCCCCTGGCCACGCATGTTGGCAATTGTGACTTGCTGTTCACGATAATCAATCATCCATTGTTATATCATTGGAAGTGCTGAGATGTAAGTGCGCAACTTAAGTGCACTGTAATCATGATTGTTAATAGCCCTTTGCCTGTGGATTGATTGTTGTTCTTGGCATCAAGATGATGCTAATTTAATTTTTAACATTGTGAATACTGAGATCATTTTTTCTAAGAGTTCAGATGATGAAAATGAGAATGATTATAATACGAATACCAGCATAATCTAAACATCTATGAAAAAGAAACTAAATGACTGTTTTTTTTTTTTTATTACAGATGGAAGGACACAAATAACTGGATTAGTGAGGTAAATAACCAAAATAGCATACTGCATAATATGGAGAAAAGAATTTGGAATTGAGTATGATGGAAAAGGAAATGACAAGGCATATAACAAAGACTGAATCTTACAAGTTGGGGCTAAGACAGGTAATAGTTTTAAATCGATCAAAAGTTTTTATGTCTCCCAAAAGGCACCAGTGCTCAGTTAAAGGTAGCAGCAACTAAATTAGTTGGGGCATACCACAATGAACAAACACATATTATCATATTGTTCCCCTCATAGCTCTCTGAAATGAAGTAAAGATAGATTTCCTGATTCTGAGGTTTCTTCCTTTATTTATTTATTTATTTATTAAAAATATTTATTATTTATTTTTTATTTATTATGCACACTCAGCCAGCCTATAGTACATCATTAGTTTTTTTTTTTTTTTTAAAGATTTTATTTATTTATTTGACAGAGAGGAAGAGATCACAAGTAGGCAGAGAGGCAGGCAGAGGGAGAGAGGGAAACAGGCTCCCTGGTGAGCAGAGAGCCCGATGAGGGGCTCGATTCCAGGACCCTGAGATCATGATCTCAGCCGAAGGTAGAGGCTTAACACACTGAGCCACCCAGGCGCCCCACATCATAGTTTTTGATATAGTGTTCAGTGGTTCATCAGTTGTGTATAACACCCAGAGCTCATCACCACACGTGCCCTCCTTAATACCCATCACCCAGTTACTCCATCCCCCCACTCCCTCCCTTCTGTAACCCTTGATTTGGTTCCTGGAGTTCAGAGTCTTTCATGATTTGTCTCCCTTTCTGATACCTTCTCATTCAGTTTTCCCTCCCTTCCCCTATGGTTCTTTTTGCTATTCCTTCTGTTCCACATAGGAGTAAAACCATATGATAATTGTCTTTCTCTGCTTGACTTATTTCACTTAGCATAATCCCCTCCAATTCCATCCATGTTGATGCAAATGGTGAGTGTTCGTCCTTTCTGATTGTATATATGAACCACATCTTCTTTATCCATTCATCTGTTGAAGGGCATCTTGGTTCCTTCCACAGTTTGGCTATTGTGGACATTGCTGCTATGAACTTTGGGGTGCATGTGCCCCTTCTTTTCACTACATCTGTATCTTTGGGGTAAATATCTAGTAGTGCAATTTCTGGGTCGTAGGGTAGTTCTATTTTTAACATCTTGAGGAACCTCCACACTGTTTTCCAGAGTGGCTGTACCAGCTTGCATTCCCACCAACAGTGTAAGAGGGTTCCTCTTTCTCCTCTACATCCGCGCCAACACTTGTTTCCTCCCTTGTTAATTTTTGCCATTCTAAATGGTGTAAGGTGGTATCTCATTGTGGTTTTGACTCTAAGGTTTCAAATAAAATGTGATGTGGTAAACAAAAGGATGAAATTTTGTTAACAGATGAGTTGATCCTTTACAGTGTACAACTGATTATTTTAGAATTTACCTGAATGATCATGTTTTCTATCGTAAAGTTAGGTATCCCATAATAACAATGATAAAAAATGATCACCCTAGGTCTTAGATATTTTTATTTAAAAAATGTAGTGACATGAGAGACTCTTAACTGTGGGAAAAAAACTGAGGGTTTCTGGAGGGGAGATGGGTGGGGGGGTAACTAGGTGATAGGCATTAAGGAGGGCATGTATAGTGATGAAAACTCGGTGTTATATGCAACTGAGGAACTACTGAACTCTACATCTGAAACTAATGATGTACTATACGTTGGCTAACTGAATTCAAATGTAGTGTCAAATCATCTTCTTAATTTCTATGAAGATTTTAGTAAAACTGCATAAAGCATAAAACAAAAGTTGACTGATAATTTGTCCAAATACAGAGACTTTAAATTATCTATCTGCATATTCTGCAGATGTTGCAAATGTAAATTTTGTCAAATTTCATTCAGTAGGTAAACTTTTTTTTTTTTAAAGATTTTATTTATTTATTTGTCAGAGAGAGAGAGAGTATAAGCAGGCAGAGTGGCAGGCAGAGGCAGAGGGAGAAGCAGGCTCCCTGCTGAGCAAGGAGCCCGATGTGGGACTTGATCCCAGGACCCTGGGATCATGACCCAAGCCGAAGGCAGACGCTTAACTGACTGAGCCACCCAGGCGTCCCAGTAGGTAAACTTCTTATCAAGGAAAATTAAAAGATCTTATCTGCAAAATATTCTGTACACCTTGTATATAACACTGCAGAAAGGGGCATGATTTGCTTAACTGGGATAGTGAAACTTTCTTTATTTAAGATTTTGATCACTTTTCAGTTTTGTCAAAATGTGAGAAGCATTTGTGAGAGTTTATTTAACAGAAATGGAAGGAGATGGTCCTCCTAGACATATGTCTACAAAATGGCTATCAATTTTTCAAATATTGAATTGCTATAAAATCACATTTTCAAAATGTGAAACAAGAAGAATGTTCTGCTCTAATTTGGAAATAAATTGACAATAACAATGAAGCAAAAGATTACGGTAAAACAGAAATTTATATATTTGTTCCAAAACTGATAATTTTTTTTTAATGAAACCATAGAGTGCTTGGAAAAAGATGAACTGACTGCACCTGAGTTGATCCATTTTATGTGTAGATTATGACAAAAACTCACAGGGAAAAAAATGACACGTTTTTTGAAGTGAGACCACTTCAGAATAGTAATAATAAAAAAAGAAAGTCACCAGGAAACAGAAAAGGTAGCCAAGTTAGGTAGGATTTTCTCAATCTTCTTATTAAAACTATAACTTCTGGAATTCAGTATTGATTTCACACATTCAAATTACCTCTGTGCTTTAATATCATTTTGCTAAGAAACAGGACTTTAACTTAGGATGACATCCCATGTGCTTCAGAGTATTCAAAAATGGTGGACATCTTTATGATTGAGAAAAAGGTGGTCTTTTCAAAGCAAGCTCGTAGAATCAAAGTGTATGGGAAGCTAGAACCTAATTCCTACAAGTTAACACACCTACTATTTCCAATAAGTAAGTTTGTAAGTATTTTGTGCTCAAACATTGTTGTTAAAAGCATATTTAGCTTGATGTCATCACATTGGAATGACACCAGTGTAATATGGGCAGAGTTGCAAGTCAAAGTGAATTTTATGTTTAATTATATTTAGTTTCACCACCATATAAAAGAAGGATGTCCTGAAGGTTGCAGACAATTTAGAGAAGTATTATTGGAAAGGGAGACAGAAAGAGTAAAATTATTATATGGTATTATGGGATGGAAAGAATGGTGCCTTTGTTGTTATTAAATATACTTAATGTTTAATTACATGTTTAAATTTACTTATGTTTAATTAATATTTTTGTATTTGTTTCCCTTTTAAAACGTCTTACCCTTATGCATCTTAAATATAGCCTAAAATTTAATACAGAATTTAAAGGGTAAAAATAACTGCTTTGTCAGAGGACAAAAAGAAACCTTATTAAAATATTGTTATATTTTATTACACATATTATTTAATTAATAACACTATAGTGGTACATAAATATTTATATAAAAATATAGTATATAATATAGTTATTACTATTTGACAGTTAATCCTATTGTTTTGTTTAAATAATAGCATTTTTAATAAGAAATGAATGATACATAATTCCAAATAAAGGCCTAGTTTCATATTTTTATTTTAAAGTAATAATACAGGTATATAATTATTTATTACATACATATTACTATATGTTTTTGGTGTGGTGTAGCTGTGTTCTGAGTTGTCTTCCTAAAAAGTTGGTCAATATATTAATAAATTTTGTTGGCATAATTAGCTATCTGTTTGTGAGAAAATAAAATCAAACCTTTTTCTAACTCTTCCCAAAATAATTTCCAGTTGAAGTAAATAGTTCAAAATAAAATAGTAATAGCCCTTAAGAAAAACTAGGGGAGCATATGTAATACATGTAAGGAAGGATTTTTTAACCAACATATAAAATCCAGAAAATATATATGTAAAGCAGGTATTTTTTACATAAAACATTTTGATGTACCTTTGTATGGCAAGAGATACATGTACAAAGTGAAGAACAATAGATTTACAAAAAAAAGTTGGAACACAGGGGACAAAGAGTTAATATTTATAAATATACAGATGTTCCTCTAATTAAGCATCCTCTATTAGAAGATGAAAAAGAAATATAGATAAAGCATCTGAAGAAGAAATTCTAAATAGAACAAATAGACATGTTCAACAAGCATATGCAAAATACCCAAACTCATCAGTGATTAGGAGAATACAAAATAAAATAACAGTAGGATACTACTTTATATCTATTGGTCTGACAACATGTAACATATATTGCTGGTGGAGATGCATTGAAAAGTGTATTCTTACACATTACTGGTGGAAATGAGAAAATGTCATGGCCTTTTTCAAAAGTAACATCTGTTCAAATTAAAAAATACAGATGACTTTGGCCCAGGAATTCCATTTCCAAGAGAAATAAAAATTTTAGATTAACATACAAGGATTCTTGGTGTATCATTGTTTATTGTGGCACCAAATTAAAAAAAAAAAGCAGTAATGTTCATTAATCGTAGAATAATGATGTATTCCTGCCATGAAATGTTATGGAAACATTAAGAGGAATCTATTAGAGCAATACAAGGTATCATGGAAGGATTTCTTTATTTTTTAAAGATTTTATTTATTTACTTATTTACTTAGAGAGAGAACTACTCAGCCTCTCAGCCTCAGTCTGAGCATTTAAATCGAAAATTAATAAGAGGTCCTGCTCCAAAGTTGAGTATTCAGTGAACTAATAACATATAAAGTGCTTAGAAAAAGTGTGTGGCATGTGGTAAGTTGTATAGAGAGAGCAAGAGCAAGCAGGGGGAGGAGCAGAGGCAGAGGGAGAGAGAGAGTCACAAGCAGACTCTGTGCTGAGCACGGAGCCCGACGTGGGGCTCAATCTCATGATCCTGAGATCGTGACCCAAGCCAAAATCAAGAGTTAGTCGCCCAACTGACTGAGCCACCCAGACGCCCCTCATGGAAGGATGTCTATGATACACTTGCAGAATGAAAAAGAGCAAGGTGCAGAAATTATTTTTAATGCAATCTCATTTTAAAAATCAACAATGACCCCCAAATTATACAACTATGTGGGACAATGTATATACATATTATATTATTAGAAGTTCTTAGAGAAAAATATGGAAGAACACAACACATCCTTATCTGTCAAGGGTAGAAAAATATGGGTGGAGATAGAGGAGGAGAGAAGAATGGGAGAAAGTCAAGCTGAAAAGTAAAAGGAAACCTAATGTTCTAAAAATGACATGTGTAGTTACATTTATACTTTTATGAAAATTACGTACATGTGCAAACATGTAAAGAAGTTTTTTTTTTAAGTCAGGTTTATTGAGATCTAATTTACATATAGTCGAGTTTACCATTTTTAGGTATCCCATAAAAAATACTTAATAAAAAACCCAAATACTTTTATTTTATGTTTAGAGTTTTTAAATCACTAACATATATGGTAAAATAATAGCTTTTGAAACCTATGATGATTTATAAATGTATAAATACTAGGGTACTCATAAATACATATTCCGGTCACTCTGCTTTAATAACTGGTTTATTTCTATTCATGCTGGGGCAGCCATACACATACACTTAATTTTAAACAATATGTTGATAAAAGATCAGAACTATATATTAATACAAAATGATAATGGCAGAGGTTTGGAAGAAATCCAACACGCATTTGCTAAAATTGCTAGGTCTTGCCAACTATCTGTCTACACTTTCCTTCCCAAACCATCCTCTCAACTGGTATGTGTGTACATATTCTGAAAGTATATTAGGTAGACAATTAACTTTTGAAACTATATTGTAAAACAAAATAAATCCTAAAACATGCATCCCAACTTTCATAAGAAGTCAACTTTAGCTCCAATTGGGTTCATTTTTTGTGTGTAGCTCTGATTTCTGAGGCTTATAGTGTCTTAAATGGCTTATATGCTTTCTTGCCCTTGGTTCTTTCACACTCATTTTCTTTTGCTAGGAATGTTTTCCTATTCACTCTTTTCTTTCAGTCTTACTCTGTTCTAACTGTGTTAACTTGTACTAATCCTTTCAGAGTTGGGATTGATTTAGATGTCACTTATTCCTCGAAGTTCTCCTTGACTTCCAGGCTTAGGTTAGTGTCCCTCCTATATGACCTCATACACCTTGTATGAGGTCATATACACCTTGTATGTATCCTGTAACAGCACTTGTTATCTGTATCCTGCAACAGTAGCGTACTGGATTATACTTGCCTCTTCATTTTGCTCAAGCCCATGTAACTAGGAACTCCTGGAAGGCTGGGACTGCATCCTCACCCAAGTCTCATTGTCTCCCCTATGCCTAGCCTAGCGTTCAATATTATCAGGAGCAGGCACCTGATACATATACTTCTTGTTTATGTAAAATTGCTTCATTTCCTTTCTTTTGGTCACTAAGACCACCCTACTTTGAACTCCCTATTCATTCAACAATTACTATATTCCAATTCTCCAACATTGATGAGAGGGACCAATTAAGGACAGAAAGTTGTCATAGCTCAAAATTTCTGCCATACACAAACAGATCATAGTGTTCTCTCAAGATAAATGTGTATAAGTAAGGTAACATTATTACATTACACCATCTTCTGTGAAGTGTATAACTCCAGACTCATCAAGTATAGGTATGACTCAGACATCATTATTCAACAGAATGTTTTGAAATATTGACAGTGTTCTACATCTTTATTGTCCAATATGGTAGCCACACTAGCCACATATGACCACTGAGCACTTGAATTGTGGCTAGTGTGACTAAGAAACTGAATTTTAAATTTTATTTAATTTTAATCCACTTACATGTAAATAACCATATGGCTAGTTATATGGCTAGTGGCTACAATAATGACACCAGTAATTAGAAGGTATTTGCTTCTATGAAGGAGGATGACTTTGCATCCTTCTAGAATCACTAGAGAAACAGCTATTTTCGGCATATAACCATAGATGGCTTCAGATTTCTACTTAACTCTTTCATATGTAAATATTATGATTCCTAATTACATCAAAAGCACCTTGAGGGCAGAGAATTTTTCCTAGACCCACTGTACAGACAATACTTAACTGAAATTAGTTGCTTCAGGAAGGAATATTTATATGAGAGTTAAGAGTTAAGGAAAAAATTTAGCACTTGGCTATTGCTTAATACTAAAAACTCCTGTGTAATGTCACAATCCTCCCTAAAAACAAAATGGGAAGATTTTCTAATAAAATGAAGTGGAAAATGAGTAAACTAACTCTTAGGTTAAGACTTGGTGCTGGTGATATCACTCACTGCTCATGGCAGATTTTAAATTACTAAATTCAGCATTTTCACATTATTACTTTGTCACGTTGTGGAAACATGATGACATTTCAAGATGATGGTAGTTCACAGTCTATTACACATTACAGAAGAGCACTAAAAAGGAATTTATATGGTGATCAGTTGTCACAATTCCGTATCACACTAACTTCTTGGGCCAGCAGTGAGAAAAATAAAGCTGTAATATAATAGGCTTGTTCATAATAATTTGGTTACCCAAAAAAGAATAGAGGTTTTTTTGTTTTGTTTTTTTGTTTTTTATGTTTTGTTTTGTTTTGTTTTTTTAGAGAAGCTGGAGAGTTAGTTTTTGCATCAGTTTGGATTAAAGTCTGTAAAGTGGCTTGATGAAAAAATTATCATCATAAAGATTTACAGACAGGCAAACAAAGGAAGAGCACAAATTTTGGTCAGAAATGAAACAGAATCCCAGTAAGCATTTTATAAGAAATATTTTTGAAGTTTCACTGAAGCCTCAAAAATACAGCCCAAACTCATGTTTTGGTTGGTTTAATCTTATACAGATTCGATTACTGTTCTTTCTTGTAGATGAACTTTTGGAGACTACCAGCATGTAAAAACAATTCAGTACGAGGATTGGTGTTACAGGGATGCCTTAGCTAAAAATGGTCCTGTTTTTGGAGCAGTTCCCAATTTATAAAAGGGTAAAGAATGAGGAAAGGAAATAAGCTTAAGGAATAGGAATGAGGAAAAAGGAATGAAAATGGGACATGTTCTAGGACACCCACATTTCTATGGTATGATAGTATGATGATAGAATGATGTGTGTGTGTGGAGTGCTGAGTCAGGAACTTCCTAGAGTTGGTATATTCTCTGTCTTTAATTCTTATAATCTGGCTATACTAGATTTAATCCAAATCATTTAATCCTATCCAAACCATAATCATGCTATATTTAACTCAAATCCAATCCAAATACCATAGTACAATCACTTGTAACATTTTTATTGACATAAAATTTACATATCATGAAAGGCACAAATCTTAAATGGCTAATTCAGTAAGTTTTGATTAAAAGTACACTTGTGAATCCACCATCCCAATTAAGATACAGAACATTTCCATCACCCTAGCAATTTTCCTTGCCCTCTTTAAATAACAAATTTTAAAGATTTATTTATTTATTTGAGAGAGAGAGAGAGAGAGAATGCACACAAATGAGGGAGAGGGGCAGGGGGAAAGGAAGAGAGAGGTAGAATCCTCAAGCAGACTCCTTGCTGAGTGCTGAGCCCGACATGGGGCTCCATCCCAGGACCCTGAGATCATGACCTGAGCTGAAATCAAGAGCCAGCCGGTGAATCCATTGAGTCTCCCAGGCACCCCTTCCTTGCCCTCTTCCAGTCAAACTTCACTACTGTTTGGATTTCTATCATCATAATAGATTAGTTTTGCCAATTCTTGAAATTCATACAAATAAAAGCAAAGAGTTGTACTCTTCTGTCTCTGTCTTCTTTTCAACAATACACTGCTTTTGAGATACATCCATATTGGTTTGTGATCAATAGTTCTTTCATTGATTATATCTTATAATATTGTGGCCTGAATAGATCATAATTTGTTTCCCTATTCCCCTGTTGTTGGATATTTGGATTGCTTCCTGCTTGGAGCTATTACAATAAAGCTGCTGTAAACAGATTGTACGTCTTTTATGGATGACAGTTTTCATCTTTCCTGGGTAAATACCTAGGATTGGAACTGCTGGTGATGGGCTAGGTATATGTTTAGTTTAGTAAGAACTTGCCAAATAGATTTTCAAAGTGGTCTCTACACAATTTACACCCCAATATCTGTAGTTCACTTGCTCTGCATTCTTGCCAGTATTTGGTGGTGTTCGTCTTTTCAATTGTAGCTATCCTAGCGGATGTGAAATGTAAATCACTGTGGTTTTCATTTACATTTTCCTGAAGAATAACAATGTTAATTAAGCATCTTTTCGTGAGTTTATTGGAAATACAAATATCTTCTTTTGTGAAGTGAGTGTTCCAGTCTTTTGCTAATGTTTATTGTGTTGTCTTTTTACTACTGATTTTAGGAGGTTTTCATATATTGAGATACAAGGTCAGATTATCTGTATGGTTTGCCTTTTCCTTTCCTTAATATTGTCTTTGACAAGTAGAAATATTTTTTATCTTGATTTTATCAAAATAAAATCCAACATAACAACCTCATTCTTTGTTTAAGGAAATTGTATTTTATCCTGAGACATAGTTTTAATCCTGCAAGGTTTCTCTGGGATTTAAATGGAACACCAGATGCATTTATCCAGACCTTCTAATTTGGCAGGGCATAAATTCCAAGCTTTGTCTACTCTGTGGTGTATGGCAGCTACTTTATGATGAGCTTTTTTGGCCTTTTAGCTCTAGCTTTCTACTCTTCTTGGTTTCTCCCCTGTGCATACACAGTTCAGGGTCAATCAAGTATTTGAGGGCAGTTTGTTTTGTATGTAGATTTTGTGGTTCTTCCTTCTGTGGCTCTCTTCTCTCTGGGATTCCCTCTTAATTTCAGATATCTTGGCAGCCCTGAACTCCATCTTATGACACTGCAAGCCTATAAAACTGAAACTTTTCTCTTGAGTTTTAGCTGCCTTGGAAGTGTGCTCAGGGAGAAAGCCATATAAATGTGAATTTCTTCTTGTTCAGTCACCTTCTTTCAAAGGTCATATCCTTTACAGTTTCTGCCCGCTTTTGTGAGAGGGTTAGTCTGATACGAGATACTTGGCCAATTCTGGAATTGGAGTATAACTTTCCATTTTATGTCTATAATCACATTGTTTCCCAGCAGATCGATGGAAGCAAATGGAAGCCATAGTTTTAGGATTATTTTATCACAATCTTAAGTGGAAGTAAAATTTACTTAGGAGAAAATTACATGGAGTTTCAATGATGATAAAATTAGTTTCATGAGACTTATGTAATCATCTAAAAGCTTTTTTCACTTAAGGAAATGCCTGCAATTTACTTGTAATCTATTTACCTGAAGTACACCTGAAGTGACTGGTCTAACTCTACATTTTAGGTAAAACACTTTTAACTCTCCTTATGCGTACAAGTGCCCATTAGTGACACAACTTTAAAATTTTTTCTTTTCCAGAGCTACTTCTGTTCTCTTGTGGAATAGATGCTGAACTCTTAAACAGAATGATGCAGGCAATTCACTTTCAATCCAATCCAATAACATTTGCTGAACACGGACTGTGTAACAATAGTCTATAGGGTGGTAGATCAGAAGTGAAAAAATAAACAGTATCGTGAAAATCCTGGAGTTACATTGGGAATACGATTTTGTAGCAATGTTTAACCCAGTGTGATTTTTATAGACAAAATTATATATGTAGTCACTGAGAAATGAAAATGTTCAGAAAGGGTTAGAGTTATTTAGTGACAGATTAGAGTGAGTCTTGTTCTTTACCTTGAGGGAATATAAATAAAAAAAAGACAAATAAAATATATACTCATTGTGAAGCCACATACATTTCATCCAGTTTTTGCTGCATCTCTTCTCTAAACACACATATGTACATGCAAACACACAAGTCTGCATTATTTTGTCTGAATAAGACATAAACAAAAACCAGGGAACTATTAAAGAAGATAAAAAAGACAGAAGTTAGATTTAGTTGTATCCAAAGGTCCATAATATTACTCTGTCTTCAAGGAGAATGCATTTTAGTAGAAACAGCAAAAATGTTTAAAGTCTATATTAAAATGCAAATATAAACAATAATTATAATTATGCCCATACAAGAAAAAGTGCTTAGGATTAGGTTAGATCTTTGAGAATAAGCAAGAGTAATCAGGAGAAATTTGGTTGAAAAGAAGCAACACAGCAGCAACTTAAGAGAGGGAAAGGCTATTATTTATTGTTTTCTCAATAAGAAACTAATTATAAACCTCTTAGAGACTGCAATTTAAGAAAAATATCCCTCTGTGCTTAGCACAGTAAAATAAACATTACAAAGTTTGAATTAGGGAGGAAGGATGAAAAAGAACAAGTGTATGAGGGAAAGAGAGTTATAGAAGGAGAGATGGCAGCTGGTAGAGATTAAATAATTTCATAAAGTTGTGGAATAATTTATGTGGTGTGGAAGCTATAACAATAAGTAATATTGTTTGGTATCTAAGAAAATAGAGTCTAGAATCTGACCATTTGGCAGGAAATGTGAAACCTGATATCCCTCTGATTGGTCTCTGGTAACTTCGATGAACTTCAGTTTCCACAGAGTTGATGATAATCCTTAACTCAGATAGTTGTCAGGTAGGTCACACAAGAGAATGTATAGAGCACATAATAATCAATTGTCTCTTCACAGTTAACCGTCCATGCTTTTTAGTTTTTCCTATCAGTATTAATAAGGAATAGGCTTCAGTCTATTAGTCTGGGCTAACTACTAGAAAGCTTCCAATGAAACGGTTTCTTTTTGATCCAGGGATGTCTCTCTTTGAAGGGAAAGTAGGCAAAAAAATATTGTAATGCAGGAGATGGAAATTTAGGTTCAAAACACAGAATATAACAAGAACTAAGTGACTAAAATATGGTTGTAAAATATAAGTACCTATGCAAGGACTTTCATTGAAGCAGAAAGACATATTTGGATTCAAAACAGTGGAAGAAGCGGCAGAACTTATAAGCTAAGAAATTTGGAAGCCAAAGGAGAATAGACAATGAAGAGTGGCTTGGGATTGCTGGGTTGTATGATAGATTTGCTAGAGTGACTGCCTTCATAAGGATGATGAACAATGAATATGGCTGTGAGGGAATTACAGGAAGTTCCTTCCTAGGAAAGAGAAATCACAAGTGAGCAAGTGAGCATTAAAATTCATTCTATGGGTGAGTCAGGCTAAACGATCTTATACTTAAGTTTAAAATGTATCGACTCCTAATGCTTCCTCGGAGAAGCTAGTGAGTTTCTTGCATCTTGTTTCCCTATCAACAAGATCCGAAAACATTCATCATGATGTTTTAGAGCTGTAGATTTTCAAGATGGAAACACACAGAAACCACAAATAGAAATACGTTTACTTCAAGTGACAGCTGATCAGAAATACATAAATAGTTCCTATTACATAAGAAGAGGTTCAATAAAGTGGATTACTATTTCACTTGTTAAACAAAACAGTTGACTTTGGGAGGCCTTATATGCCTATTCTTCTTTGTTGTTTAATTAAATGAAGCTGAGAAACCCATGTTTACCTAAACAAATACGTCTCTTTGAAACATATTTTCATTTTAGATTACTACTGTAAAAATGTGATTATTTCTGTATAATAATACATCTGTTCACTGTCTACTGATAATCTTTTATAATTTTCTGCATGCCATGAGCAATATATTTTTAATCAAATTATACACTTAAACAGTGAACTAAAATGCCAAATATCAAACCAAGCCCATTAAATACTGAGACAGATATATTTTTAAACTAAATACACTAGCAATAAACCAGATCAGTATTCAATTTATTATGCTGTATGTATAACAGCTTCATAAATGTCCATGTGATATATTAAATCACATCTGAGACTAATATCCAATAATGAGACAAATCACTTTTTTCCAACAGTAATACCTAACTGACATGTCAAATTGGATACTTATTAAACAAAACATTGAGTACCACTTCACACTATACAAACAAAACAAGTGCAATTTTTACTTCCATCTAGAAAAATGTCTTAGAATGCTAACTTGGGCCTTCTTAAGTATCCTTTATTTTTTAGGAAATCCAAGTTGGGGTAAGAGGAGGGTTAGTAGTGTCCTAAATTTCCTTAGTATCCTAAGGAGAATTTACTATACATTGAACATATACTTTTAAAATACTTCTAGAAATTACATTTATCGGGGCCCATTTATCTCGGAATGACTCAATACTGACCTAGATAATGAACACAAAGCAAAAAAGTAATGACCGGGAAGCGTGTAGGTTTTGGAGATAGATCTCATTTCAAACTCAGTGCTGCCACACAGATGTTGAAAGAACACGAATTATTTCCTTAACTACCAGGGATGTCAGTCTTTTCATTTGTAAAATGAGTGTCATGATACCCTCCTTGTAGATTTTGAACATTGGAGATAAGGCAAGGAAAACAAATAGCTAGCACAGTGTCTGCCACATCACAGGTGATCAATAAAGTAGGTAGGTAGAAGTATTTGATATTAACATCACTCTGAATAGCAAATGATGATCTGCACGATTTATCTGCATTGTATATGGTCTTAACGTGGAAATATAGGTGATATAATAACCAAGGAATCTTAGAATATTAGGAGAATATTTTATGGTGATATTAATTACCAGAAAGAATTGAGAAAGTTAGCTGTGCAAACTTCAGGGCAGTGAAAGGAGTATAAGTAAAAAGAACTCAAGATTAAGTCACTGTAAGAGTTCTCAAGAGAATGACAAGGTAGAGGAATAATAACAATACAGACATTTTTGTTTAGTTTTTACTGTATTTCAGTCACTGGAGTTCTCACTTTACAAATATTGGAACTGAGTGAAGCTTAGAGCCAGTCAATATTTTCCTCAAACTTATGCTGCAAGTAAATGTCATGCTGGGCTTTGCTCCTAAGTCATAGACACCTGAACTTGTTCCAGTTGTGAAAACGTTATGTGATGAGTGAAAAGAAGGCAAAAATAATTATATGCTTTCATGAAAAGTTAAAACACTTAATTACATCTCAAGATATCCACAACAGGGTTGTTATAAGAGAGACCATAACCAACTGCTACAGGATCGTGTGGACCATTGATACAGAAGGATGACTGGGTATGTATCAGAATGAGAGCATTAGCTGATGGCAACTGAAAAAAAATGGACAATTACTTTGAAGTTTGATGTATTTTCTGGTTGCCTTCTTCCTTGAATAGTTATGGTAAAGCAGAATGATACGAAGAATAATCACCTGTCATTCAGAAGGCACACAGGTGATCAGCTAGGTTGGCTGTCAGCATTGGCTGACAGGTTAACCGTAGCTCTGCACCCTTATCTTTTGTACTCTTATATGATACCATGAGAATCAAAGGCAAGGCAAACATTTAAAACATAATGAACATGTATAAAGAACTTGTCTTTACAAAGGCAAACGAGATTCCAATTTGCCTATGTGCATTTTATTTTGTTTTGTAAATGCTTTTTAGTCTACTCTTTAAAAACAACATCTCTCTCTTCCTAACCTACTTCTTCCTCCTCCCACCCCATCTTCTTTTCTCCTACACGAGGCAGTAGTTTCTACTTGGAGAAATCACCTCTTAACCATTTACTACATAACATATCAGTATAATTCTACTGCAGAGTCCTTGGTGATTTTTTTTTTTTATTTGTTCATAGTTTTCATGAAGGGAGTTTCATAGAGATATTTTCATTTCCAATTGAAACAACTACTGAATTGTTTCACAGACTAAATGTAAAATAATAGCAAAGGTTAAATTAGGATTATAATTTCTGGATTTTAGGATCTTCTCTGGCTTTATTTAGTATTTTACAAAGAATGATTATCCAATAACCATTTTTACTGATATGCAAAATGTTCCTTAATACCATTCCAGCTGAGGAGTCTATATTCAACTCACTGCAATTTCTCTCTCTCTCTCTTTTGGAAACTTACTTTGGGTGATTGAATGCATTCACCTGTAATTTCCTCATTATTTTAGACATGAAATTTTAGCAGGGCATAAAAAATAGAAAAAAAGGATTATAATGTAATATGATAAATTCCCTTCGCCAATGGAATAAAGTATCTAACTAGACAGCCAATCCTAGGACACAATATAAAAAGACAAAAGAGTTGGAAAGTATGAGAGAAAACATAAGAAACATTGACGATGGTAAAAATTCTAAAATCCCAGTAACACTAACATAAGGCTATGAATAGATTTCAAGGAGTCCTTGGATAGGAAAAGAAATACATTTTTTCCCAATAAACTCTAACTGAAATGTAATATTTTCTTCAATTAGGAATGTAGAGGAAAAAAATCACAGCAGTACTGGCAGAACGTATAACTTCAGTACCAATAGAAATTATAGATATTTTTCACATGTCAGTATGTATTGCTGCACATATCTCAAAATATAACTTCTATTCATCACTACTTCAGAATTTAGATACCTATTAAATCTGTTGCTAGATAATTTTATGGATGTGTTCATTAAGAATAATATTATATATCATACTTTATAGTATTGATAACTGAATTTTAATATAATCTGCTTCCTTTGTAATCCTATGTGTGTAATTTCATACACTTTTAAGTGTAGCTTTACCAAATCTTCAGAGCAGGCTGTGGCATAGAGATCATTCTATAGGAGTTCCAGAGGGAGAGCCAATAAAAAGAAATAATAGAAGGAAACGTCTCAGAGCAGAGGAGATACAAATCTTTAGATCAAATGAATTCATAGTCAAACCAAAGTGTGAAAAGTGATTAGCTCTCTTGGGCAGGGACTGAGACTGTGTAGAGGAAGGATAATTTACTCTAATTACTCTTCTTTATTTGAAAAATTAAAAACCTGAATGTATTCTTGTATAATTATAAAAAAGGTAATATGTATGAAGTTAAAAAAGAGAAGAAAGAAAGAAAAGGAAATACCAAACACTTTGGTATTGCTCAGCAGTTGGTGTTCTAGATCTTCAAAGAGCCTCATGCGCTGGTTTCATGAATATTAATTTAGCAACAGATTCAGTAGAAGAGAAGGCTTCACAGCCAGGCTTTTCTAGGATTGAACACTGGCTCAACACTAACTGGGCTTACTACTCTTGGGCAAGTCATCTGAGCTTTCTGAACATCAGTTTTTCCGTTTATAAAATTAGAGTAATATCCATCTTATGAAATTAATGTCAGATGAGAGCTAATGCAAAGATATGTCATGTGTCTAGAATAATATTTGAGATATAATAAACACAAAAATGGAAATCAATCATTATTATTATTGATCTAACGTTGAAAGTTAGGGAAAATCACTGAAAGCTTTCAGTTTTATGAAACCACATGACAATGGAAACTGGAGTTTAGGCATAGAGCTATTACAATGTAGATGAACAGAGGAAATGGAGATAAGCAGAATGGAATGAGAAATGTTTAGTAGACAGATTTCTCCAGACTTGGTGACCAGTTAGGTCCTGACTATGAAGAAAACATCTGGGATGACCCCCAAATGTCTGAATTGCTTGGATGGGAGGTTAGTGGTACCATCTACAATGCATTCACCTGTTTGGGGTGAAGGGTGATATGTTTAGGTTTGAATATGTGGCAATTCAAGTTTGGGGTGAAGGGTGATGTGTTTAGGTTTGAATACGTGGCAATTCAAGTTTGGGGTGAAGGGTGATATGTTTAGGTTTGAATATGTGGCAATTAAGATGACTAGGGACATTCAGTGGTCCAAATAGTCCAGTACGATGGGTAGTTTGATATAAGTAAGATCCTCATGAGTAGGATCTCTGCTGGAGCTGGGGCTTTGGCTATCGGCCACTGAACATGTTAGCAATACTCATGGGTTGTTCTAAAATCACCAAGGGACAGTGTGAAAAATGAGTGGAGGATTCAGGATTGAGTCCTAGATGAACAATTTAAGCAAGAGAACCTTTTATTTATTCAGTAACTAAAGGTGGATATTCCACACATATTCCCTGACTCCTAGTTTTATTGCATTCTCTTACAAAATGAGGAAAAACTTACAATTGGAAAATAATAGGTCACTTAATAAAAAAAAAAAGGAAGTATTCCTTATATAAATGAGTAAAATTTTGAACCAGTGGCGGAAATATAAAATAATAAGAAGAAAAATTTAAAAAGCTCTCCTTAAATGAAATGCTAACCAAAAGGTAGAACTGTCAAGTTGCTGACCCTATCAACACCCCAAATACCTTCCTATTTAAGGGCCAGTATTTGAGAGATTTGTTTTATTTCTTTTCCCAGTTTTGTCTAGAAACAAACATGGTAGCAATATTGTTTTCTATTTTCATTAGTTTGTCTACTTACGAAGTTACCTTAGGAGGTAAAGGGCCTTTAAAGGTCAAGCACATTCTATTTTTTTTTTTTTTAAGATTTTATATTTACGTATTTGATAGAGTGAGAGAGAGCAAGCATGGGGTCAGGGGAAGAGGCAGAGGGTAAGGGAGAGGGACAAGCAGACTCCCTGCTGAGCCAGAAGGTGAGGGGGCTCAGAGGGCAGGGGTCTCCATCCCAGGACCCTGAGATGAAGTTGGATGCTTAACTGATCGAGATACCCAGGCACCCCAACACCTTCTACTAAAAACGTATTTTTTCTGGGGTGCCTGGGTGGCTCAGTGGGTTAAAGCCTCTGCTTTCAGCTCAGATCATGATCTCAGGGTCCTGGGATCTAGCCCCACATCGAGCTCTCTGCTCAGTGGGGAGCCTGCTTCCCCCTCTCTCTCTGCCTCTCTGCCTACTTGTGATCTCTCTCTCTCTGTCAATAAATAAATAAATAAATAAATAAAATCTTAAAAAAAAAAACCCAGCATATTTTTTCCAAAGTGAGGTCATTTAATAAGTAGAGGAATTTTTGGATAATTTTTTACTTTACTCACAAACAGCTGTGTTTTCCTGAAACTGTTTTTGTTTCATTTGTGATCTAAGACCAGAATCCTAAAATCTTTTCTAATTTAATAGACGTTTTTTTTCAATGTCTCAAGAAATGTTTCAGCATTTCCCATCTGCTTCCTGTGGATCCCAAATCCAATAACACAGTTTATAGATGTGTTGTTTGTTGGTTGGTTTGTTTTCTCCTTTTTATCAGTACTCTTCAAACTTTTGAAGCTCTAGTTGTTGTTGCTATTGTTATTGCTGTAGTTTGCTTGCACAAAGCTTGAAGGCTATGCATTGTCAGTTGCTCGTGCATAAGCCTGGAGGTGAATTAAAAAGTGTGAAATGAAGGAGAATGATTGTGTTTGGGAAACAAATGGAGACAGAATGGACCTTGTGATGAGGATTCTGCAGGACTGGAAGAGAGGGAATATTCTGTTATTAAGGTCTGATTCTGACCTCTTCCACTTCCTACATATGTAATGTTGGCCAAATTATTGAACTTTTTTGAACAATTTTTTCATTGTAAGATAGGAATAATAAAACAACCTAGTCATCGTGGAGTTATGTAAACTATCAAGTACTACATCAGGAATGTAGTAAAAAACATCCAGTGAAAATGGTTATTATCTTTCTTCTTATTACTATTACTTAGCACTGAGAGAATTTCTAAGAACAAGGCCAATATTAATAAATAACAGGAAAAGGGACGACAGTATTGAGGAAGAAGAAGGCTAATTATTTGCTATTTACTTTTTAAAGCAAGGACAAGTGGGAAAAAACCACATGCCAGTTAATTATAAAGAATAAGTCTTTAATACATATTTATATCTGCAGTGTGTTGAACAGTGTTCTCCTAAAATTCATGTCTACCTGGAACCCCAGAATGTGATCTTATTTGGAAATGTGATCTTTGCAGGTCTAATTAAGGTAAGGATGGGGATAAGGATTAGGATGCATTCTAAATCCAATTACAGAGTCCTTATAAGAGACAAAAAAGGACACAAGAAGGCATAAAGAAGGTAATGGGAAGCTGGGGTTAGAGATTGGAGCGATGCCACAAGCCAAGGGCCGGGAGCCAACACAGACTGGAGGAAGCAAGGAAAGATTCTTCCTGGGAGACTCCAGCAACTTGATTTCAAATTTCTGGCTTCCAGAACGATAAGAGAATAAATTCCTGTTGTTCTGAGGTAGCACATTTGTGGTAATCTGTTATGGCAGTTCTAAGTAATTAATATAATACCATATAAATGCTTTTCTAATTTGGCGGGGAGTTGTTTCTCTTACCCTTTGAAGAATCCAGGAGTTCTCTATTCTCACAAGCTAAGTATTATCTCATGATTTCATTTCTTTTAATTTTGTTCTTATTTTTTCCTACAAAAAATAAGTATATAGGGGCATCTGGGTGGCTCAGTCAATTAAGCATCTGCCTTTGGCTTAGGTCATGATCCCAGGGTCCTGAGATGGAGACCAGCATCAGGTTCCCTGCTCAGCAGGGAGTCTATTTCTCCCTTCTCTCTGCCCCTCCCCTTCTCGTGCTCTCTTTCTCTCTCTCTCTCTCTCTCTCTCTCGCTTGCTCTCTCACTCAAATAAATAAATACTTAAACAAACAAACAAAAGCAAAAACCCCCAAAATAAGTGTATAGAAAGTGGGGTCTCCAGTACAAGAATGGACTATGATACTCCATTTTTAGTAAGAGTAGTAAATCTGTCTTTTAAGTGGTGGAAATTAGAAATATTTATTTGGGGCAAGCGTCTGCAAAAACAACTACTTAATCATTCTATTCCTGATTAAGCAGAATAATGTCTCCTCTCTCAGAAAAAGAAACATGACAACATGCTAATCCCTGGAACCTTCGAACATGCTGCTTCATGTGACAGAGGGATTCTGTAGATGCAATTAAGTTAGGATTCTGAGATGAAGTGATTATCTGGGATTATCCAGTTGAAACTAATGTAATCACAAGAGTCTCTCTCTTTTTTTTTTTTAAGAGGGAGTTAGGAAGGTTAGAGACAGACAGAGATTGGAAGACGTTATGCTGATGGAAGAAGAGGCTATTAGCCAAGAAATGTAGGTGGCTTCTAGAATCTGGAAAAAACAAGGGAATGGACTCTTCCCTAGAACCTCCAGGAAGAATATGCCCACCTGACATTTTAATTTTAGTCTGTAAGACCCATGTCAAACTTCCAATCTACAGAATTATGAGATAACAAATTCGCGTGTTGTTTAAAGCCACTGCTTGTGACGAGTTGGTAAAAGCAGTTGAGGAGGAAACCAATACATGTAGCATAGAAACACGCAGAGGAGTTATGTAGGGTTTTATGGAAAATTTCAACCATCAAATCTCAGTTTTCAAGAGTTGATATTTCTGTATTCATCCACTATGAGCAACAGAAAATATGGTGCCAACTGCAAACAGGAATTTCTGTGGCAATCAGACGCACTGCTCAGTCTAATTCATAAGCTGAGTTGTCATATCCCATAAAATTAGTCATCAATGCAGAATTGATAGAGAAAGATATTTCAGGGGAAAGAGTCTTAGACTTAAAGTAGATGTAGAATTTAGTCCTGACCATCACTAGCAGGTTGTAGGCTTAGGACAGGTCATTTCACCTTTTTTGACTTCCGTTTTCTCATCTATACATTAGTAGGTGGGACATTTGGTCCTTTCCAATGTAAACAAATTATACCACAAAAACAGTTAAGAGGATTGCTTCTGTTATTCTGTAATGCCGACCTCTCATCATAGGACCAATTTAAAATCTTTTATATTTCCAGATTTATTATAACATATTTATGGATATAGGGGATGGACACTTGAGTAGAACCCAGAGACTCTGGCTATAGGTTGAGTTCTGGTTTATTAGACACGTAACTCACTTTCCACTTTCCTCACTGTTGATTTTCTCATAGTTAACCATTCAGTGCTATGCAGAGGTTTTTTAAAATGTGCCAAGGAAAGCAGTGACGTTCCACTTAAATATGGCGTTATTACAAGCGAAAGTAAAAACCGTCTAAAACATTTGTGCCTTGTGTAACAAAATAGTAAACTGGCTCACATCTATCTTGTAAGCTTTACTCCATACTTCAGTTAATTAAAGATATGTGGCTGCAGTACAAGCTGGAAAAAAAAATAGGGGCTCTTTCTCAAAATGCTCAGAAGGAAACAATGATTGTGCAGTCAGTGGATACTCTAACCTCATCATATGACTATACCTATTAGTATGGTGCAAAACTGGGAAGGAGAAGAGATTAGTCAGTTTGGTGGTTGAATGAAAGCTTCCCGCCACCTTCTGCATTTTCCATCATCTTGGTGATAAGGCTGTATTATGTTTCATTTAACATTCCAGAGACTGTGCTGAGTAAACGTTGGCAGCACTTCACTGAAAAGTCTCACCATCACACACACCAGAGGAGTGTTTTGATCAATATTCACTGAAGTCACCGGCACTCATTCTCTTTCATATTCACCGTACATCTCAGTTCTGTTATGTGTCTTCCACAAAAATAAAATGAAAAAGGAAGAAACACAGCTGAAATCTCAGAGATGTAAGCTTAGACCATTCTCCAAAGTAATTTTTGGAAAGCCTTGATAACAAGAACAAAGATCAGAGCATTGGAGAGGGTCCAAATGACGCATGCACATTTTTTCAGCTCCTTAGTCTTATCTGCCTCATGATCAATCGGTCTTTGGTCTGATAAAGAGGAAACACGGCTAAGGAAAATAAAGGTCGGATGGTGCTGGGATGTCTGAGAGGAATGTTTAATGAATCTTACAAGATGTTGGCTCTCTTTTGGGCCAGATTGAGTCTAAGGGAGACTGGTGTGCAAAGGTTGTTTATCATAAGCAGAAGCAGATTCACGGTGAAGCTAACAGAGCTCAAGTGTCAGGATCCCGCACTTGTTCAGCAAAATTAATATATTTTATCAATCAATTTGGACCACTGTCGCTTTCTATAATGACTTTTCCTTGGTCAGGACACAATGGAACACCCCTGGGTAAGTCTTGCTTTAGGCTAAGAGGAAGTTGACTTCTGTATATTTTAAATAAACAGAGCAGTAAAATTTTAGGTGATATGCACTCATTTTCATAGATGGTTACATTATAGCTGTCAGGCCTGAAATACTCCAACCACCTCTTGGGCTGACATATTAAGCTTTCTGACAAAAAGGTGCAGGGTTGGATGCTGTGCCGTGACATGTTTGTGTCCTCTGGTGCTCGACCCTGTGACAACGTGAGTAGTCGAGGAGGAAACCAGGGTGAAACGCTCAGAGCCAAAAGCTAGTCTGTGAAGTGTTCTTCCAAATCTGACAGTTCGTATATGAAATAAACTTGATGGAGGATTTCCCCAAGTTTGCACTGTTCTAAGAATTTATATGTCATAATCAATAATGAGCCATGAAGCTGAAAGAAGCTATTTCAGAAAGTCACTAATTTAAAAAAACGATTTCGATCAACATGCTAGTAGAAAGACTGAGTTATCTTTCTAATCTCTCTATAGAAAATGATCTTACAAAGTCCTTCATGAAGAGGAAATCAATGAATATATACACATGAAATTATAGGGAACAACTATTACAGAAGTGTCTCTGACAGTTAATTAAGGCAACGCAATGTTATTTTTCTGGATTTTATGATATCTGCAGTGTTTATCAGCTCTCTTAAATTTGTAATGGGATGTGACTTTTTGTTTATTCTAAGTAAATATTCATTTTTGTATCTAATTCTGAAACTGTAATTTTGTATTCTCTTGTAAAGTACTATTTCCTTCTCCAATTGTATGAGCTTCAGGTCCCATAAAACTTGGAAATGCTCCTCGGATAAGGCAATTGAAATTCGTGCAGCAGGCTAAAAAACGATCATGACCGTCCCTCAAAATACTCACTTTGCTTCCCCAGGAAAGCATTTAAAAAATATACCCATCTGACGAATTGGGAATGCTCTATAGCATATGTACGAGCAGTCTTGCAAAAGCAAGACAGACCTTCTCCTGAATGTTGACGGCAGCGTGGGCTAGCACTGCTGGTGTTGCCATGGCAGTTACGATGAAACCACAGAAGAGCAGATCAAACATCCCTCCGTGTAGCAACAGACCTTCTCTTTGCAGGGAAAGAAGCTCTCAAACAGCAGCCAGCCCTGAATCAAACCTGCTCCACAGACATCCAGGGAGCAATCACTGGAAAAACGCCATCTCCTTGCAAATCTTAATCTGCCTCTGTAATTTTCTTGGCATAAACACTTCCTTCTAAATAACTGTGCCCATTTTATTGTTATTACCAATCACATTTTCTTCTTAAAGTCAAAACAGAAAACAATATGACCTGAGTTAAGTAGATATTAAATGCAAATTCGCTTCCTAATGATATTAGGACTTCTCCAGAAAGCTGACAAGACTGCTTGCACAGTTTATAAAGCACAGGAGCTTTTATGGTCTGTGCCATTGGATTTCGTAAAGGGGCTACAGAGGACTTGAGGTGAACATTTGGTTCATGCTCACTTAAGTTCTATGAGGGCAGGGACTCTGGTTTTTTCCTTACGATTTCATTCCCAATAACGCTTGGGGGAGAGGGGGACGGCAAATGGGAAGAAACCATGTGAGTATTGTTGGATGGATAAAGATGCACCAAATTAGGCTTTTTGTAAGTGGGTTTTTTTTGTTCACAAAATTAGAGAACATTTCCTGATAACATTTCAAATATACCTTGATAAATATGTGAAAAATGTATTTTAGTTCTTGTCTTTAATATTATAGATCTTGACTTAATTGAGGGGAAATTATCATCCTGCTTTCTCTTCGCTTAACTCACACTTTTCTATTTTTCACATTTTTGAGCCAAAACGATCCCTTAATCAAAAGGTAAGTTTAGTGGCTACCTTTGAATTTAAAAGTGTTTTGTCTTCTCCAAATGTTTTCATGACAAATCCCTGCTGCCCACCTCACTCTGCAAAGCACAGGCACTCATCCAGAGATCTGTAACTGTTTTTGCCACTTACTCATTCGTATTTCTGTCTGTCATACCAGGCTTTAAGATATTTAAGAGTATATATAACCAGCACACAGTATCCATTCGATAAATGCTTCAAATTAGCACAGAAATAGCACAGGTTCATTGTATATATTAAATCAAATAATGGTTAAGTAATATATTTTTTGGGGAAATAAAAACAATTTTTTGATTTATATGCTTTTTCTTGTATATTAACAACATAGGCCTGGGCATATACTTCTAAACTATTTTTCCTAGATCATTAAAAAAACAGAAATAATCTTTCTGTTTCATCATTTTTCTTTCTCTTTCATACTCTAGTCATCAGGAACATTATGTCCCTCTTCTTTTCTTGACATTTTCCCACCTTCTCCCCGTCCTCTAACCTATGCATGGATCACATGAATGTCTATTGAACATTGAAACACATACATATTCTTTTTCTTTACGTACTGAAAGAGAGAGAGAGAGAGAGAGAGACAGAGAGCGAGCATGCGTGCAAGCTGTAGAGAGCAGAGAGAGAGGAAGAGAGAGAATCTTCAACAGGCTCCACATCCAGCGCAGAGCCTGAGCAGGGCTGGATCCCACAACCCTGAGACTGTGACCTGAGTCAAAACCAAGAGTTGGGCACTTAAATGACTGAGCCACCCAGGCACCCCTTACATGTCCTTTTGCTTCCAGAAAACACATGTCTTAAAGAAAATGCTTGGATCAAAAGAAAAAAAACAAAAGGAAATGAACATATATCAAATGACTAACAATGTGGGTCCATTAAAAATTCAAGGAAGGCAAATGTGTTTGCAAACTCCACATATTTATAGCTCACATGGGCAATATTCCCTACATATGAAAACTGTGGGGGAGAATTTAATGACTCTTAATGCAAAAGAGCAAAGAAATACTTTTAAGGTTTTTAAGTATGTAGGACGTAATTTGAAAAAAGATCAAATGTTAATTAAGATATTGTTTACAAAATAAATTTATCTAATATTTAAACTTCTCGTCCTGACCCTCACCATAGTGACAATTTGTGGTCTAATCTCTCTTATCTTCTTCCAAAGAGAAGCTATTTTCTTTTGTCAGCAGACCTTTGTGGGTGTGAGGAGGAAAGAAGTGGTGTGAACTAGAGGGTACAAGTGTTGTTGCCCAAAGGCAATAAAATTCATTGGGTGGAAAAGAGGGAATGTGAGTAGAAAATTAATTGCTTAATGTTGCTGGCTGCATACCCTTGCTCAAAAGTAATCCTGTTAAATTCTACAGAGGCTGGCACAGTGGCAGGAATAACTTGAATATAATTCAGAGAGTGCCCTTAGGTTTTGATATACACACTAAAATTTTTACATGTAAACAATGTTAAAATATTCTTGCTCACTTTATATCATGGGGCATTGCAGGTAAATGAAATCTACAAAAAAGTTTTTGTAAATGTCATTAGCTTCTCATGTATAATATCTTAGCATAATTACTTTAATACATATTGAAATCAAATTACCAAGTAAGACTACTCAAACTCAAAAAGGTTAGGGATATAAACAAAATAGTTTCCTTCTTTTTTAACTGGGAAAAATGATGAACAAAAATATTAAGCAAGGCCTTAACTATATTGTCAGAATGTAATGTTCAAAATAGAATTGATTTTTTTTTATCTCTAAACGTTTCTCATATTTTCTGAGGCTGTAAGCTATTTCTGTATTAAGTACTCAAGAAGTCCATCCTTTCATGAGGTGTTGGAATGGGGCTCAGGGATGAGAAATCGGACTCAAATCCAGCAAGTGCATCAGGCTATCCTTATATCAATAAAATATTATACCACTAATGTCCAAAGCTTATTCTGGGCCAGGAACTGTTCTTTTCCCCCTTACATTAAGCTCATTTAATTCTCATAACAATCACGTAAGAGAAGAAACTATTATTACCGCCATTTTGCGGGCTCAGAGAAGGTAGGTACCTTGCCTAAGATTGCATAGCTGATGAGTGGCAGACTTGGAAAAAATTTGGAAAGGGTCTGCAAAGTTGCCAAAGCCAACATACTCTAAAACACCATAAAGAAATCACATAAAGGGGAACTGCATCTACTTTAGAAAAATAAAGGACTCCAGCAGCAGAAATGTAAAGGATGGTTTCTGCTTCCTTATGTAGAACTTTGTAGGACTAGTAATAACACTAGAGCAGAGTCACTGTCACCAAAGAACTTACAATCTTCTCAGAAAGAGATGAGGAGACACATACGTGTTCAAAAAAAAGGAAAAAAAAAAAAAGAATGTGAAACCAGTGTCAAAAAGTGTGGTACATAGAAAAGCGATAGGAGTGAAGTGAAGATTACTGCTTATGTTGGTCTGTACACTGTCACATTTGTGGTTCCTAAGAAACAATATCTCCCAGAGTTCATGTCCATGTGTGTTCACCTCACACACTGACTGGGGGACTAGCCCTGTGGCTTGCTTTGACTAATAGAACATTAATAAGTCTGATGCAAGCACAGGCATGAGGTTTGTCTTCTTGAAACATGCTCTCTTGGATCCCATAGCCACCACATAGAAAGGACACTTTTTAATAAAGATACTCGGGGCGCCTGGGTGGCTCAGTGAGTTAAGCCTCTGTCTTCGGCTCAGGTCATGATCTCAGGGTCCTGGGATCGAGCCCCACATCGGGCTCTCTGCTCAGCAGGGAGCCTGCTTCCCCCTCTCTCTCTGCCTGCCTCTCTGCCTACTTGTGATCTCTCTCTCTGTCAAAAAATAGAAAGAGATACTCAACTGAGGCTGGCTGTTCCAGCCATGTCGGCTTAAGCACCAGACTGGTGAGTGAAAGAGCCAGCCTCAGACACCACTTTAAGCTAAAAGAACCGCCCAGCTGATCACAGCCCAGACTTCAGAACTGAGAGAAATAGCAAATCATTGTTTTAACTCACTGACTTTTGGTGGTTGATTTGTTATATAACCATAGATGGGACAATGAGTATGGCACTTTAAAGTTTCTAACATCTTTCATGTTTTATCTTACTTAATTCTCAATACAACCCCACGATAATTTTAAGAAGGAAATTAAAGCTCAGAAACTTGAAGTGACTTGCCCAAGGTCATAGAGTGAATAAGGAGCAAAATTCCTATATAACACAGGCTTCCTGACATGCAGTTGCAATGCAGTTTCCACTACAGGAAGAATGCATGATGTTGAAAGTGATCTGGGTGAGATGGTATAGCCTGAGAAAGTACAATCTGACTTAAGCCTTGGAGGAAAGGTAGGCATTAAGTCAGAGCTCTGAATTTAAGACATAATTCAAAAGTTCTCATTTTGTACATATGGTGAGGAGGGCAATATAAATTTAAAGATGAAATATTACCATTTCCTACTCCTACCCTCTTCCAGTCGTTATTGTATCATAGATGGGGTGTCTGTTATGTTCATAGGGGCTGCCTATGATATCTTCAATTCTTGCAATTAGTCCTGAAAAAAGTCTCCTACTTTATAGGTAAATAAGGCTCAGTGATCTAAGTTTAGCTTGTAGAGTTGGAATTTGAATCTGTATGTGTTTGGCTTCAAACCCTGAACTGTTTCCACAATGCTTTTTCTTCACATGGAACTCTAACCTGCAATAGTCCAGTGCTACATGAATGTTGTAAAGCTCCCGAAGGAATGTGTTTTGTTCAGAAGGAGATCTATAGTTTCCTATGTAGCATAATACTACAAAGGTAGCACCTCTGTTCTTAGAAATCACATAAAGGGGAACTGCATCTACCTTAGAAAAATAAAGGAGTTCAGCAGCAGAAATGTAAAGGATGGTTTCTGCTTTCTTAAGCAAGATCTGGCAGAAGGAATCCTGTAGATGTCCTGCTCATTTTTCAAATTAGGCTTTATCCTTAAATAGATTCATGGCTACTCTGCAGCAATCTTGTTTGCAGCTGTCCCAATTACTGATAGCTTTGTTCTGAAGACAGAGGGCAGATAGAGTTGGGGTGCATTAGACCAGCTCCAGTCTGCCCTGTTTAATGCAATCACACATGTTCACACGTCCAACCCTGCCCAGCATGTAATGGGCACTCAATCAGCACTGGTTTTCTTTCCCTTGTTTCACATAGAAGGGAAATAAGAAAAGGTACTTCAAAATTCCAATCTTACCATAAAAGAATTGAGCCACAGGGGCCTAGTGATAAAGGGTATGGAGATATGAGCACCACCATAGAGGTCGAAAAGAGAAATAGAAACACAGAGTCAACCGAACACATCCCTGCCTTGCAACAGCAGACCTGCCAATGATGTGATTTATTTCTGTACACATGCATGCTCGGAGTGTGTCCTGTGAGGTGCTAACGACTCTTCTAGGTTCATGAAATATACCCGGTGAACAAAACCAACCGAGAGATGAGACTTCACTGGAGTTTACATTCTAGAGGTAAAAATATAACTCCCCATGTATCTTGTAGATAAATTAAACAGTGTTTAATTTATCTACAAGACTCTGAGGTCTTTAAAATTTGTACAGTGATACTGTTCTGAGAAAACAAGTGGAAGGCTCCAATTTAATAAAAGTATGTGTTGTGGGCTGTTATATCTCAGGATCCAATATGCCATTCCTTCTCTCCATAATCTGATCTGGAAAGGGATTATATCAATCAGAGTGCTACACTAGGTATGGTGATGTGCCTGAGATGTAGCCCATGCAAACAAGGTGATGGGTAAATTAATTCCACTTTCATGTCTCTTCTCTTAAAATGAGTCTATCTATCATATTTACCATACACACTTCATTAGAATTATTTCATTTTTTTCAGATCTCGCTAAAATGAGATGTTAGATAGATGCCAGTCAGATGGCTGATAAGCTCATTATTATTTGCATTCAAATAGGAAAGACGTAAATTTAAAACATGGGACAGAGAGGACAAAATGATACTATAATGAGGTCTCTAAAATTATACTGAATTATATACATGTCTAAAAAGAGAAGAAAATGATTAAAAAACAAATTCCTACCCAAAAGGCCCATAGTGAAACTCAGAGCATATCATGGAAAATGTTAGAGCAAAAGCTCGCACACCTAAACTATTTTACTTACCTTAAGATCACCTTAATAGGCTAAATGAAAAGCTTCATATCTTGTCTTCTAAATCATTACAATCTTTGAGAATGTGAATTTTACCAGTTTTTGCATTTTTTACATATGTATCAAGTGTTTCAAGATTTTTGTCAACATCTTTTTACCGTTTTCTAAAATTTGACACATAAATAAGTTCTGAGTAAAATGAAAACATCCCATTTCACAGTCCAGGTCAGATGATCTTCCAAAAACTGTAACTTCACCTTTTACCAGACAGGAAGGCCAACCAACAACTGCTGGTTTCTTATTTGCTTTCTGATGTTTAATTCATTTAAAATTAGCTTTAAAAAGCTTTCTACTTCAAAATACCATAAAATCTTTTCTGCTAGTAAGCCTGATCCATCCACTATCCTTTTGTCCTTTCACCAGCAATCTAGAAGTTTAACAAGTTCTTAATGTAAGTTCCTTGAAAATTTGCTTGCTGCCTCCTTGTTGTCAAACTCATCTACCCTTTTCCTGTAACACACTGAGTCATTCCCCTTTGAGTCTCTCGTTAAATTTTTCTTTCACTTTTCATTTTATACCATTCTATATTGAGCTAATCGTTGCTTTTCCCCCAAAGTAAAACAAACAAACAAATAGAAACCCATCAAACCCTCTGACTAGTTTTAAAAATAAGTTTATTTTCAACTTGACGTAAACATTTCTTCCATAATAAGTTTATGATAAGAAAAATTGTATTACAGATGATGTGATGGTCTTAAACTTCACTAGCCTGAATGACTAACTGGAAACCCTCATGAAATTTTCAATTTAAGGCTTTAAAACTTGAGATTGGAGCTGCGAAGGGCACAACTCTTCTTATATGATTTCTGAAATGTATGTCCAAGTTCAATTTAGTGTAAACCTGGACTACTTAAGTGAAGGTTACCTTACAATTACATTAATAATGTAATTATGTGCATAATTACGTGTATTATAGAAATTATATATATGCCTTCCATAAATGTCAGGAGAGAGTGCCAGAAAAAACCAAATTGTTGTATATTATTGTTAGAGATGACATGTCAAGATGAAACTTGGGAAAGAAGGCATATTTCATGCTCTTTCTCTTTTCAGAACCTTCATCCCTGCCATCTGGTTGAAATATTCCTTCCCCATTTTCTCTCTCTCTCTTTTTTAAGATCGATTTATTTTATTTTGAGAGAGAGAGAGAGAGAGAGAGAGAGAGCGAGAGTGAGCGCATGCACAAGCAGGGGGCCGGGGGAAGAGTACAGGGAGGGGGAGAGAGAGAATCTCAATCAGGCTCCATGTTTAGTGTGGAGCCCGAGGTGGGGTTTGATCCAATGACCTGAGATCATGATCTGAGTGGAAATCAAGAGTCAGTCACTTAACTGACTGAGCCACCAAGACACCCCTCCCCATTTTGTTTCTATTTCCATTTTTTTTTTTTTTTACTTTAGTCTACTCGAGGCATACTAAACAGTAGCACTAGTTAATTCCTACTCCTCTTTCCAAGCTCAGCTTAAATTTCTTCAAAGAATCTTCTCTTGATGTCCTAGATAAGATCATACACTTTCATTCTCTCTGTTGAGTGTTTGATAAATAGCTGTTAAAACAATGAAAAAAAAATGAATGAATGAGAAAGTGAATGAATGGGGTCTCTGCCTGGTTTTGGGATCAAGGTAATGCTAGTTTCATAGAATGAGTCTGGAAGTTTTCCTTCTGTTTCTATTTTTTGAAACATGTTCAGGAGAATAGGTATTATTTCTTCTTTGAATGTTTGTGGGAAATCAGAGTGGGAAACGAACCATGAGAGACTATGGACTCTGGGAAACAAACTGAGGGTTTTAGAGGCGAAGGGGGTGGGGCGATGGGTTAGCCCGGTGATGGGTACTAAGGAGGGCAAGTATTGCATTGAGCACTGGGTGTGGTACATAAACAATGAATCTTGGAACACTGAAAAAAAAAAGAGAGTGATTTTAAATCAACTATTACAAATGTGATCAATAGTTCCTAAAGAACAGCATGATCATAATAAAACAATAAGTCAATAATAAAAAAGAACTTCTAGGGATGAAAAATATAGTGTCTGAAATAAAAAATGTATTTAACAGAATTAATAATTTTTAAAAAAGAACTTTAATACATAAATTTAATAATTATAGTAAATTTTATAACAAAAAACTAATGATGTACTTTATTGTGACTAATATAACATAATAAAAATTAAAAAATTAATTAAAAAAGTAGATGAATGAAAGAAAGGCAGAAGAGGAGGAAAACAGTTTTCTTTTGGCATGCTGTGTCTCCCATTTCACATTCCATAAATCTATGTGAATCCATGATGAGGAGAATTCAGGGACAATTTACTTCATGCTCAGACATCTATAGCTGCCAAAAAGAATAACTCCCAGACTATCAGAGAAAACCCGTAAGATGTCTATCATATATTTTATATAATATATTAACTTTATTCTTTAATTTTAATTGTATTATGATCAATTTTTCTACAAACACTCTTCAGTTGTTTGTGATATGATCTTTTTGATATTTCCCTTCTTTAAACTCCCATATTACTTTATTTGTACATTTTTTTTAAGATTTTATTTATTTATTTGACAGAGAGAGACAAAGTGAGAGAAGGAACACAAGCAGGGGGAGTGGGAGAGGGAGAAGCAGGCTTCTGGCCGAGCAGGGAGCCCAATGAGGGGCTCGATCCCAAGACCCTGGGATCACGACCTGAGCCGGCGGCAAATGGCGCTTAACGACTGAGCCACCCAGGCGCCCCTATTTGTACTTTTTTTTTTTTTTTGCATATCTTAATTTCTATTTGGATTAAAACTGTTTACATCTAATTTTCTCTACTTTGTTGACTGTGTATCTTACTATCCATAGTATAGTCTTTTGCATTACCTAATTCATGCTTTTTTAAGTAAATAATATTCTTCAAAGTAATCATTTTCCTCAATAGCCTCTTTACCAACTTCTTTGTGGCAACACTTTCTTCCATTTTTCTCCAATTGTTTTACTTATCTTTGCTATTTTCTCCTTCTCCAATCTCAGCAACAAAGAAATCCCATTTGAGCACAGTTGTGTCGATTCTAAAGGAATCGAATTCCACACAGCACAGTTGTGTCGATTCTAAAGGAGAGGTTTGTGGGCCTGGGGGCAGGGTCTGTGAGGTTGGAAATGATCAGAGCTCTTGAGGGGGAAGCAGTGTATTGTGATAGGGAACTCCACTGAGTCCTACATCTGCCACTTACTCTCGTGTGACCTTGGACAACTTACTTAATATTTGGAACCTATTTTCCTCATCTCATACATGAAAAATCATTCATATCTAATTTATTTAACAAATATTAATGGAGCGCTTATAGGCCAGGTACAACAGACACAGACAAGATCCCTTGTCTCAAGAATTTATATTCTGATGCCATAGAGAGAAAATATACAAGCAAACAAACAAACAAGTGAATTTCACATAACATATCTGGAGAAAATAAGTGCAGTAATAAACGATAGAAAGTGACTGGAGGATATAGAATTCTATTTTGGATTGAGTAGTCAGAGTGGGTTTCTTTGAAAAACTATTTGAGCTGAGGAGAATGAGGAGAAAATCTGAGAGAGCAATGCAGTCAGAGAGAACAGCAAAACGCAAAGTCTCAGAGGTGAAATATGCATGAAAGAAAAAACTAAACACCAGTGTAGCTAAAGTAACATCAGCAAAGACAGAATGTATGAAGAAATATCATTGAAGAAGGAGGTAGGGACCTGATAATGCAAGCAATAAATATAGTAAAGTGTTTGGATTTTATTCTAAGAGCAAAAGGAAGTAACTATAAGATTTTTAAGTAGGAGCATGACATAATCTGGTTTACATAAAAAAAAAAATCACTCAGGAAATGCGGAAAACGGATTGGGATAGTTAAAAGGCAACTGCGGGAGTCCAGATAAAATATGGTAGCTTTGACCTGACTGCGGCACTAGATATGGTAATAAATGGGTGAATTTGGGATGTAATTTGGAGGGGGAGCCAAAAGGATGTGTGTGCAAAGGAAATTGCAGGTATCTTAGGATTCCCCAGAGGGCTTAACTGCGACAAAGTTTCACATGCAAGTGATTTATTAAGGAAGTGTCTGCATAATAAATTGCCAAGGCAGTAATGGAAGCAGGACCAGGAAGAGGAGAGGGAAGTATGGGTGTGATATAGGGCAAAGGCTGGAAGAGAGAAGCTTTAGCTCCATCCTGCAGGGGCACTCCAGGTTAGACGTAATGCTTCAGAGCTTGTCCTGCTTGGGCTTTCACACTCTCATACTTCTCAGTCATTCACAGAAGTCCACTCTGGGGAGATTGAAGCTTCCAGACACTTCCGGGGGTGGTATTGGCATTTTGGGGGAGATAATTTTTTGTTGTTGTTGCTCAGGCTGTCCTGTGCATTTTAGAAGCTTTACAATTCCTGGGCACACAGTGTCAGTAGCACCCCTGTCTTTTTAATAGGTAATAATATCCATAACACAGTTTTAACAATTCCTAGAGAGGCAATCCATCCCTATTTGAGATCCATGGGAACTCCTCTGGGAGGAGATCATCTCCTATTTTGTGTGCCTTCCTCTTCCTAGGGAATACAGTAGCTGACACAGATGAGATTCTTAATAGAGATTTATTAAATAATAAAATATAATACTCAACACCATTTTAGGTTTTCCATTATGTCAATTAATTTCCACAATGACCATAGTTGGAAGCAGGTTTCTACTCTGCATGTGGGGAAACTGAATCTGGAGGAGGTTAAATACACAGTCCCAAGTCACAAAGAAATAGATTAAATCTATTTCTGTCTGATTCACAGGCTCATGCTTTGGTAATTCACCAAGATATGTGAATAAATAAGAGATTTAGTAAGTGAATGAGTTAATTTCTGTGAACAGCAGTTTGTTGTCAGTACTATAAGTTGGTATAGTGAAACACAGTAAAGTTTAATTTCTAGAAGGTGGTTCACAGACAGCCTATGCAACATTTAAATTCCAAACACATTTTAACCATTCATAGAATTAGTTTGGACTGCCTCCAAGATCCACCAGCAAGGCTGGGAACATTGCAATGACCTCTGTGAGAAGGTCTTCTGTTGGAGAAGGATGGACCACTCAGTTAACTACAGGTAAAAGTTACATCCACCGGTGCCCACAGGATATCTGGCTCCAGAAGAGCGGAAGAGTATCTTTTAGGCCTGACCCTTTTATTTCTCAATAGAGCGCGTGTATATGTTACATTATCTACTTGTCTTATGTTACGTTTTTCTTCAGCGGTGATAATTATTTCATCTTATCTTAGATAAGGGGATTTTAAGAGAGGTATGCATCCATGTTCAAGCTTCTAAGACCAATTGACACTTTACTTTTTCCATTTTAATATTTGTAAAATTTGGATATAAATTTCATCTGATGTCAGGAGATATCTTTTCCAACCCTTTGGCAGAGAAGTTGGAAATGTAGTTGTTATTGCCTTGGATCAATGTTATGGAATGCACTGGTATTGTATACAATCCATGCTAAAACTTCAACTTGTTTAAGAGGTAGTTAATAATATGATAGTATAAAGCAACAGGGTGATAACCAACAAGTTACTGTGTGTATAAGAATATGGAGAAATAAAGATATCAGATTTAAATATACCATAAGTGAAGTGTGTATTTATTGTTGGAAAGATGACCATACTTAATTTTATTATAAAACATCACTGCTTTTAAAACATTGGCATGAACTAAAGAATTTGTAAGACCACAGATTCCTAGGTGCTACCCCTAGATATTCTGACTCTGAAGGTCTACATGGGGCAGCAAGAGGAGGTGGCAGGAAAATGTTTCTAAATGGCTCAGCTTCTGCTGCTCTGCACATCACACTTTTCAGTGATTGAGAAGGGAAGATACATTTGCAGATATTTCTTAAATACGCTTCTGATTACCTAACCTTGAATCTATCTAACCTTGAAAGTTGAGGTAGAAAGCATAAGCAAGTATTAAAATATTCCAAGTCAGGTTTATTAATGTATAATTTATATAAAATAAAAGTCACCCTACTTAATTGTACAGTTTGATGAGTTTTAATAGTGCATACAATTATGTAATCATGACCACAATCAAGCTATAAAATATTTCTGTCACCTTCAAAGATTCTCTTACTCCCTTGTAGTTGATCCCCTCCTCTCACCTCTAGTTTTTGGGAACTACTGATATCTCACTTCAGTTTTGCATTTTCCTAGAATATATTATAAATGGAGTTATAGTATATGTGAACTTTGAGTCTGGTTTTTTTTTTTTTCAAGATTTATTTATTTTAGAGAGGGACAGCAAGAGCAGGAGCAGGGGCAGAGAGAGAGGGAGACAGGCAGACTCCCTGCTGAGGAGGGAGCCCATAGGGCTGATCCCAGGACCCTGAGGTCATGACCTTAGCCGAAACCAAGAGCTGGACACTTAACTGACTGAGCCACCCAAGTGCCCCAAGGTCTTTTGAGATTTAGCTATGATATTGCATGTTGTATGTATAAATAATTTGTTTCTTTTTGCCACTGAGTATTATTCTGTTATTTACTTGGTTTTTTTTTTTTTTTCCATTCTCTAAAAGATGGGTATTTGGGTTATTTTGGTTTTTCACTACTACGATTAAAATTGCTATAAATATCTCCATATAAGTCTTTGTGTGATATTAAATTTTGAATAAAAATCTAAAAAAATGTTTTTATTCCATTACAAAAAATATCCAGAATCTGACAGTGAATATGTATTCTTTCAAGGACATCATGAATTACGAGAAAACTATGTACTGGTCAGAAGGATACTCTCCTAAAGTAGGACAAGTAGTTGAGAGGATATTAGTTATGTCCTCTATCTTCTGCTTGGATTTAATATGAAGTAAATCAAAAAGAAAGAAGCTCCAATAATTTAACAAACACATGTATTTAACAAATACACAAATAATAACTCACTTAAACCTCTTAACAACTCTATGAACTGGGTATTAATATATATTTCCACATTTTGCATAAGGAAGTTGAGGTACGTTAGACATTAAATAACTTGCCCAAGTCACACAGCTAAGGGGCAAAAGCCAAGATTTGAGCCCAAGCAGTCCGACTTTAGAATCTAGGTACTTAACCCTTCTGCTATGCTGTCATCTGTATGCCTGACTCAAGCATACAGAGACAATGCACTACAAAGAAGTGGGCTCTGCTCTGAAAATCAGAACTTAAGAGAGGTGCTCTAAGAATCCTGTGAACTGATAACAGACCAGAGCTGCTATAGGTAGTCGTAAATCCATCTCATCGCTGGGTCCTAAGCTGAATTCCTTTGATACTCCCTGTCAGGAACAATAAGGAACAAATCAAATGAACTACAGTCCTGCAGGAATCATCAATATTATATCCATTGTTAGCCACACCCAACCTGAGAGGTAACATGTCTAGATCATTGAGAATTGCCAGGTCTGAGAACAGATTTCAGCAGTGGAGGCTAGGATAATAGGTGCTATTTCCATTATGTCCTTTAGAATACACAGCCAATTTATTTTAAAATGTGCTGTGAAAAGAGTGCCTAGTTCAGTTGAGCCACATTAATGAACTAGAAAAATTCACAAGTTATTGAATGTAGCAACAGATACCTATATATAAATGTGTGTTTTTGCTATTATTATAGCACATATAAAAGAGTTCTTTGGTTACATGAGCAAAAAGAATTGACTGTCACGTGTCAGGCAAATATAAAGAAAGATAGTTTAAATGATTCCTGAAATAAGGCAGAGAATCATCAAAGCTAGTACAGATTGGTATGAGTTACTCACATGTCAGAAGGAAGTGTCACTTTACCAATAAATATCTATTAATCAATATCTTATGTCTGAATTCCTAGAGCAATTTTTACATCACAGAGATATAGAATTCAATTAAAAACCAACTGAGAGTTTAACCAATAAGAAATGCAGATAAGACTGTTATTTGTTCTCCCTTCCCCCAAAATCTGGTTCTGTTTCCTCTGAGGCACAGAGCTCAAGTATATTGTCTAACCTTCCTTGGTGAGTCCCGTATTACTGATATGGTTAATATGGTTGGAAGCAATGTACACCACCGCCAGGTCTGTCTCCTCACCCTACTGGGCCTCCCAAATCTTCCTGCCTACCTCCCTTCCCACCATTCCCTTTCCAGGTAGGTGTGGGAATAAAGTAGAAGACACTTATGCCCTAGAAAAAAGAGAAATCAACTGAAGGAAAAAGCCTGGTTCCCTGAATGACTGTGTGGATGAAGCAAAGCCCCTGACCACTATATTGAGCTCTGAAATGAGCTAGAAAGAAACTGGGGTAAACCAGCAAGGTTTGTTTCTTCTAACTAATATGGTGCTTTAAAATGATACTATCAGTCTTAAAAAGGGCAAGATTATGAGTGTGATTGTGTGAAGGAGCATTTTAACCTGATGCTATAGATAATTGCTCATAGGTAAATTGATCCCTAAAAATTCTGTGAATAAAACTTAGTGTCAAAGCAAGGGAGTGATATCAGTAAAGAAAGAGGACAGTTGTATGCTAGGATTTATAGTAGTAGTAGTAACTATTTGCTTAAAAATTTTTTTCTTCTTTTATGAATGTGAATTATAATTTTCATTGAATAATTTGCTTACTCATCAGTATTTCCCTATTAATTTTTTTATTTTTTATTTTTATTTATTTTTTTTCCCTATTAATTTTGTTAGACATTGATTTAGCCTCAAGTTTGGTTCACATTTAAAACTTTTGTCCTTTTATTTTTTAATGAAATAGGGTTGTTTGCTTATAAAATGGAGGTGAGAAAGATTGACCATATCTTGTTACCTGAAAATTTAAGCTTATATCAATTAAAAATGTAGATTTTTCTTTTTAATTAAAATTTTTGTTGATAATTGTAGATTTACACGCAGCTATAAGAAATAATACAGATAGATCCTTTGTATACTTCGCCCAGTTTCTCCCAATAGTGACATTTTGCAAAACTATAGCACAACATTCACAACTAGGATATTGATACAATAACTCATTTCTTAGAGATTATTCATAATCCTTATTGCTGTTATTTAACTTCAAGAAATTATTTATGAAATAGTATCTCTCGGTAAAGAAATTTATACGAAGTTCTAGAGTTGCTCAGTATCACTTGTTTCCTTTTAATCATTTAAATTCAAGAACAATTAAATATAATACTCTTAAAGTAAGTGAATAAAAATAATGAAATAGATAATGCATTTTAAATCTCAGGTCATGGATGGATTATAGAGGGATCTGCATTAAGTACTTCTTGTGCAGTTTGCAACTAGATATGCTTTATATCAGCATGACCTTCTTATACCTATATGATAGATATACCTTTATATCAGCATGACCCTCTATATAATACTTCTATTTTAAAATGCATCTACTTACATATTTTATCATTTTAAGAGATAAAGTAGAATATGTATTTGGGGGCTCCTGGGTGGCTCAATGGGTTAAAGCCTCTGCCTTTGGCTCAGGTCATGATCTCAGGGTCCTGGGATCGGGCCCCGCACAGGGCTCTCTGCTCAGCGGGGAGCCTGCTTCCCCCCCTCTCTGCCTGCTTCTCTGCCTACTTGTGATCTCTCTGTCAAATAAATAAATAAATAAAATCTTTAAAATAAAAAAGTATATATATTTGACTTAAATAATCTTATAGGATCTAAAATCTAGATGATCAGATGAACAGTTATAAATTGGTATAGATATAAATAAAGGCAACAGAGGCATATGTCTGTAATTTGGTGGCTGTATTTTCCTGAAGTTCTACTGTATCAGGTTCAGAATCCCTTATCCACCCCCATTTACTTGCTGCAAAAGCTACCTCATCTTTGTTATGCAGGGAGACACTGATTTATAAGAGCTGTATTTTCTAACCAGACAACTGTAGTGTCTACTTCTAATATATATAGTACAGAATGGCAGGTTAAATAAAGAGAACATGCCTCAAAGAGTACACTCATTATTCTTTAGCCTGGGGGTACCATCCACTTATTAAATAGCAGATTTTGAGCTTCTGTGTGCTGTCGACATGTTAAGACAATCGAGTCAATGCTACTGTCAATTACCTTGCCAAATGTCATACTACTTTTGACAAATATCTAGG
>CM052899.1:109251576-109330794 GCA_028534135.1 Potos flavus
TTTTTTCACTACTATGCAAATAATATGAGATACACCATGTAAGAAAAATACTGACTCATGTTCATGATTTCTAGACATGAAATTGGTGGTTTAAATGTATACATTATTAGAAATTCTATTAGTGCTCTCTAGAAAGCTGGTATTAATTTATAATCTTTATTGTTTATTTTTAATTTTTTATCACAGAAATTTTCAGACTTATGCATAGATAGAGAAAATAGTGTAAGGAGCCAGCATGTACTCATCACTCACCTTCAACAATTATCAAGAGGTGGCCAACTTTATTTTATCAATTCTACCATTTGAGTCTCCCCCTACCCATCCTGCCTCTCCAGGGTATTTTGAAGTAAATCCCTAACATCACATCATTTACTCCATAAACATAAAAATATAAAAAGCATATTTTTAAATGCTCAGAGAAAACTAAAAAGCATAAATAAAAGACCAATAATTACATAAAAGATCACTCAAGAAGAATAAGAGATTCTAAAAACATTCATTCTTATAATACAAACAGAGACACTCTGTAATTAAAGAAGAAAATAGGGAGAACATCTAAAGAAAACAATATAACAGCATAGTATAATCCATGATAAATCTACATTTAAAATACATGTGTAGAAAAAATCAAAGGACATTTAATCAAGGGTAGAGAAAGGAAACATTTGAACTTCTAAGAATAGTGTTAAGTGGGCTAAAATCCAAAATGTAATGAGAATTGGGATAAAAGCTAAGGGAGGGGGAAAAAAGACTTTTATAATCAAGTTTGCAACAAAGGGAACAAAAAAGAGCTAGGTTCTGTTCTTGGCAGATGATGTCATGATGAACAAGAAAAAGTAATTGAGTTTCTTTTTCTTTCTTTTTTTCTTCTACATTCTTTATTAATAGTAGCAATTCAACATAGAAATGGAAGAACAAAATGAGTACAAGGGAATCTTTTTTAGCTCAAGACAGACTGAGAGATAGTAAGACTAAACCTTACACTGTAATAGAGTTCATATCTTAGATCCAAACATCCTATATCTAGTAGATAAAGTCACAGAATCATCATAGCTAATATTTCAGGAATTTATATAGGTTAATATTGGTTCCATAAGAGGTGAGACAAATGAACAGTGGCTCATTTTTCAAGCAGATAATAACTACAATCTATAGTTGAATAACCATGCTATTAATACTAGTAGTTTTCTTGTGTTTGATAAACACGCCATGCCAAAATAACTAATTTCCTTCAAAAAATGTACTAAGAGTTCATGAGAATGTTGTAGATCCTTAGACAAATGTTCCTCAATAAACTCATGGATAAGATGTTTTAAGGATGAAAGTGTTTTCTTAACCTGGGCCACTCTACCTTAAAAAGTATTTAGTGGACTCATGACATCCTGCAGGCATTTCTATCAGGCAGGACAAACTATTTTGTCCTCTTTTCTAGCCTACCATTTTTTATTAGGATTTTGCATGGAGGTGTGGAAGCAAGTTTTTTAGAATACACACAGCTGAGAAGAATAGTCAATAAAATAAGATTGAAAAGAGCAAGATGAAATATGTTAAAATAAAATAAGATGGACACCAAGCTTGAAAATCCTCTTAGACAAAACCAGTTAAGCCACACAAGGAAAACACAGTCTAGCTTATTCCGTGAACAGAAGTGACACTTAATTTAGGTTACTTCTTGCAAATACCTCTGATAACCATAAATGAAATTTAAGTCATCTTCCTAAAATGATATAAGATAATCACTTTTAAGTAATCCTCTGCTGTCTGGTAACTCTTCTTGTAACAACCAATCATTGTAAAGATTAAACAACTTCTTTTTCACATTTTAAGCCATCCTGTAACGTAATGCTTCTGAGCTTCATACCAGTTTTGGGTTTAAAGTCTCTCTGCTTGCCAACCGTCTCTCGCTCAATAAAATATTCATATCAAGTAAAACTCTCTGAACTTTCTTTTAACGAAAATAATGAGAATAAATGTAAACCTCTTCAAAAATCAATTATGAGAAACAGAAGAGCCTAGAATCAAATTAACAAGAATTTCCATTAAAAAACACACTTAAATATTTTAGTTGACAAGAAGCTCAATATAAGTCATCATTGTGTTGTGACTTCCAAAAAATCTGATGGAATTTTCGAGGTATAACTGATATAGAACATTCAATTAGCTTCAGGTGTACAACATAGTGATTTGACATTTGTATACACTGCAAAATGGTCACCACAATAAGTCTAGTCACCATCTGTCACCTTATAAAGCCATTGCTAGAATTCTAATATGAGTAAAATATGCTGTTCATAACAAGCAGCAAAATGATGAAGAGCTCTGGGGTTCATAGTCAGAGAAAACTGGTATTAGTTCTGTCACCTTATGCAAGGTGTTTTACTTCTCTGTGCCTCTCATGACTTTGCTTACAAAGCTCCATGTCATCTGGCTCCTGCCTAATTCTGAATCACCCACCGACCTTGCTGAGTCTTTTCCAGCTACAAAGGGTGGTTTGCTCTCCCTAAATATTCCTAAATCTTCCAAGCTTATCTCACCGTGGGTTCATTTACTCTACTTTTTCCCTAAGTCACAGAACTAGTAAATAGCATTCAAATCCAAGGTCTGCTTTTGAATCTAGCAAGTCTGTCTCTGGAGACCAAGCCCTTAGCCATTATGCCATAGGACCTCACTGTAGGTGCTAGCTAACACTTTGTCAGATGACTAAATATAAAATTTGAAAAAATAGAACATTAAAAAGTATGCATTTCAAATACCTTAGCCAGTGCATGGCATATAACAAATATGCAATAATTGTTCACAACAATAATATGTTTATTATTATTCAGCATTGGTTAAGACATTTTTGGAATATGATATCCAGTTCTGTTTAAGAATTACTTGATATAATGGAGCGTATCTGTTAAAGGGTGCCTCAACTGATGAAAGTTCTAGAAATTGTCATTTGATAAAAGATTTGTGAGATTGGGAATTTCAGGCTGGTGAGAAGTCTTAATGCAAGCTTCTAATGTAGGCTTCATATTCTTCAAATGTCGGAACGCCCCAGAGGGCAGAAAAAAGACGTGAACACAAGTTATAAGGAACTGTATTTTTAATACCTCATAAGAATGAACTTTCTCATAAATACTGATGATCAAAGTGTCCTGGGAAGCCTTTTTAAGTAGTGATCTCTGTAAAATCCAAGTATAAGCTTAATATTAGCAAAAGCTATCTGAAATTCCGCTCTAAGAACATCTACTTTTATAGCCTTTGCCTTAGATCTATCAGAGTGTGAAAGTACTTTGTTATCAGAGGAGTATTTGTATCTTTTCTTTATAAAATGTACAGAAATCTTTTTAGAGTTACAAACCTTAGAAAGAGCCAGGGAAATAAAGGATGAGTGAAGAAAGGAGCTAGCAGGTGAGGCATTTTCTCACTGTATCCTCACAACAGTCTATGAGGTAGGTGTTATTCTGATTTCATGCACAAGGTTCAGGGAGTTGAATAATTTATTCAGGTGGGTTGCAGAGCAAGTAAAGGCAGGTATGTAGTTTGACCACAGGTTAGTCTGATTTAAAACTTGTACTTATTCTACCACATTGCATTATTAATATTCTTCTTCCAGGAGGAATAACAAAATAGAATCCCTCATAGTCTTTACTCAAAACTGCAGTAGGTCTAACAACAGTCTGACACCTTTTGGTTTCCCTAATTACATTAATTTGTTTGGCAGAAAGCCCCTCTCCCCCCTACGAACAAGAACATTGGTTCATTGTGAGAAAACACTCCTTTGAATGAATACAATTCTGTGGAATACACACAAAAATCCCTACTTGTGAATGTACTTACCCTCAAATTTCTCCCCAATGTGTAAATCTGACCAATGGGCACTAAACACTGATTTTTTTAAAGTCTGGTAGATTACATTTAAATTTGAGTTTTGAACAATTCCTTTACTACTTCAACATATGAAGTATGGCATATGAAATACAATGATTATGCTTCAAACACAAAACCTCAGTTAGTGTTTGAAATATGAAGGCTTGTGTGAAAATGTATTTTAACTGATAATATCAGTGATAATGGTCACTTCTGTTTATGTATTCTTACATGCTTTATAATTATAAATTCTTGTTCTTTTCCCTGGGGATGTTTTCTGCTTATGGTTATTGTGCTCATTTTCTCAAACTTGATTCTTTTCATAATGAGCATGTTCTTTAGCTTAAGTAAAAGTTAGTACAACTTCTCTTTTCTATTGGTTCAGTTTTCTACCTTTCTTTTTCCCCTAATAAAAATATTGTGATGCTGATTTGACATGTTTTGGTGACACTATAGCTCAGCTATTCTCCATGGTGACCAACTGTATTTGATCAAGAGTGAGAAAAAACCAGGTTTTTAATATTGTGTTGTTTAATCTATTGATTTTTGGTTGATCTTTTATTTGACAAGAAAGCTATTTTAAAAGTTCATATGAATTTCAAGGGACTTGGCATATCATATTTTTAATAACTCATTTCTCCCACCTAGACTTTGTGAAAGAATATTTTGCTCTTTTTACTACTCTAAATCAAGAAATCAAGGTCACAATCCAGATCTGGTACTTTAATGATATGATTCACTGTCAAGCATAACAAAGATTAATCAGAAAATAAATGAAGGCCATGTTTCAATACATTAGTTCTATTATATCTGTCTAAAGGAATACTAGCAATGAAGTAGAATATTTGCTACAAAATGGACATACTGTGAGTTTAGAAATGGGCTTTAATGCATTATTAGAATTGAATACTTTTGTTTTTTTTAAATATGGCTATGACAAGGACAGTCAATCTTATTGAGAACTGTGGTACATAAGGACATAGAACTTTTCTTATTATGCTTTGATTATTTTACATACTATTACGCCTTTGCCTTTATTGAGGACTGTTCTCAAGTAGCTAAAAATATTGCTATGTGTAATATCTCTTCCATAACATATATGCCCTTGGCACAAAGGAACTGCTATCTCTGATTCTAACTCACATATAAGAAACTGAGATTTTAAAAATGCAAAGAACCTTCTTCAAGGTCAGGAAGGAAACTTACCATTAGAACTGGGAATCAACCTCACATGATATGGTTCCCTGTCCAGTGCTATTTCCATCCAAGCGCCTCCATTTTAAAACATTTACTAATGTGTACTTCTTGTAGGTCAGTTCATTTTCTGAATAACTCATTCTTTTCTTTAAAAAGTTTCTGCTATACTAGTGTTGCCAAGTGCTGAAATTACCAACAATTTTCAAAATGAAGAATGCTCCCTCTTTCTTCAAAATAAATTCAGTAGTCTCTTTATATTTAGAAAGAATATTACTGTGCTAGTTAATGGTTCAGTTTTGGCATTCCACATAGTTCTACTATGGCTGCCTAAAAGACAAGCCCTCAGAATTCAAGAGGCCAACAGAGGGGCTGGGAATGGGGCTTCGAAGTCCGACTGCATGGGTTTCAAGTTCAGCTTTAGCACTCTCTGGCTATGTGACTTTGGGCAACTCACATGGCCGTTCTAAAGTTCACTCTTATAACTGGGTGACAGAAGTGCTTAATTCATTAGAGTTTGTGAATATCATGAAGGGTAATATGTAGATAACATTTAGCGTGTGGTCTAAAACAGCAAACACAAAAGAAGGGGAGTCATCACTCTGTTACATTCACCTTAGGCATATCTCACTATGAGTGTACATTTCAGAACAAAAGTCATTCTATAAACACTATCATTTGATGAAAGAAAATCATTTAAGAAATCCAATTAATTTCTGAAAATTGGTCAAAATGTATTGGATAAATGCAGCACCAAGTTAAAAACACTTTTGGGTATATAAATGTGGAATATTAAACTTTTTAGAAACTTGAGACCTCAGGATCTTGGATGAAAGCAGGTAGATTATGCCCCTTCCCCCATCAAAAATGTGTATAATAACATTGACCTAAAATAGAAATCAGTAATCTTACATTGGGGAGGGTATGTGCTATGGTAAGTGCTGTGAAATGTGTATGCCTCATTATTCACAGACATGTACCCTGGGGCAAATAATACATTATGTGTTAATAAAAAACAAAAACAAAAACAAAAACAAACAAAAACAAACAAAAAAACAAACAAAAAAAAGAAATCACTAATCTATTGTAGGAGTTCCATTTACTTTAACAACAATAACAAACCCTCTAAAATGCTGAACAGATAAAATTGGATATAACAAGCAAGAATAATATTAATTTTCTCTATTGATTGTAGAAGCTGAATTTTGAGAACTGAGTTGCCTTGCTAATGGCAGTTTGGTTGTGTGCTATGGCAAAGCCCTGTGTCTTTCACTTCTTTTAGGATCTGTTGAAGGCAAAACTAGGAAGACCCTTAGAAACATGATTTTGAATTAATTTTTTCTTATTAGGAATATTCGCTCTCTAGTTTTTTCCTATAATGTATCTGATAGAAGACAATTATGTTGGTCATCCAGAACATCAAACAACAGCCGGAATCTCAAGACTCTTTAGAGTATATTAACATTGCTCTTTATAGAGTATAACAAAACTAGATTAGAAAAGTGGGGAAGGCCATTATCAACATGGTCCTCTAAGTGTATTCTAATAGAAAGGCTAGGTAGGACATGACTCCATTGCAACTTTAGATTATAAAGCACTCCTACCTCTGTAAATTCTGTTGACCCTTATATATATCCTATTAGGCAGGAATAATTATACCCATTTTACAGATTAGAAAATAGATGCACAGAGCACTTTTATAACTTCTCTAAGCAAGGCAGAGATTTTGTTATTTTGAATTCTTGCAGGGGTCCACTTTCAGTACACCACACTAACTGCATCACTAGAAGTGAAATATGTCATGCACAGGCTCCTCCTTGGTCTTCTTTGCTGCATCTCCTCTAGCTAGTCTGGAAACACTGAAATCACCTGATTCACTTCTAGGCCCTTTTCTATCTTCATTCTCTCCTCAGGGCATCTCATCCACACCTATGGCTTTAAATACTCCTCTAGTCTGATAATTCCCAAATTCATCTCACCTGCCCAAACCTTGGGATCTCGACTTGTCTATCGAACTGCTACTTTTACACTTGGAGCTCTGGTCAGCATCTCAAACAACTCAACAGAGGTCTTAATTCACCCCTCTACATCTGCTTCCCTTTTTTCCCCCCATGTCCATATCTACAGTAATCTTTGATTTCTCCACTTTTCTCCACTTACCACATCCGATTCACTATTAAGTCTTATTACTTCTATCTCCAAAAATCCTGAAAAAAACATGAAACACATTCTGAATATGAAAATTCATGTCTTTTTTCAATTTGAAATTCTTAATTATATTTCTTCAGATACTAGTGTGCAGTTTTTTGCCTTTTAAAAAACACCAGTATTTTACATTCTCTTTCAAACTGTTGCTCTCATTTAAAATTTTTGTGTTGTTAATTCTGTTTTTGTCATGGCTGATTCTTACTCATACTGAATTTTTTTGTGTGTATTTTTTCATTGTAAGCCCCTCTGTTTCTTTTTTGAAAAATATTAAAGTGATAACATCGTAGCATAAGTGCACTTGTATGTAATTGGTGGCTCGATTAATAATTACATATGTATATAATTGTGTAGCCACCACCTAGATATGTAATTGTGATGTAGTTTTACATATAACTTGCAGGCAATTTACATAGATAGGTAAACATGTATATTTACATGTAATTTACAGAGATATGTAAGCGCTCCATGATACCTTATTTCAAGCTACCAAAGTGATAACATTGAACATATTCCTGGGAGGAGATGCGCAGAACCGCTCCAGCACACCATTAGGAAACCCTCCAACTTTCTTTGAATAAGATTCAAATTCCTTACCATGACTTGTCTCCTGCCTACCTCTCCAACTTTATCATGTACCACTCTGCCATCACTTACTCACATTACAGCCACATTGGCCTTTTTCCTATCCCTGGCATATGACGAACCCTCCCCTGTCTCTTGACCTTCCCTGTCTCTGAATGTGCTAGTCTCTCTGGCCCAGTTCTTCTGGCTGCTCATTCCTGTCCTCCATAATTCAGCTGTAAAATGTCACATACTCAGAAAGGCTCTACCTGGTCATCCAACCTACACTGGCTTCTCCCAGTCTTAGCTTAAATTTCTATTTCCTTCTTTCACAGCACTTAAGAAATCTAATTTTTAACTGGAATTGCCATTAGGCTATTTTCATTTATCTACCAAATTATTTACTATCTGCCTCTGCACTAAAGTTTAGGCTCCACGAATGCAGAGCCTTGATATCTTATTCCTCACTGTATCCAAGAGTCTGGCTCAGAGCCTGACACAGAGAAGGTGCTTAGTGAATGTGTTGAGTGAATGGTATAATTATCTATCAAGGAGTGAGTGATTAACTCTTCTAGGGAGTGCAATTTCTGAATGATATAAGATGGAAATTTACCAATTTAGATATGAAACTGAGCACATTTTAAAAATCTGGCAATTCCCCTCACCCCCTGCCCCAAAGGGTGGCATTAAAGTGTTCTGGGGTCAGATAACCATGAGTTTAAATACCAGATCTGCCATTTAATCTCTCTGGGCCTAAGTCTTTCTTGATTTCTAAAAAGAAAATAATGTTCCGGACTAAAATATCAGATTATAAGTAATTGATAATTGCTATTATTATCATCGAGATGTATAATTTATGGTGGACCACAATATATAATAAATACACATCACTTCTCACATTTGGTTTTATACTTGTGTATTTCACAAGTATAGTTTTATACTATGTGTATTTCAAAGCCTACTCCTATTTTAAGTTTTCACAATTTCTCAAAGAGCTCAAAAAAGTTCCATATCATCTTCCATACCTCCTACAATATTTGAGAACAAGCATGATGAGTTTGATTTTACTGATGAAGAAATGAAAACAGAAATGCTAGGTTTCCAACAGTCACAAAACAAATCACTGGGTGAACTGGTCTTAGAACTCAGGCAATCTATTATCTAACTTAGTGTCTAGCATGACAACTATCACAAAAGCATTTGTTGTAACATGGTGGGCATATAAAAATAATAAACCAGAGCTTAGATATGTAGAAGTCAGTAGATGAAAGTACTAATGCTAATGGCTAAAGAACTTAAAAGACAAGCTTATAGCTTTTACATCGGTTTGTTTCTGTGGTTTGGCTCTTGTTACAGCATGTGTGTAACTTGTCCTGGTAATAAAACCAAGTCTATTTCAAGGTCACCCAACAACATGTCAGTCCAGAAGTTGAGACTTCAGGATGCTTCACTGTCCTAAGTTTCTCAGCTCCCTGAGGTCCAGAGGGTGCGCTCCATTCTCTCTCCCCCTCCCACTCCTGCTTTCCCACTCTCTCGCTCTAGCTCGCCCTCTCTTTCCCAGTCCATTTGATATTCTCACAGGCTGAAGTTACTGTCTACTGAGACATTAATACATTCTATTTTACTGTCAACTGGCTGAAACTGAATAAACAAATATTTCCAGCAATTTTATTTCCATTCACTCATGCTGACAATCTAGTTTATACTGGTACCTAGGATAATATATTTTTCCTCTTGTTTCTTCAGGGCTTTGTGTATAATGTGTTAATGCATAACAATCAGTGAGAAATAACTGAAAAATACTTCCAATGTTTATCAACTATCTAAAGTCATTTGCCTCTGTTGACATCTTAGAAAAATTTATAAAAAAAAATTCAGTTTTTTTTTAGCTATCTTTATCAAGTTTGGCAATAGAATATTTAGGTTTATTTTGTTTTCTTCTCTCCTTCCTCTCCTCTTACACCAAAAGCTACAGATATTACTTTGCTCTTCAACTATGAGTCGAAAAGCTTAGAATCACAAATATATATCACCCAAATACAATTTGAGCCTTAGGAAATGTTGGTAGCAAAAGTAGCGTGTTTTTTATTTTATCAAAGTATTATTTCTTCTGTTCAGTTTCCAGAAGAGACTCTGGGGAAGGGATGTAGGGAGTGTCAGAAACAGGCTATGAGGAGACCACTTGAGTTTTGGCGAATGTCCAGTATTAAGGCTTGAAGCTCACTGCAGAAATGAGGGTGCAACACTCCCAAAGGGTTGTTTTGTAATTTGAGTGAAGGCGCTAAGGATCTCTAAGCTTCTGTGGCCATATAAGCCTGGCATCAGGAAGCTAGATGGCCAAAACAAAAGCTCCTAGGAAAGGAGAAGATACTGAGCAAAGAAGGGTTTCATTTAAGCCAGAAGGAGGACAGTGGTTGGAACAGGGCAATAAAGGAAGAGGGTAAGGTTTTTCTGCTTTCTTACTGCTTTAAATATGAACACAGAGGCTTGGAATATCCTGAGCTCCTCTTGCATTCTGAGCATCTCAACCATGCCCACCTCCTCCCTGTCATTGGCAATACCTTCAACCATCACTCTTCTTTCAGCACTTTCTCTGGGGAAAGTGAAGCTGAAAGAAATCATGGCTTCCCATACCTTACTGACTTCATGAGCCTACCCACTCCCTGGTCCTTTCTTCTCTTTCCATTTCCAGTGGAAAGGTAGAAACAACAGGAATGAACTTTCTTATTCTATTGTATGGGTATATTGCAAATTTGTGGTCTAATACTGGCAACTAAGACTATATATCTTATCAACACCATCAGAATTGGAGACTATTTGTTGGAGTTATTGCTAGCTCCAGTAATTTCCCCCACATTTGCCCTGTCTCTTAGCAGAATCCAAGAGAAGAATTATTGAAACAAGAGAAAAGGCTTCTCTTTGCTGGGGCTCAGTTCTGATGAGTCATCAAAGTCTGAATCCAAGATAGTACAATATTTCACTCAATAAATATTTATTGAGTGCTGCTAGGCATTATTCTAGGTACTTGAAACAGAGCAATGAATGTAATGGAGGAGACAGACAAAGTCCCTGAGGCCCCACCCCAGTCTTGTGAGAGGAGACAGACAATCTGAAGTTAATATAAAAATAAGTTAACTTTAATAGTGGTAAGTGAACTGAAGAAAAGTAAAGAAGGTTAAGTAAGAGGTTGGGACACAGGTTGGGCAGGATGGAAACATCTGATGGATGGAAACATTCCAGATGGAAACATCTGAGCTTGAACAGCAAGCTGGCATAATATGGGAGGCATTCTACTGGCTCAATTTAGGAAAATGTGATATTCTTAGAAATTTCATGTGTAATGGTCCTTTAAGGTCCCCCGTACATATTGTACACAATGTTTTTGCAATGTAGAAGTCAGGATGGTGGGAGATCCCAAGTTAAGGACAATTTTGAGTCATGTTATTTTATGATTTAGTATTGCTGGTGTCATGAAATGAACCATTAATTAATTTTTTAAGAGTTAATATTTAAAAGTCTTGTCTTTTGATCTTTAAGATAGTTAAGTGTGCTATACACACCATATAGCAACTCTGGAACAGCATTACTTGGAAACTTTCCTGACAGCAGTGTTAGAAAAATGAGAGATGTAGCTCCTAAGGCTGGCCCAGTAAGACCGGGCGTAAATGCCATGAGGGTTTGTGAATGCCTATGGAACGTTTGAGAAAATACTGGATAAAGCAGAATCATGATAGAGAGTGAATTCTTACTCTCTCACTTGAGGTTTTTTTATTTTTGTTTTGTTTTGTTTTGTTTTTTTCATTCAGTGAGAAAGGGGAACTAACCATAGCTTATATTTAAAGAAATTAAAAATCTGAGTCACTTAACTCTCACTTTCTCCATAAACAGGGTGGAATGCACTTGTACCTTAAGAACACTGGGTCCTTACGATTTAAGGGCTGTCTCAGGGGTGTTTTGCTGAGAATCATTACTGTCATGTTGTTAACTTCTATAATTCTATAGCTCTCAAGAAAATTTCTGAATGATTTGAACAAAAGCCACACTGACACTGTGGGATTTAATGTCTTTGTGTACAAAATGCCTTTTGGGGAAAGGTCTCTGGGATTTCATTGTCTTCCGTCTGCCTTTTAAAATCTAATATACTTCTATTTCACTGAGTTAGGCTGAGTTTCCTCCATGGTACTTCTCAACGACATTTCCTTGAATTAGGTAAATGCATCCCTTTTCTCTGTCGGGCCAACATGTTCCCTTCACTTGGGCTTTGGGACCTTTAAATGATGTTAGGAACAGCATGTTTATATCCTCCTGATGTAACTGTAAATGGCAATAAAGAAATTTAGTGGTAAAAATGCTAATAAGTTTATGGCTCAGGGCCTTACTTTCTTTACCAATCAAATACTAAGAAGTAGATACTTAAACTGAAAATTTTTGCAGTTCGGTGAAAGGAAAAGCTATTAAGTGACTTATAAAAATAGCATTCACATACAAGGTCCTAAAGAGAGGGTGGATTTTGCTGTTTTGTTGGGGTTTGCGGGAGACAGCTGCAGCTGGACTTCCCTCTGTACTAACTGGATGGCTTCCATTTTCCTGGTGTAAGTTTTGAAGCCGTCTGGCCTAAGGCTTTCTTTCTGGAAGATAAAATTAATCTTTACGTCTCCTCCCTTACTTACCATATTCTAGCTATTATGTCCCAGTTTTTTCTTTTCTTTTCTTTTTTTTTTAAAGATTTCATTTATTTATTTGACAGAGAGAGAGAGAGATCACAAGTAGGCAGAGAGGCAGGCAGAAAGAGAGGGGGAAGCAGGCTCCCCGCTGAGCAGAGCCCGACGCGGGGCTCGATCCCAGGACCCTGAGACCAGGGCCCGAGCTGAAGGCAGAGGCTTTAACCCACTGAGCCACCCAGGCGCCCCTATTATGTCCCAGTTTTAACCCTATTTTTCCAATGGACCAAGTTCAATACTACTTTAGGTCTTTCACACCTGTTTTTTGTTTTGTTTTGTTTGTTCTTTTCCCTTTCTGCCTGGAGAACTCTTTCATTTCTCTCTTCTTATGCCTGGCTGTTTCTCAGAGCTTCCAATTAACTTCTAAGTTCCTAACTTTTAGTTATGAGCCACCATTCAAACTTTACCAGATAGTGAAAGTCTCTAAAAAGTCTCTGAAAAAGTCACACTTTTTTGAGTGTGACTAAAAGTTAAAAGCAAAAAGCTACTTGAGAGAAACAATATGTGCATGGAAAAAGAATGTTAAAAGTAAAAAAAAAAAAAACAGTGATAATAACAAAAGAATTATCTTTATATAAGAATTATGAGATACTGTAATAATGAACTATTGGATTCTATTGAAAATGCAACACTCAGAGAACAAAAAAGAACTGTGGAAGTTAAAAAATGTAATAGCAGAAATGAAAACTAGGAATTTAGGAAGTATAGAAAATCTCCAAGAGAAAGAACACACAAAGACTGAATAAATAAATAAATATGGATATTAGGAATTCTGGGAAAAAAATAAAAACGGAAAATGAAAGCAAGGAATCCATCTCAAAAATAACTCAAGAGAACTCTCAGCACTGAAGAACACGAATTTGAGGATTGAAAGGGCTTATCATGTCACCAGCACATAAGCTAGAAATGGACACATCATAGTAAAATTTCAGAACATGGGAGATCAAAAAATGATACTACAAACTTCTAGAGCAAAGAAAGAGGCCATATATAAAGGACCAAGGCTCAGATGTGTTTTGGATTTCTCAACAGAAATACTAGATGGTACAGAACAATGGATTAAAAATTCTGAAGGAAAAGGATTCTTCTAACCAGTCTGCAGATCAGGCATAAATGGCATAAGGATGTGTTTGAATATGCAGGTCTCAACATCACCCAAACAAGAGAGAAAACCAAGGAAGAATATGAAATAAAGGTAACAAGAGACCTAATACTGGCTGAGGTCAAAGAGAAGAATGGTGAAAAAAGATTTTGTGAAGACATCTTTTACCAAATTGGTAGAAACAAATATAATATTAGACACATTTGAACATCTTAAAAGAAGATTTAAATAGTGGAGAAAATTTTGAGGTTTAATAAGTGCTAAATACACTAGAAATGAGACATATGAAAAATTGAGATAATTATTGAGTTCAGGGAGACAAAAGGAAAAATAATTATAATTTTATTAAATGGATCAGCTCTGAACACAAATATCCACTATATTGTTATGAATAAATTATAATAAGAAGTCGGGTAATCGGGAAAGTTGTAAATATACATGGCAGGAGCAGGGGAGGGGAAGAAACTAAGCTCTTACCTTCCACAGTCAGAAATAATAAAGCCTAAAAGAGAAATCTTAAAATTCATCTATGATATTTTAAAGAAACTATTTTGGAGTAATTTTGGAATTATAAAAAAAAGTTCCAAAGGTAGTAAAGCATACTCCTATACAATTTAATGTTAACATCTTATGTACAGTTGTCAAAACTAAGAAACCATCATGGGTACATTTCTATTAACTAAATCTCAGATTTTATTCAGATTTTACCATTTTTCCATTAATGTCTATTTTTACCCCCTGCTCCAAGACCTCCAAAACCTTGCTCCAAGATGCTACACTGCATTTAGTTGTCAACATTCTTTAGTGTCCTCTGGACTGTGATCGTTTTTCTATCTTTCCTTGTTTTTTAAGACCTTGACGGTTTTAAGGATTGCTGGTCAGGTATTTTGAAGTATGTATTTCAATTTGGTTCATCTGATGTGTTTTCTCATTATTAGACCGGGGCCATGGGTTTTTAGAAAGAATACCATGGTAGTGGAATACCCTTTTTATCCCATCATATTGGGGTACATGGTATCCAAATGACATCACTGATTACTTGGTTATGGTAGTATTTATCAGATTTCTCACTATTTTTCTTGATCCGCACTCGTCTCTTTGGAAACCAGTCACTGAGTCTAGCACTCACACAATGCAGAGTGGGGGAGGATAAAGCTGTAGGGAGGTAGCACCTACATATGTATATTATCTAACTATATTAACCATATTATCTAGAATATATAATGAAGGTTTGTTTCTCCTCCCCTTTTAGTTGTTTATTCACTTATATTTATATAATTATTGACTGTACTTTTATTTTATAGTTTGAGTTATTATCCAATACTATGTTATTCATTTTGTTTCTCAAATTGTTCCAGTTTGGGCAGTTGGAAGATGTTTCAGGGTGGCTCCTGTGTCCCTTTGACATACCCTGTGCTCCTTTTGTGTTTTGGCACTTCCTCACTTTTTGGCATGTTCCAGATCCATCTTCTATTTTCCCTGCCCCAGCTTTAAAATCAGCCATTTCTCTAAGGATCTCTGGATCCTTTTATTGAAGTACTGTATTTAGAAACTGGGATTTGGGTGTATAATTAAAAAGTAAAGAAATAAAAACTTTAAAAAGAGAAAGTAATAGAATAATAGAATAGTAATGAAATAAACTTGAAGTTTCTTAACAAAAATATTTGCTTATACAATTTCATGTCAGAGAAATATTTTAGTATAAAAAATCCTTTAAGTAACCTTACCTAGAAATGATTGATATGTGAAAATTTGTTTAATGATTGTGTTACGGAGATAAAAATGAGATGAAAGAAGAATAACAGGAGAAAATAAATTCTGATATAACCAATGGTGGAAACAAGGGGGTAAATATTTTGGATTAAAAGATAATTTTTATAGGCTTATTCAGCATTGTGCTTGGTCAACAAAGGATGAGGATTAAATTTTTCTAAAATAGATGACAAAATAATGCAGAAACAAAATGTAATAGTGACAAGAGGCATCAACTCTCCAGACACATTTTTGCAATTTCCATTCAATCAAATATAATTTGTGAATGAAATCTTGATTTGCCTTTTAGCCAGTTTTATCTCACAGGAACCAAGCAAATAATGAGGAAGGCTACTACATAAGATCTAATTTTAAAAATATTAAAATGAAAATGAATTTTATTTTCTTTTGTCAATTCACACAAAATTTAATCTGTGCCTTTCTTTGGTTGTAATTATCACTTTTCACTATGTATCACAGGCTTTTGTTTATGATTTGTCTTACCAGAAGGTAAAATTCCTTGTATATACAATCTATGTTTTACTCAATATATTTCTCGAAAACCTGCTCAATTCAAGGCATATAATCGAACTAAATAAACACCAAATAAAAGCATAAATTGGTAAATCAAGAGACTACTACTTGGTGAGATGGAAATCACAGGAAGCTTACAGAATAAAATGTTGCTTTTGGTAAGTTCTTAATGACTATGAAAAATATGTTAAGATGAGTTATTTAAGCATTTCGGTTTTTAGGAGAGCATTTTTTTTAATCCAGAGAATGTATAAACATAATCCCATGGCTATGTATCAGAGTTAAGATTTCAAAACATAATGAAACATGTTCAATTACTTTGGTCTCACTTAAAGTATTGGCCTGGTTTTTAGTGGGAAAAAATTTACAATATTAAATATAGTACAATTTGAAATTATTGCTTATTTTACTTTTTGGATTATGTATATAATTAGAAATAAGGAAAGGTAACTATATTAGGGAATATATACAATAATTTTTATTGCTAGGAGTGTATAATCAGCAAAATCTGGAGACCCTTACACATTGAACAAACGTAGATGTGATTCAGAAAGTGCTGTTCACAAACTTTGAGAAATCAGGGGTGTGGTAGAACAACTGAATGATGTCAACAATGATATTTGTAGAGAATTGGGAAAGCATTTTAGTTTTTTCTAGAAAGGGTTAATATGATTCATGGGCAATATTTTGGGGCCCATTTTTTAACAAATATTTCATTTCTAGACACTTAGAAAAGATAGCAGTAATTATAAGGAGCATCTTGTGTCCATTAAGAATAAGTAATGACAAATTAATATCATTTTCTTAGTGCCAGGACTATTAGACTGGAAGTTATAGAGAATGTAGTAGTATCTATACATAAATTGTAACATATAACATAAATATTTTTAAATTATTTTGTCAATAAGAATAATGTGTACTAGATAATAAGATGGAATAGGTTTTAAAATAAAGCATTTTATGCAAAATGTTACTATTTCATGCATTCATGTCAACCTTAGGATCTTACAGGTCTCATATTTAATCTTATTCTCAAATTCAATTTTCTTTTAAAGGCTTTAATGAATATTTGTTAGGTATACTTCACAAATTTGCATATAACCTACAGCTGGAGAGAACAGAAAAAACTAAGGAGCAATTTTAGAGATATAAATCAATATACTTTTTGCCTTGGAGGAACTGGGTGAATAAGCAGTCCTATTAGGATCTAAGCATTTGAGTATGTACTAGCTTAGTATGTGTTACCTTTGTGGTGTGGTTTTCAAGGTACAGCAATACATGTCTGAGTTGGTCAGACCAATGTACTGAAAGTATTGTGTTCAGCTTTGGGAATAATTTAGGAAAGACATTGAACAAAACCACTAATTCAGAAGAAAGTAAATTTTCAGAAAAACATGGCATCTGAGAAACAATTAAAAAATGCTTAATTTAACACAAGTAGGCAGAGAGGCAGGCTGAGAGAGAGGGGGAAGCAGGCTCCCCGCTGAGCAGAGAGCCCGATGCGGGGCTCAATCCCAGGACCCTGAGATCATGACCTGAGCTGAAGGCAGAGGCCTTAACCCACTGAGTTACCCAGGCGCCCCAGGAAGACAATTATTATATGATCCCACTCACATGTGGAATTTAAGAAACAAAACAGAGGATCATGGGGGAAAGAAGGGAAAAATAAAACAAGATAAAATCAGAGAGAGAGACAAAGCATAAGAGATCCTTAATCATAGAAAACAAAATGAGGGTTGCAGGGGTAGGTAGTAGAGGGATGGGGTAATTGGGTGATGGACATTAAGGAGGCCATGTGATGTCATGAGCACTGGGTGTTATATAAGACTGATGAATCACTAAACTCTAACTCTGAAACTAATAATATACTATATGTTAATTAATTGAATTTAAATGTTCTTTTAAAAAAGAATAAATTAAAAAAATGCTTAATTTGGAAAGCAACAATTCAAAGTTGATTTTAAATATTTGAATGGTTTATGCTTGTTTAAAGGGCAACCGGAAGCCTTGTGTGGAATGATATAGGGAGCCAGATTTTGGCATAGTGTGAGAAAGGCTTTTAATAATTGGATTGTTCAAAAGTGAAATGAGTAGATTTGTAAGACTGGGAAAAGAGGTTTCTACACATCAGGGGATGTTGGAATCAATCACTCCTGAGGTCCTTCCTGGTTCTAATGTTCTTTGATTCGCTAGTTAGTCAATAAGTAGTTTTGAAAAGCCTCCTAAATCACATTTTATAGTTACTCTTCTATAAGTCCTAAATAGAAGGCAGGCCTAATCACAGAACCAAACACCCAACAAAATTGTGATGCAGTCAACATTTCCCACTGACAGTGGTTTCTACAAGCCCACTTTCATTCACTATATCTTTTGGCATTTCTGTCTAGATCCTTTATCCTGTTTTTCTTGGTCAAGACTTTTTGTTGCCCACAACCATCTGGGGTTTATTGCTGGGCTGGTTTTAGATTGAAATGGTATCATGTTGACTCAGACACTTGAAAGTCAACTAGATAACCTGATAAATGGTCCTACAATATTCCAGAGGCACACAGTCTGCCCAGCAAAGTTCTCACTGAATATGAGCTTTAATAAAGCTATATATATTTTTGGAGATACTCATTTAATTAGAAAACATATTGGTTAAAGAAAGATAGGTTAAGAAAACAAATAGAAATGACAATTTTACATAAAATTAACATCTCGTAGCAAATGACCCGAGTAACGATTTCTTAAGTGTGGTAACTGTTATAAATAAGTAATGAAGCAGTGGCAGGAAAAAAATAAATGAATATCACTTTCCCAGTACTGTATATTTTGAATTCTAAAATTTAAAGATAGACAACTTGATATACTTACAATGTTTTGTTCAACAATTTTTTATTATATAAAAAGGAAATCATACAAGCTATTTGTTTTTGACCAATTCAATTTTATTTGATAATTTTCAGTATCTTTTAGCTGCAAAAAAGTATTTATTCAACAAGTACTTATTGAGAACCTTCTATGTTTCAGACACTATTCTAGGTTCTTGGGATATATCAGTGAACAAAAAGGACAAAAATTCTTGCCCTCATAAAGCTTTCATTTAGTGCAGGAAAACAGCTAATAAATAAAACATGTAAGTAAATTATAAATTAGAAAGTTGTGTATGCTATGGTAAAAAAATAAAGCAGGGAAGGAGTATATAAATGCCAAAGTATGAGGGGTATTGCATTTTTAAAAAGGTGGTTAAGGAAGGTCTCAGTAAGAAAGTGATTCCCTTCAAAAATGGTGAAGAAATAAGTCACAAAGCACTGGAGGTGAGGGGGGGCTGGAGAAGACCAATCCAGGAAGAGAATTCAGCTGGTGAAAAGGTTTTAGAGGGAGTTGTGCTTGGCGTGTTTAAGAAAAAGCAAAGAGATCAGATGAACTATTCATCAGAAAGATAACAAAATGGAAAGGCCCAGATCATGTTCCACCCTATAGGCCATTGTAAGGATTTTGGCTCTTGCCTTGAGTGAGATGGGGGAGACATTGGACAGTTTTGAATAAAAGAATAACAGGTTCATTTAGATTGCTCTATTGAAAACAGACTGTGGCAGACTAAAGCAGGGCGATCAGGTAGGAAGCTATGACAACAATCCAGGAAAGAGATCATGGTAGTGTGGATTAGAGTAATAGCAGCAGAGATGGTGAGAAGTTGTACATGTTCTTAAATAAAGAGCCAGTTAGGACTTACTGATGTCTCAGACATAGGATGTGAGAGAGAGAAGTCAAGAATGACTTCAAGACCTCAGGACTATGAAATTTAAAAGATGGATTTGCTCCTAACTGAAAAAGAAAAGATGAGGGGCGCCTGGATGGCTCAGTGGGTTAAGCCTCTGCCTTCAGCTCAGGTCATGATCTCAGAGTCCTGGGATTGAGCCCCGCATCGGGCTCTCTGCTCAGCAGGGAGCCTGCTTCCCCCTCTCTCTCTGCCTGCCTCTCTGCCTACTTGTGATCGCTCTCTCTCTGTCAAATAAATAAATAAAATCTTAAAAAAAAAACTTTGAAAAATAAAAGATGAAAGGTAGAGCAACAGCTGAGTGCTGTATATATTAAGTTTGAAAACTGTATATTAAACTGTATATTATAACTGTATATGATATGCAGAGAATATAAAGTAGATAAAGATTTTTGGCCAGTTAGAGTGTTCAGTGGCTCTCACAACACATTCAACTTAAAAGATGCGCTTGCTGGTACAGACAAACACAAAAACAAAACAATAAAGCAATTCTCAGGCTCTAGACACAGCTTCTGATTTTCAAACAGTATATTACCAAAATATATACAAAAGATTGTGGACAGTTCTAAAGAATGCAGTATTGAAAAATGAGATTTGAGTTATATATTATTGTGTATATTATGTGAAGCAATTTCCAAAAGCAGCTAGATTGACAAACTTAATTAGCTCCCCTAAGGTAGAAAAGGAATTTGTCTAAATTTGCATATAATTATTTAATCCGAAGTCTCAAATGGAGAAATGATAAGTAAGACTATTGCTGTTGCTAGAATTACCTAAATGTTTATATCCTTTATGTGTTAACATGGTAAAGGAGAATATTGTTATTTTGAGCTGAAAAGCTGATAGAAGCTTCTTTTGCTTCACAACTTGAGTGCAATATTTCACTTGACTGTAATTCATAAGTTTCCTGCAGGCTAAATATTTTATATGTGGAGTTAAATACACAAAAGTATTAAATGCAATACATTTCTGACAGTGATATAATTTGAGGCAGAAACTTCCCATCACATTTACATACTGCTGAGTAGACGGGGAATCAAGATTAACATACCAGGTGAAAATCAACAAAGGCATTCTGTGGGCCTTACTGTCAGGGAAGGGAAGAGCAATGGATGTATGTGTGTGTGTGTGTGTGTGTGTGTGTTTTAAATAGGTAACAAACTGAAGCTCAGGGGCTTAAAATAGAGGTATTCATTGAATTTATATTGATTCCAACTTCTTTTTATTTTTCTATGTTTTATCTTATATTTTTCCCCCGTTGGGGTTAGTTACAAATTATGTACTACATTTAGGGAAATTTGCTAGTAATTTCTCAGGATCATGACTAGACTTCATGGCTAGTTTAGTGGGAAGTTTTGGATGCAAACTCCATTTCTCTCTAGAGTCTAAACAACAGAAGCTTACATCTAATATGTTATCTTGGACTCTTAAAGAAATGTGTAAGAGAACACTGTTTGATAATTGTCAGAGATTAACAGGTAAATTCTCCTAACACTGTGCACAAAATTTGTAACTAATTCCAACAAGGAAAAAATAAGCGTAAATATAGAAAAAATAAGAATTCAGAAACAATCTTCCTGGGCTAATCCAATGGGCACATTATGTTATAATGGTTCAGGTATAAACTATGCAATCTGCTAACAATTACATTTGTGTGTGTGTGTGTGTGTGTATTTACTGTATACAAGCACACATCATTGATTTATATCAATATTGGCAGAATCATTCATCATGCTTGTTTTTGTATGTTATCTAATGTAACATTTTAAATTTAAAGATTAAGAATATTCAATAATGACTGTCTGCCTTCGTGCCTTTCATCTTCCCCATTTTCCTTCTTCTTTCTTTCTATTTTGTTTTCTGTCTCCTTCTCAGGGCCTAGACAAGGATGAAGTGATTAAAGTATTTGGCTTGAGCATGAAATTTAAGGGAGCACCAAACTGAATAATTAAGTAATATCTTAATGCAATATTAAAAAAAATCAGAATTAATAATAAAAAGTCCATAATGAATAAAATATCAAAAATTTAAATAAAGAATGGATCTGCCAGTGTCATTTGGAGCCATGTCTATATGCAGTGATTATATAATTTTTTGGCTTCTCCCTTAAATTATGCATCTGAGGTGAGTACCAAACTTACTCGACTCTAACCTGGCCCTACTCTGCATTTCCTGCCTTGCTTCTTGCCTTCTAGACAAAAAGCATAAAAAGAATACATAAAACTGATCATGTTACCAACCTAAACACATGAAATTATACATGTCAATCTCCTTTGATCAAAGTAATAGATCTCAGTTAAATAAACATATACAATGAGACCAAGATCATTTAAATTAGCTTGAAAAGTATGTGAGATCTATTTAATTTAAAGGACAACTTATTTTACTGAGAGCTTTTTAAGATAATAAGTAAGTCGTACTTGGGACGCCTGGGTGGCTCAGTTGGTTAAGCGACTGCCTTCGGCTCAGGTCATGATCCCAGCGTCCTGGGATCGGGTCCCGCATCGGGCTCCTTGCTTGGCAGGGAGCCTGCTTCTCCCTCTGCCTCTGCCTGCCTCTCTCCCTGCTTGTGCTCTCTCTCTGACAAATAAATAAATAAAATCTTAAAAAAAAAAAAATAAGTAAGTCGTACCATCTAGAATCTAATAAAAAAGCAAAAATATCTCATCCCTTTAAGAACTCTCTATGAGGACTCAGACTTGGAAATTTGGGAGGTTGAATTCATGAGCAAACTGAAATTGATTACTATCAAAGATGATCTTAGTCATTGAGCTGGAAAGAAAGACTAAGAATCAAGCTTGAAACTGAGATATTTAATTCACTACATATTTACACAACTACTTCTATATATGTGAGTTGCTATAGGGACATAGGGATAAACTGACAAATCAGGTATGGATACTGACCCAAAGCGGTTCTAGAAGGACAGATAGACACAGACAATTATGCTCAGAAGAAATCATAGGGGGGTTGGACAAATTATTAAGAGAATTTAATGGAGAAGGAAAATATTTTAGGCAAGAGAATCAGGAAAAGCTTCTTGGTAACTGAGATAGACTTTGAAAATGAATAGCCAATGGACAGAAAAGGAAGTCAGTGGGAGGAGCATTCCTGATAGAAAGAAAGAAAGAAAGAAAGAAAGAAAGAAAGAAAGAAAGAAAGAAAGAAATGAATAATACTCAGTATGTAAGAATATTAAGGCATTTAAGAGAAAGTCAGTAACTTTGGTAGAAATGTAAAGCACATAAATGAGGTGGAAAAGAAGATACCTAGTTTTAGTACAAGTACAATTTAGTACAATTTAGTACAAGTGTTCAGTAAATAATTTTTCAACAAAAATAATGAATAAATGAAGACCAAAAGGAAGGATAATGCCAAATTGTAGAGACTTTTGAATGCTAGGATAAACAAACTTCATTGAAGATAGAGTAGAACACTTAAAGGCTTTTGGGCACTGATAGTATTGCTATCAGAACTATGTAGAGGGAAGATTAATTGGTGGGAGGGGGCCAGCCAGTTAGCTGGTTCTAGAGTCCAGGAGGGTAATAATAATGACACAAATTGCCAAACTGGAAGTAGAAAAGGAAAGGAGCGATGAGTGGGAGAGAGACTGGAGAGGCAGGATTAATAGTTAAAGCAATTAATTAGCTCTGGGAAGAAAGACGAAAAGCAATGAAAATGACTCCTCAATTTCTAGCCTGGATGTCAGGGAGAGTACTGATGTTTTTAACAGAAATAAAAAAAAGCACAAAAGATAAGCATCAACTCACACAGAAGGATCATTAGTTCAGTGTTAGACATGAGGTGGGCAGGAGCGCTGGTAGGGCAATGCAGGTAGAGACGTGCAGAGCGCAGATAAGAGTTGTCTTGTTTCCCCGAATTAAATGCTGTCACAAGGGGAGAGGCAACATTTGCCATTTGATGTGCCCCTCACTTAACCTCTTCTCCCTGATTAATTGCATGTAAGGAGCAAAGATAGCAAAGGTTTTGTTCCTTAGTGTTGAAACAGTCCAGAAAATCGTGTATACATATAAAAAACCTGGTAGTATCAATTAAGATGATACCGGCTTTTAGATTACCTAGATGTACCTGAAGCTCTGGCTATCTAAGCATCTGGTCAGAAGGTGATAGAATAAGGTAAATGGCTTTCCTATATGAAACAATAGCATAGGCCAATGGTTCTCAAACTTGAGTTACATCAGAATCACCTGAGGAGCTGGTTAATATACAATATTGCAACGCCACCCCCATGAGTATCTGATTAGGTAGTTCTGGAGTGGGTTCTAAGAGTTTTCATTTCTCACAGGTTCCCAGGTAGTGTTGATACTGCCGGTCCAGTGCTCACACGTTGAGCCCGAGAGCTTTTACATAAATACCTAGAAGAGCGATTCTCACAAGATACTCTGTGAATAGTCATCAGGAATACATGGGCTGCTTGGTAAAATTTTAATTCTTGAGGTCCCACACCTGACCCAGTGAATCTTAATATTTGGGTTTGGAGTTGGGGAATAAGCATTTTGTGCAGTTACTCTAGGTAACTCTTAGTATCCTATAAAGTTTGAGAACCACTCAAATTGTGATGCAAATTTTAATTAGCTTTGGGGGGACATTAGAGTTTTAAGTTCTATAATTGTGATAGTACAAGTGAGCAGGAGTGAAGAGATGTGGGCTGTAGTTATAAATCTTGACACTAATTAGTTGTGTGGCCTGAGGTAAATCACTTAACCTTTTTAGGTATAATTTTCTCATCTATAAGATAAAATGATTAAACTGAAGATCTCCACATTCTCTTTCAGCTGTATGACTGTGATGAATTCTGGGAATAGGAGCAGGTAATAGAGATAAACATTTCCAGAAAGTTTGGGAAAATGAACACTTCTCAACTGGGCATGTCAGAATAGCATTCGTTTTGTTTTGTTGAACTATGCATTCCTCTTCTCCCATTCTAATTTGCCTCTCTTGCTACCTCCGATAGGTTGTTAGATTATTGATCTCTTTGGTCTTTGAGAACCACTCTTGGGTGAGTCATTTTTGTGGGCTGGATTGAGTCCTACTTCTAAAGAATGCTGGACTTATATGACTACTCAGCACAGCCTAATTTCTATCAAATAAATGATGGAGATTATAGCAATTTGAATTAGCCAAAATAGTGCCTCTTAAAAAATGAATATTAAAATGGAACTTTAATTTACATGTACCACCTCACACCTATTAGGATGGCTGCTATCAAAAAAAAAATCAGAATAAATGATGTTGAGGTTGTGAATTATTGGTGGAAATGTAAAACGGTGCGGCCAGTGTGGAAAACAATGTGTTATTCCTCAAAATATTAAAAATAGAATTACCATATGATCCAGCAATTCCACTCCTGGGTATATACCTAAAAGAATTGAGAAAAGGAACTCAAATATATCTGTACAACCATATTCATTAGCCCCATTATTTACAATAGCCAAAAGGCGGAGGGAACCTAAGTACCTATCAATGAATAAATGGATGAACAAAATGTGGTATATACATACAATGAAATATTATTTAGCCTTAAAAGGGAAGGAAATGAGAACAGCATGCTAAGCGAAAGTCACACAAAGACATTTTCTGTACGATTCCACTTACATGAAGTTCCTAAAGTAGTCAAATTCATAAGGGCAGAAAGCAGAATGGTGGTTTCTAGCGATTTGGAGGAGGGGGGAATAGGAAGCTATTATTTAATGGATATAGAATTTTAGTTTTGCAGGATGAAAAGAGTTCTGGAGGTGGATCATGGTGATGATGATTGTATAATAATGCGAATGTACTTAATGACACTAAACCATACAAATAAAAATGGTTAAGATGGTAAATTTTACATTACACGTATTTTATAATTTAAAATAAATAAATATATAATTTCAATAAAAATGTATATGTTGAATGTCAAATATGGAAACCATTAATGTGATAGGGTCAGATTGTACCATAAACTAATTCTTTAGGACATAAAATGAGAAGCTCTACCCTTAGTTATGGAGTTTTTTAAAAATCTATTTTGTACTTTTGAATCCCTGTGTTTAATATTATATGCAATAGAAGGAATAAAGAGAAAACTGAAAAGGCAGGTTGTTTTCTAGCAAGCATAAGTATGGTTTTATGTTATAATATATTTATTGTCCCCAAATACTATCAAGGCATTGAAATTTTATTTATTTTATTATCTCCTAGACTGAGTTGGTGCCAAGTGGCAGAGCCCTAAAGGAGTTTCCAAAGCATATTGATTTAAAATAAGAAATATAATAGTCTTATGGATATTTAACAAGAAAGGAGGAATTTGTAATCAGAAACTTCAGCATTCAAGATGACAATTAATCTGAGAAATGTTAAAGCAGGAGGATACAGTAGTAATCACGGCATTTAAGCTTCAGTAGCAGAAGTGAATTCAGCAGCTGAGAAGTAGAAAATCACAGTAGAACCCTGAGTACATAAATCAGAGTAAGAGCAGAGAAAGGGCCCTTTGAAGATATGAAAGGACAACCAGGGGCTGGAACTCACAGGAATGCAAATAAAACCTATACAGGCTGCTAATTCTCCTACTGAGGGAAGGAGAGTTTGATGAGAAACTAAAAATTCAGAGGATGTGTGAAAGGTCTACAGCTTAATGTAATAGAAACAAGTATGTTGGCATGAAAGTCCAGTATCTTTGCTATAGAAAAACATTTGAAAAACCTGGAGCCCTCTCAGCCTATATCTGTTCCTAGGGCACTAAGTATTATAAAATTCTTATTTATATTAATATTCTTAGGGATAAAAGGGAAGATAGCAAACAGTGGCCAGCTTAGAGGCATATTTACAAAATCATTTAGCTTTTCCCATTTTTCACAAAGTAAATGCTGCTCTCTGAAAGTACTTTCTGGCAAAAGAAATGTTGTCTTATGAAGTGTACACTTGGGCATGTGGATTTATATTAGGACCTGACCAAACTGTCCCCTTGCCAGCACATCTGTTTAACTGACAGTGTCAATGCGGCTGTGGACATGGATAAGAAAAGTCTGGAGGATTAAAGGTAGAGTGACCCCCCCAAACCCCGAAGTACTATTATTCATCTTTTAAAAAGAGGTATTGAAATTGACAGTAACGAGTCAAGAAAAAAAGGATGAAAGAAATAATTTCGCATTATAAAGATGATGTATAGAAGTCGTCCACATTTGAAAAAATGCACAACCTAGTAATTAGAAAAGTGAAAATAAAAATGAGAGACTTTTCATTCATCATTTTGGCAAAAGTGAAAATATAAAAGAGTAGTATTATTTACATTTGGCAATTTCAAGCAAGAAAATGGGAAACTAGGCCTCTCTTTTGTATTGAAAGTAGAAATTGGTTCAACATTTTCAGACACTACTTTGAGAGTGGTTATTAAATTTGTAAATGCATATGCTCTTAAACTCAGAATCCTACTTTTATGACTGTATTTACAAAAGAAAATAAGAACAAATATATAAAAATAAATGTTCATCATAGCTGCTTATAGGAGATAAATATGTGGAATATTGAAAGTGCTCATCAAGGTTAACGATTTGATAAATTATGATAGTTCATAGAATATTTTGAAGGTATTACAATGATGTATAAATATATATGCTAACTTGAAAGATGTTAATGACAGAAATTGGTAAAGACAAAGGCAGAGAACATTTCATTACAAAAAGTCCAAATGGAGACCAAACAAAAAACTGTAGCATATATGTGCCCATTAAATAAAGAAAGTCATGAAGATGTGCACCATGCTATATTTTAATGGAGGTTAACTGAGGGTAAAACCGGATGGATAGAATGGGCTGATTTTAAAATTATTGTGGATTATACTTTTTTACTTTTTTTCATTTTTCCAACAGAAATGTTTAAAATGTATGAGCATTTTCCAATTTGGGAAGTAACTGTCGAGAGTAAGAACTAAACCAAGGCAATGAACCATTTACATTATTTGTTGGATAAAGAAGTTTGTGAACCTAATGGAACCAGAAGGAAACAAAGATAATTTTTCATCCTGGGGAACTACAAGGCTGGTACTCTTGTAAAAGGAACGCTTGAGGGCCAGGATGTGTGTTAAACGAGGACTGACAGCTGAGGCTTGGCGCTCCATCTAGGGGCCTCTGCCGTTACCTGGGAGGTGCACTTCTCTTGTGTGGCTATTAAACAATTTGAAATTAGGGTCCTAAGACTTATTGAATATTAGCTCCAGAAGGATTCTCGGAATTCATCTATTTCATTTCCACAACTTTTAAGATAAAGGAAGAAAACTGAGGTCCAAAGTAGCTGTAACTTCTTTCCAATACAGACATTTCTCTTCCAATATTTTTCATTATTCTTTTCACACCTTCTTGCTTGTTTAGTTAAAACTCTACAGTTAACGTCCAGTTTGCAGGTTCAGATGATATGCATCCTAGCAGGGTTTCTGATCCACCCATACAAACTTCTCCTCTACCCTCTCTCACTGTACTAGAGCACTGGGATAGTTAATCTATGTGTCAACTTAACTAGGTCGTGGGATTCCCAGATATCTGGTTAAACATTATTGCCTGGTGTGCCCATGAGTGTGTTTCTAGAAGACATTAACATTTGAATTAGTAGGCTGAGTAAAGCAGATTGCCCTCCCCAATGTAGGTGGACATTATCTAACCTGGGGAGTGTGGAATAGGACAGAAAGGTAGAGGAAGGTTTTCTCTCTCTTTCTCTGCCTGACTGTTGACTGGGACATCAGTCTGCTCCTTCCCTTGAACTGGGATTTATACCAGTTCAGCTTCAGGTTCTCAGGCCTTCAGAATCACACTGGAATTTAAATCGTCAACTTCCCTGGGTCTCTCGCTTATAGACAGCCATTGGTGGGACATGTCGGCCTCCATAATTGCATGAGCCAATTCCTTATACTAAATCTCATTTTGTATATAAACATACATCCACACATATACACACACAAATATATTAATGTAATATATGAATATATATATATTGTTATTTTTCTCCAGAAAAATTTGATGAATATAAGCACCTTATATCTAACCATAACTGCTTTTTATTTCCTGCATGTACTTTGTTCTTCTTACCTCCATGTTTTTGTTCAGGCTGTCTCCTTATCCCACTTACTCCTATCTCTCTTTTACTTAATTAAATCCTACTTACTCTAAGATTAACATTACTTCCTCTTGGAAGTCTTTGTGATCTGAACTAGCCTCATCCCTCAGGCTATGATAAATTCCCTTTCTCTGCGTTCTCTTGTCATCTTGTACATTTCTCTGTAGATCAACTGCTATACTGCACTTAACTGACCCACCCTCACTAGACTAAGCCATTTCTGCATCCTCTGTGCCCATGGTACTTAGCAGCCACTAAATAAACGTTTGTTGGTTAAAGGAATGAGTGAATGAGTAGATGAATCAGAATTGAATGTAGCTGATTAAAAAGAGAATTGGAGCAGGTCTGGCTTTCATCATGGATTAAATCACTATATAAAAACGCAATTTTAAAATTACATGCTCTGTTAATGGCAGCTTAGTACTATCATCTTTATATACAAGAAACACCGCTTTATTGTTTTCGCTTTAATTTACAGAATCTATATCTATTTTTTCTGGGCATCTAGAAAAAATCTTTTCAGTTTTCAGTTTGCTTTGTGTGTTGTAAGACCTAACATTCTAACTCAAGTTAAAATGCTTATGACTGTTTAAGAAGGATATAGTTTTGGACTTCACCTTTACCCTTTGAGAACATAGCTAATCAAGACTAATTTTGATCTCAAACATCCATGAAGATTATTAGAAATAAAAATAAGTTTTAAAAAATGTTAATAATAGAGGCGCCTGGGTGGCTCAGTTGGTTGGGCCTCCAATCTTGGTTTCTACTCAGCTTATGATCTCGGGGTCATGGAATTGAACTGCGAGTTGGGCTCCATGCTCAGCAGAGTCTGCTTGATCTTCTTAGCTCCTCCCACTGCTCCTGCTCTTTCTCTCTCTCAAATAAATATATAAAATATTTTTTAAAATAATAAAAACACTCAATCCCAGGCATTAAAAATGCATTGCCAAGGCTTCTGGGAATGATCTCTATGTGTGTGTGTGTGTGTGTGTGTGTGTGTGTGTGTGTGTGTGTGTGTGTTTTAGATTTTATTTATTAATTTAGGTGGGGAGAGGGGCAGAGGGAGAGAGAGAATCCCAAGCAGACTCCACGCCGAGCATGGATCCCGACACAGAGCTCTATCCCAGGACCCTGAGATCATGACCTGAGGTGAAACCAAGAGTTGGACTCTTAACTGACTGAACCACAGTGGGTTTTGTTGTTGTTGTTTTTTATTGTCACACTGATTCTCTTCTTTCACTATGGGATAACTGACATGGACCTAAAACCTTCGATTTTGGGGAGCAGAAAATATGTCAGTGGGATCTGAGCTCCCAGATGCCTGGTGAAGTGCTAAAGTAAATCATATCCTGTTTATTGAAATCATTTGGCAAAAGGGCAAATGTAGCAAATGCACAGCTACTTCTAAGCCCAGTGGTATGACAGCCTAGGACTCCTGGCATTTTCGAAGATCCAAAGTTGTCTAGTATTTTGTTTTGATTTTCCCCAAGTTGTGTTCAGTCTGATTATTCATTTCTGTAATGGGGCCTAACCATGATTTTAAGGTCATATACTTAGTATATTACCAAGTCACTCACTAAGGCCCAAGTTAGGTCTTAACTTCTCTCTGCTCATAACTATCATCTACTTTGGCATTCTTACCCAATGCCAAATGATGCTATAGAGCTCAAAGAGGAAGTGGAATGGAACAACCAGAAGAGAATATGACCAGTATGTTTCATGGGTTTGAGATGCATAAGACCAGGAATTACTGTATGTAAACCTGTAACAGTTGAAAATTGTTTTCTACTCACAGCCTTTTTTCTTCTATGTAATTTGGTTCTCGCTAGCTTCATTCTCATGACGCATGAGATCATTTCCTGAGCTGAAACCAAGAGTTGGACGCTTAAGTGACTGAGCCACCCAGGTGCCCCCCCAATGGGAGTAAGTTTGAGTCAAAGGGTTTTAAGAAACTGTCCTAAGCCCTGCCTATATCCTCAATCTGATTTTTGTTTTGTTTTGAAATTTCCTTTAACCTTCTTTTGCTGAGTAGAACTGGCTTTTCTTCTGCAGATACTACAATGCTTTTGGTCTTCTCAAATGATGGTTTTCTCTTCTACAACATTCATATCACTGGGGATGGATCATAGGTAGGTGTCCTTCTTGCCCCTTGAACCACTTCTAGAGCCTTGGCTTTGAAGCTCATGCTAACAGACTACACTTATTCCTACTGTAGGCATCTGCTGACTCTGTGTTACGCCATCGTTGCTCAAAGATTTTACCACTTGGCTCTCTGTCACTCTTTGAAATTCTAGTTCTGTGGCTATTCTTGGTGATTTGATTATTCACATAGACATCCTTTTCCAGTACTTGGCTTCTTCTTCTCCAAAGATTGTGTCTTTCCTCCTACCTTAGCCACCCACTCCCATGTCATATCATTTCCAATACTAGCACTCTCTTCATCATCTCAATTTCAAATGTGTCATCTTGGAACCAACTTTGTATTATTTCCAATCCTGTCCTTCTGGTTCATGGACTTCTACAGTTCTTTGGTCCCATCCAGACCAACAGTCCATTGTTCATGTTATCCTCTTGGTATCCTCAATCTCCTCTCAGTCACCACTTACCTCCTTCACAGCTGAGATTCCATCATTCATAATAATGATAGTTTCTTGGGATATACTCTCAACTCCCTCATCCCATTGTTTTCTATCATGCTTATCTGGTAAATACCAATTCTGGTGAAATCTCTTCTCTGCGGACTCCATGTTTACGCTTAGGCAGCTGAAGATGGCTACAGAACAGCCCATAATGATGCTGATTGGTTTCAATTTATAGCCATGATGACTATTGCAAAAGAGCCTTTAGTCTTTTCTAGGAATACCATTGTATTTCACTCATCTACTGTTCCTCCCATTCCCCAGAACAACTATTCCTATCTTCTCTCTCTTCAAATCTCCAGAATCTTTATCCTGTTGCTTATATTTTGGTGATGGCCTTGGTTACTATTTCTCTGAGTAAATATAACCAATCAAAAATGATTTTCCATATACTTCCACTACCATATCTTCCAACCTATCTGCATGTATGTCCATATGTTCTACCTTCTCTCCTCTTCCTATAGATGGACTGTGCTCCTAAATCCAAACCCTCCACTTGTGCATTAGATCTCATTACTTATCACCTACTCAAGGACAGATCTCCAGCAGTTCTCCTGTCTTTCTCCTGCACCATGAATTTCTCTGTCTTTACTGTATCATCCCATTAGTATAGAGACATTGTATATATCTTTTTTCATCAAAAAATTTTCCCAAACTCCACATCCCACTCTAGAACCCTTCCTACTATTACTCAGCATTTCCTTTCAGCAGAGCACCTATACAAAGTGCCCAGTCTAACAAAACAAATGAACAAAGAGAAAAAGAAAAACAACAACAACAAAAAGACCCCTAAATATAGAAAACAAATGGGTGGTTGCCAGAGGAAAGGTGGGTAGAGGATAGGTGAAATAGATAAAGGGGATTAAGAGTACACTTGTGATGAGCACTGAGTAATGTATAAAGTTGTCAAATTGTTATATTGTACACCTGAAACTAATAAAACACTCTATGTTAATTATACTTGAATAGAAAAAAATTGAAATAAAAAATAAAGTAAATAAAAATACCTAGTCTTGTAATTTCCACTGCCTCTCTTCTCTTTCTTTTTTCTCTCCAATCTAACTCTAATTCCTTCTCCTTTCCCTCTACCAGATAGGCTTTTGTCAAGGTCACCAGTGACTGCTGATTGCCAAATAACTCATCAATTCTCAGTCTTCACCATATTTGATCCATGAGCATCATTTGACAGAGTTGACCATTTGAATTTCCTTGAAACACTTTTTCACTGGCTTCTAAACAAGGACTCTTGGTTTTGTCCCTGCTTCCTTGGCTGATCATTCCCTGACTCTGTTATACCCTTTTTGACTCTCGCTCCTCTAAATACTACATTGTCCCAGGGATTAGTCTTTACATAGCTAATCTAAAGATTACTAAAGATTACTAAAGATTACTAATCTAAAGATTAGTCTTTACATAGCTTTCTTTTCTAAATAAACACATCTTTAGTGATATCATTGAGTCTTATGACTTTAAATACAGACTCTATGATAGTAATCTCCAATCTCCAGCTAGAACTTTCTCCTAAACACTCAACTCATATATAGAAAGCATCTTTTTTGGCATCTTTCTTGGATAATTAATAAACATTTCATATTAACTATCATGCCAAAGGAAAATTCTCATTTGGCTTCTCAAATCTGCTCTTCCCATAGTTTTCTCATCCTCAATAAAAGCCAACTTCATTCTTCCAACTACCTAGGCCAAAGACATTGGACTCATTTCTAACTCCTCTTTTTCATATCCCACATTCAGTCTGTTACAAAATTTTGTCAGAGCTACTTTCAAAATATATTCAAATTCAATCACTTCTCACCACTTCCACCATAAGCACTCTGGTCCATCCACCATCATGTTTCACCTAATTACAACAGTAGTCTCTCCTCACTCTTCTCCTTGCTTCTAGCCTTGACCTCTCCTATTTTCCACACGACACTGTTAAGTGGAACTTTGAAAAGTAAGTCAGCTCATGTCACTCTCCGGCTCAAAACCTCAGAATTACTCAAAAGTCAAAGTCATTTAAGTGGCTCCAGGGTATTATATCAGTGATTTTCAACCTTTATTGTGAATCAGAATCTCCTGAGTGGATTTAAGATATTCAAATGCTTTCCATTCCCCAATTAAGATACAGTGAGTAAATGGGGTTGGAAGGTATAAACTTCTAGTTATAAAATACGTAAGTCATAGGGATGTAATGTGCAGCATGGTGACATAGTTAATAATACTGTATTGCATATGTAACAGTTGCTAAGAGAATAGATCTTAAAAGTTCTCACCACAAAAATCAAATTTATAACAATAGTGACTGATGTTAATTAGAATTATTGTGATCATTTTGCAATATGCACAAACATAGAAACATTATGTTGTATGCCTGAAACTAATATAATGTTATATGTTGATTGTATCTCAATTTAAAAAAAAGATACAATTGGAACTTTGGTGGGGCCCACGCTTGAACATTTTTAGGCCACCATCCTAACTCCCACAATGATTTTCCTACCCCTCTCCCCTGCATATCCTATCGACCCCCCATGAACCCTTCTCCAGCTACATTGTTCTTGACATTTCTCTCTATTATACCAAGCTACCTTCTGCCTCAGGAATTTTGCAGTAATATTACTTCTGCCTGGAGCACTTCCTGTCCTCACTGTCTCCTCACCATCTTCATGGGTCATACCCTGTCCTCTTTCAGGTCTCTACTCAAATGTCACTTTTTCAGAGATGCCTTCTGAGACCACTTTGTATGTGATGGCAACAACACTCTTCCTCCTGTGCTTTCTTTCATTCTTACCTTTCCAATTTTTCTTCATAGCACATATTTATGTACTTGTCTATTATTTTCTCTCCACTACAAAATAATCTCCATTTGGGCAGGGACTTTCCTTGTTCTCTTTGATTCCCAATACCTAGAATAATGCCTGGTAAATAGGTGCTCACTGAATATGTGCTGAATGAATAAATAAAACAACAACTTCAGTCCACCCAGTTTTTTCAGCCACAGATCAATAAGGAGAGTAGGCTTACCCCACCATTTCATAAGGACTAGAGTTTGTCTTTCTGTGCCAGTCCTCAAAAATCCTTAATATTGGCCCATTTGACATGACCAATATTTTGTCTTGGTTTTCATTTCAATACTCCCAATTTTCCAGCTGGCATTAGAGCTGGGGTCTGAACCCAGTGGCTTTGCTCCACACCTGGACCTTGTCAGTTTCCCTTTCCCCATACTGCTCTGGGATTTGTGTGGCCTAATTAGCTTTGCAAATTGATGCTATCTTTCTGATTGAAAACTGTGGCTGCCAACACCATCCCTCACTTCCCTGTTGCCATAGTATCCACCGGATTTTTATATCCTCTTTGAACTCTGTAGTGTGAGGTATTACGCAGTTACTATTGGGATCCTCTGGCTAGGATTTTAATCCTATGAATCCTGATTTTCTTTTCTTCCTGAGTAGTCTTCATTGCTGGGGTTTTAGAATAATTTGTTCTTCACCACCTGAGTTTAATAGGCTATCAGGAAATAAATATTGGCCTCTAAATAACCAGAGACTTCTCTATTTCAGTACTATGCACAGATCCTTTATTCCTAGTCAGATCTTTACCTGTGATTTGCCAAAATATGAGTTATAGCATGTTACTTTTCTGTTAAAACCATCCTAAGTTTTGTATCTCCCACAGAGTAAAAGCCCACTTAGAATGTTTTATATAGCTCTATATTAGCATTTTCAGACTTTAGCATGCATATGAATCACCTGGGAATCTTCTTAGACTGAGATTTACATTAAGAAGGGCTTAGATGGGGCCCAAGAGTCTGCATTTCTAACAAGCTCCCAAGATGCTGATGTTGCTAGTTCACAGGATTATGCTGTAAGTAACAAGGCCCTTTATGATATGCCTTCTCCCCTACCACTTGGCCCTCTACTTCTCAGACTTTGTTATACTTCTGATATTACACCTTATTTCTGAGTTACACTAGCCTCCTTCACAGTCTTAGGACATCCAGGCATGCTCCCACCTCAGGGCCTTTGCATTGGCTGACCCTCTGTCTGAAAACGTGTCACCCAGATATACAACTTTTCCCAGTCTGCTTCATGTTTTTATTCCAATGTCATTTTCTTAAGCCTTCTCTGGCCATCCGATCTAACAAGGCAGATCATCTCCCTCTTGTTGCCCTTCTCCCTCTCCTACTTTTTCTCCTTAACACTTAATCACTATTGAAATACAACATATTTTATTTATTTTGTTTATTGTCTGCTTCCTCCATTAGAATGTGAACTCCATGAAGGCATTTTGCTTTCATTTATGTTCCAAATTATGGAACATAATTATGGTGACCAAAATATTGACTGATACATAGGAGGTGCTCAATAAACGATTGCCGAATGAATCATTGTCGAATGAACTAAAAATTTCAGTTATATATTCACATACATTTTTCTACTTATGCGAAAAGTCCTGGGAAAGGAAGACAGAATCAAATTTGTTCTAGTTTAATTAGGCTAGTCTGATACAGGTGAATGTCTCCCAAGAATAGCATATCAGAACTCATTTACTTAATCCTCATTTATACAGCTTTCTTTGGTGTGAGCAGAAGGATGTTAGAAGGGATAAAGCCCTACCTTCAAGTAAGAGAAACTTAATGAGACTAGTAGCACAATTAAGAACAAACATAACCTGAGACATTAATGGTATCTATTTAAAGTTATAATTAGATTGCAAAGATTGTTTGCACAGTGATGCAGGCTTTCCTGGAAGGCAGTTACTATATACATGAACTCTTGTCAAAGACACTATAGAAGAAGTTTGGTCTTTTGTGGAAAATTGACCCAGAAGACCCCTGAAGTCTTTTCTGCCTGAATAAATTAGAAACCAACGACAGAGAAAAGGAAGCTGCTGTGTGAGATGTGCAAGACTAGTAGCTAAAGCAAGAATCCACAACCACATTTCATGTATTATAGTTCTCAATCTTGTAGACTTCCAGTGAGCTTTAGCAGGTGAGAAGGTTATTGGGTTTTGGTTGGTTGGTTTTGCATTTTAAGAGAAGCTGGCCAAGACCTTGCAAACTGAATCAAAATAAATTTCATTATTATTACCTTTTTTTTTTTTTTGGTCTAATCAATTTTCAGCTGTCTCTGATTTTGGTTGAAAGAATATGTACGACAAACAAATTTTACTTTGATATTTTCCGTTATGAATTCATAAGAACATTCTTTACCACCCCTCTAGTAAATCAGAAAACTAAGTAAATATGGTATAATACTAGGCGACATGATTTGCAGTTTTAAAACTCATAAGCCCTCTTTATCAGTGGACTATCAGGGAATAGAAATTCTCATCTACTTCTTTTATTAATTATCCTTTTCATTATGTTACAATTTTAACTTAACCTTAGAAGATACTATATATTAAAGCTTTGTAGTTACAAGTTGCTCACCTTTACATTCCTTCAGGTAATCTTAAGGATCATTTAATGAACTTATGGTCTAATCATATTATTTATTGATGCTTCCATACACACACACACACACACACACACACACACACATATATATAAAATTACAAAAAACATGTGAAATAGGAATTCTTTTCAACATGATAAAAATCCTGGGGCCCACAGATTTTAAGTAACTAGTTACATTTACACATTTTAGTTAAAAAAATGAACTGTATTTGAACCCAGGTTGAAATGCCTTTTGCAGGCTTTTAATTCTCACACTGTGACCATCTTACAGATGAGCAGAGTGAGTCTTAGAGAAGCCAAGTGACTTGCCCAAAGTAGTACACCTAAGAACTGGAAGAACCAGGAAAGAAAACCAGATAGTTCCCTCCTCCCCATCCCCCTAGGAATAGGGCTCTTTCTGTTCTTCATAATAGACTTTTTTTTTTTAAATGTATGACATTTAATAACAGCATTAGAAACACTAACCCAGGTCAAAAGATGATGGAATGGCTACATATTTAAAGAAAAAGAAATGGCAAAACCTATAAGAATTAACTAAATTTCTTAGTATATGATGCAAACTTATCAATAGCCTAGTCTAAAACACTTTTATTTCATAGAATCTCAGATTGAAATTTTCTCAGGGTAGGTATCTATAATTTCTTTTTACCTATCCACAAATGTCAAATTAAATTCTATATGGTTAAAAGACATAAAGGTAAAAAAGAAAAGAAACGAAAATGTAGGAAACTGTATGTACATGATTTGAAAAGGAGAGGTTTTCTTAAACAATCCTGAAGACCTTGGAAGATATATATGTATATCTTAACACATATATGACTATTTAAAATCAAATATCGAATGTCACTTCTACATGACATTTGATATTCCATACCCTTATGATTTATTTTTTATTTTGGAAATGCTAAGATATAGGAAATATATCCAGTTTGCATTACTACAAACAATGTAAGGGATATGGGCTGTGTGCATATGTGTGTTGTGTGTAAAAACATAAGAATGAAGCAAGACCTTATCTACATGTGTCTACTTGACTGGCTACCTCTGAAACTTACGAGAGTCTCTTAGGGTCTCACTATTTCAGCTCTGTATACTCTTACCCAATCCCTATACATCAGCTATAGTGACCTTGTTGAAAGGTAATAATGAATCACAACATTCCATTATTTTAGTAGCATTTTTTGCCATTCAGATAGAATCCAGATTCCTAACTAAGGGCAATGAGGTCCTTCATGATCTATCCCCTGCCTCCTAACCTCCTTCCATGTTCTCTCACTGGACATGTTCCAGCTCGTGTTGATTTTCAACTGGTTTCTTGAATGTAACTTCAGGCTTCTGCTAAGGCTGTGCTTGGTTTGGATGCCCTGTCACGCTCTCTTCTACATAAACAGCTCCTGATCAGGCAGGTCATCACTAATATTTTATCTCCTCAGGGAACCGTACTTGATCACTGCTCTGCAAGTAGATGTTCTCTGTAATTTCTGTAAGAGAACCCAAGTTTTTTTTCTCATGGAACTTATCATGATTTAAATCATTTTATTTGATCATATATTTTAGTTTTCTTGTCTCGCCAGACTTTACATTTCACATATCCAGTGATCATTTCTCTGTGGTGGAGTTATCTATAGTTTCTCTATCAGTGCCTGATACATAATTGGCACTTAGCAAATATCATATGAAAAAAATAAATAAATAAATGATGAGCGAGTGAGTACGTATCTTTTAAAATATTTTTTGAGAATCTATATGCCTGCTTGGAGAAAAAAAGTAAATCTTCTCTGGAATGATATGGTATAGAAAGAGGCTGTAAAGTATGGAGAGCTTTGGCTTCTAAAATAGATTAGAAATATAAACTATGAATATATTTATCCCCAAGAAAATAAAATTCTTCTTAACAATTAACAATATGAAGGAGAGTAACTCTCCCCAAAATGACTTACTATTCTTATTCTGAGGCTTAAGTTCATTCACATCCCATGAGTACCTAGTAAAGCCTAAAATGTCTACTCTCCCATCTCCTCCAGACAACATATAGGTCCACTCACTCACCCACTCTCACCCCCCATCCTCCCAGTAATTGTTGAACTTCTAGAAGCCAGTGGATTTTAAGATCAATACTTGGGCCCTGGGAACCTGGGGTTAATGTAATAAGGGTGAAGGAGTTAGAGGCCATTGCTAACATTTCAAGGAATTCACATACTAATGCATCATTAGGACTTAGAAAGAGGTTCATATCAGCATCATCAGTTTTTAAAATAATGATGTCAACTAGGCTGACTCTAGGGAACCATAATAGCAGCAGCAGATGAAGGACATCATATGCAAAGGCACAGTATAATACTACGACCTGTGTCAGAATATTTTTTATAGCCATCAAAACATTCTCCAACATAGTATTAATAAGTTTGCCTTTGAACAAGGAACTCAGACATAGGGTCCAAATTATTCTGCTGTGGAAGGTTACAAAGTGTATACCACCTTTGTTGCTATAATTGACATTCATGCATTCATTCATTCATCCCACAATTATTTATTGAATGTCAACCATTGTGATTTTCACTGTGCTAGCCATTGGGATAATTTTCAACAAAAATCATTCAGTTCTCTCATGCAGATTGATGGAGCTTGAGCAAGAAAAAATTACTTCTGTATAGGTGTTTATAAACCACAGCCCAGAATAAAAACTAGTTTCATGTTTTACACAAAGGACTGCTTCGTCAGTTTTTTTTTTTTCCCTGATAAAATAACTTCTAAATGATGGTTATTTAAAATAAGATAGAAATAAAGATTTTCACTTTTGGAATAGAAATAGACATTTGCAGGAACCTTATTTATTGACAAGATTAACTTTACCCACCACATAATCATAAGTAAAGATAAGGTTTTCATCTAAAAACAAATGCAGTATAGAAAATACCCCAAAATCACTTGAAAGAATTGGATAACCCTAATGATATTTGGAATGGGATTTATAAAAACCTTTTCAGTTTTCATGTGCATAAGTCCCTGACCCGTTCTGAACAAAATATAGCTTATGTTTTCTAGCTTTGGAATTCCACTGGGGACAAATCCATTAGACACAGCACAGAAGCCTTTAAATTCCCTCTGCTTAAGCACTCTGCCAACTCAAAATCTCCTTTCAATCAATAGGAGGTATAATTTAATTGCAAACTCTGTGTCAAAGTTAAAATTTTAAAAAAGAAATAAACCAACTTCCATGTAGCAATTCCAATATGGGAGACAAAATAGCAGACTAGACTACTATAGAACAATGACCAGTACCTTTTGAATGCCTGCCTGGGATTCCAGAACGTTATTCTCTGATCCATTGCTTCTGTTGATCATCCGCCACATTTGGGAATACATGCTGTCCCTTTCAAAAGGATTCATTCCCTTCATGCGGACATGTTCATATACTGCAGAGTCCAGTACTGTGCCGTAAGGGATGTCTGTTTGCTTGGAGAGGTCCTGGAGAGATCTTCATTATTAGAAGAGAAGAGAGACAGAAGAAAGGGTGCTGAATATTTTCAACTGGAAATAAAATTATAAGAAGCAGAGAATAATATATGTAAATATAGATGTCAAATTGCTTTCCTATTTTGTGGTTTCTTAATATTAAAATGTAATATATAAGGAGAATTGCTGTTAGGGTATATGACACATGAATCATTTGAAGACGAAATCATTACTGAAAGAAAAATGAAAATTTCTCATGGTAAGGCAATGCTTTGTGTGTGTGTGTGTGTGTGTGTGTGTGAACCTTCACTGTGAAAAAAAACAAAACCACAACTAGATCTAGCAATCCCATCAAGGTAAAAATTAAATTAAATTAGATTGCTGGATAACCACGTAATCATTTATTTTTTAAAAAATCTACATGTTATAAGCCTTAAGCCTATGTTCTTTTAGGTGGCAATGTTTAGATATTTTTAAGAATAATTACATTTTGCATAAACAACATGTTTTGAGGTCAAGTGTATACTTAAAAATTAGTATTTATGATAGTCACTATTTAACAAGCGGCTACCACATACATGCCAGCAACTGACATACATCATTCTCACAGCAATGCCCCATTTCTTAGAAGTATTTCACTCATTTTATCGATGAGAAAACTCAGGTTGAGAGTACAAGACATTTGCTCAGTATGGCACAGTCAGTGAGGGGTGAGATAAAATTCAAATGTAGATCTGACTGGCTTCAAAAACTATAGTATTTTTACTGTAAGATTCTGGCTCTTATTTCTATATTTCTTTTGCTATATTTGCTTTAAGTTTGTGTGTGTGCACGTGTGTGTGTGTGTCTATGGGTGTGAAAGAGAAGGAGAGAGGGAGAGAGACTTCTATTTGTATTCAAATAGAATAGAATTCATGCTTCTGGAAAGCTGAATATATTTTCAGATTTCTCTTCTACAGAATAATGGTCAAGATATTCACATTGATCTTTGAGTTATATAGATAGTATCTACTTGTCCTAGGTTATTCATCTTATATTGGTGGTCAATTTCCTTACATTTAAGTTTCTGAGCCACTCTGTAGTTTCTAACTTGGAGAACCAATTACTGCTGCACTGAAACTCATTTGAGTTTGTGTAGCTGCTGAACTCTAATGACTGAGGCTTAAGAACAAATATGTGTCTTTGACATACTGCACAAAATTAGACACTGGCATATTCAAGCTCACTAACCTCTGAGAATGGCAGCAGATGCTTTGAAACACTATACCATATTTTAAACAAGAATATTCACAGCCCTCCACAGCCATGGGTCATGAAACTCATGTTATATATACCTCTGACCTTTTGGTCTGTTTCTAGATGGAGTTTGCTAATGATTTCCTGGGGGCCTTTGCAAACAACACTAGCATGGGCAAGGGTATTGGGAATACTCTTGCAGGTCACCAGTTTCCATCATGTGCAAAATTGTATTGCAAACAATAAATTATGGGCTGTGTTTGCAAGAAGAGTATTCATGCCAATCTCTAATGGTAACTTTCAGCAAAATTTAATCTACATTTTATTGAGTTTTAGGTTGTCAGTGTGTATCATTTACTCTATGGAAACTACTATGATAATTCCTTTTTGTTCTGTACTTCTGCATAAAATGATGCATTTAAAAATGACTATTTACAAGGAAAAATTTGCTGGAATATTCTACAACTATTAAACTAATTCTATCATTTGTAAAACATTTAAGTGACAGTATGAAGAATAATTGCGGGCAAAAGCAGGAATAAAAGCAAGCTACACATAGCTAGGGTGGAACCTCATAGGAGAGTAACAGGGCATTTGCTCCTGGGACATCCCACAATTATCTTGTTAACAGTATAGCAATAAGACTTTGTTTCCAAAGACCATTTACTTCTCATCCACTGCTATTTCCAGGAGTAGGAGTGAAACTATTCAAAACATTAACATTTTAACATATTTCCCATTGTTTAGTGGAGGACGATCTAAAGTGGTAACACAAGAAAAAGAAATGAAACATTATCAACACAGGTTATAATAGCTGTAGCAAATAGCAATTTGTTCAATACGTATTAATACAAGGGCCTATGCTAGGTAGTTGTATGGAACTTGCACCTTCTAGAACCAGAAGGTCCCATGGCTGGAGAAGGCCATGTCACAGTTCATCAGAGACCTTCGCAGGATGGGATTGGCCACTAGATGCTTAGAACGTTCAGCAATCAATCTCTATTATAACTCTCAGAAACTTTCAATTTGGTGGTGGTGAGATCATAATCTAGGGGTAAAATTTTTGTATGCCCACACCTAAATATATAATTTGCTTGCTCGAATAGTCATACCAGTAAAATACTGTTAAATAAATGAACACTTTCTCTTAGCTTTTCATGAAAAGAAAATTAAAATCAAATGTTAGGATCATTAATAGAATCAGGTTTATGTGGCATAACATCACCTTCAATATCAGCTTTACAACTTGCATATAGAATTGTCATACAAACAATTTTGTTGGTGAAACTGATTTGTACACAGTAAAAATTTTAAAGGAATTTCTTAATATATTGCCTTTGTGAAATTCCTGATGTCAGAAAAAAAAGCATTTTATGTTCAACATACCTCAACTTTAGAATAGCAGAGCATTTCGTAACTTAGAACAAAGACATGTTCCCTCCAGCTTCATTTCTGATATCAAGTTCAGCTTATAAATTTGCCTTGAGATATGCTTGCAATAAAAATTACAGCTCGCCTGATTCAGCATCGTTCCATTATAGTACATTGAGATAGTACCAAAAGTGACAAAATGAAGCAAAATGAAGTGAGCACAAACAGCTTATTACAGAAAGTGAGGGCTGTTTTAGGAGCCCAACACAGAAAGAGAGTGACCATTTTATGTGGTCATTGTTACTTTCACGCTTTTAGAGTAATATCAGCAGAAAAAGTATGGCCTATAGTATGAACTCTTAAAAGAAATCTAGTAAATTGTTCTTCAAGTGGTAATCTTCAAAAAAATTATATCTGAAGTTCAACATCTGAGTATTATTTAGATATGCCAAATCATTGTTTTTTTTTGTTTTGCCATATCAGTTTTAAATGCAAAATAATTCTAAAATAATTAATAAGTACCTAATATATAAATTAATTTACCATGGCAAATGTTGTCATTTCTTTTTTAACAATTGGCAATGCATACCCAGGCAACAGAGGAAATGGGAAAATCTAGAGCATTCTAGAAAAGAGTTAACTTGGAAAATACTCATACTAATATATTCCATTTCTCCACTTAATCTCACAAAACTCATATTTACCACATAAAACTCAGCAAATGATCACTCTGCAGATCTGTTATACCTGAATCCTCCTCTCCCAACCCCACATCCCCACTCATGCACATAGAGTTAAAAAAAAAAAAGTGTCTATAGCTATAAGTGGTGAATAATAAAAGAAAGCAAATGGTTTGCTACTCTAATCAGCCTTGTTTTCCCATCATCTTTTTAAAATTCTACTTTTATTTCTCCTGGTGTCCTGTACTACTAGCAGCCCGTGGGTACTAAAGAATACTGAGAGCTGATAGGTAAGTGATATTTACTTATTTGCATGAACATTATATGTACTTAGAAATTGTAATTCAGGGCACTCCTGTGAAGTCAATTTCAGGAATTTGGGTGGATCTAGGCTGGTTGCAAACTCTTTCCATGAGAAAAATAAACACTTAAAACCCTGCAAGCATAGAAAATTAATTTTGATACATGTGATACTCTGATGTTAGATATTAGTGATAGCAGTAGCTTTTAGATTTTAAAGTCGAGCAGATAGATTTGTGGGCTGTGTGATGTTAACCCCTGTTAACCTGAATTTCCTCAACTACAAATGGAGAGAATTAAGAGTGTCTAAGGCTGAGTACAAGACCTGTCACGTCAGCATTCAACCAACTTATCCATTGCTTTATTTTTATTTTAATTTTTCTAAAAAATGATTTATTTATTTTAGTGAGAAAGGGAGAGGGAAAGAGCATGAGTGGGAGGGGCAGAGGAAGAGGGAGAGAATCCTCAAGCAGACTCCCTGCTTAGCCTGGAACCTGACTCGGTGCTTGATCTCACCACCCTGAGATCATGACCTGAGCAGAAATCAAGTGTCAGATGCTCAACCAACTGTGCCACTGAGATGCCCCTCTATTGTCTTATATGGAGATTATTATTACAATGATCCATCTCCAAAAAATGCCCTATTTAATAATTTCTAATGGATTTTTGGTATGTGGCAGGATGACCCCTTTATATTGTTGAAGAGGAGATTCATGAATCAGGGAAGAATTAAAGTTTCATTTCCTTTCCAAGTACAAGATTTTATAAACCTATGATACTAAATGGTCATAACTTCAAATGTGTTGCTACTTACTTACGTTTCTAAAATTGTCAACTAATTAAAAATCTAATGCCTCTTCCCTTTGTAGTGAACTTTCACTCATATTTTTACCTATTTTCATTTCACAAGAGAATAGATCTTACCCATATAAACTTTAAAATAACACATATAAGTCTTTCTTTTCCATCTTCATTTTCTATCTTCTTTTTAAACATTTAAGCTTGGTTTTATGTAATGCTCACCAACAAACAGCTGCCAGCTTTAGCTCTGGGGAATTGTAAGTCTAGTCCAATTTTTAATGGAATGGAACAAGGCAACTTAAATTATCACATCGGAAGGGGTTTTTCTTCAGGGTGAAAAAAATGGAACATGGTTGATAGGGTAGGTGCTAGGTCCTTCAGCCAAGGGGCTGACAGTGGAAGAGAGACAAATAAGCGGGGATGTATTAAAAATGTCTTCCAACTCAGTTCAGGTTTTTTTGTCCCACAGTTTCTTCCTCTGGATGCTGATTTCATCATGTACCAAAGGAAAAGATATTGTTATAGCTCTAAGAGCCCATCACTAACCACATAAAAATTCTGCCTGGTGCCCACTGCTGTTCAGTGGTTGTAGCTGAGAGCTTGGTGAGTCCAGAGGCAGGTTTTCCAGCAAAAAAATATATATATTTATAAAAAGTATTCCAAAATTTAAAACCTAAAAAAAACAATGAATATGTCAAATAAAGGTCCACTAGACTGATATTTAGTGTTATTGAGACCTAAGAAGAAGAGATAAGTATTGAAAAATGGACTGAGGTGGTCGGGTAAGGCAGGCCTGCCTCTGAGAGGTACAGCCAACAGTCAGCACTGGGCAACCTCTTAGTTTCTACAAATCTGGGCTTTGAAGATGCAAAGATTTGAGTTTCAATCCTTGGATAAGTATTTAATTTTCTCTAAATTGCAATTAATTTCCCTATTAAATAGGGAAAATAATAATTTTGTAATAAGGTATGTGGAGGTGTGACATAGATATTAATATGATGCCTTAATACTTAACACTCTATAAGTGCTCCATTACTGGTAGTTGCAATTATTAATTTTATTATTATTTATTACTATTATTACTATTATCACTTTACTATTTTTATTACTATTACGCTCGGTTTAATTTTTGGAACTATTTTCTCCTTATTTTTTCCACCAATTAAATTCATTTCAGATTCCTCACCCATGGCCTTTCTGTCTAAATCCCCTACCCCATCTAATCTCTCATCAACTTCTGTATATTTTACTTCCTGAAACTTACAAATCTGTCACTACCATTGTCCTCTCATTGCTAATACTCTCAACTTTTCTATCTAGAAAATCTTTCTTTTTTAAAACGATTTTATTTATTTATTTTAGAGAGACACATAGAGAGAGTGCAAGCAGGAGGAGGGGCAGAGGCAGAAGGAGAGGGAGAGAGAATCCCAAACAGATTCTAAGCTAAGCCTGTAGTCTGATGAGGGGCTCAATCCCAGGACCTTGAAGTCATGATCTGAGTGGAAATCAAGAGTCAGACACTTAACTGACTGAGCCATCCAGGCGCCCCTGGAGAATTATTTCTAAACCTTTGCCCTATCTCTAGTCTCATCCCTCTCTAACCCATCCTCCACACCACAGCTAAAGTGTTCTTTCTGATATGTAACTCTGATCCTATCCCTGTCTTATTTAGATACTTCCTATATAACCCATTGCCCTTAGAAAAAAATCTTCCAACTCCATAGCATTCAATATTTTGCAAAAATTTGGCCTAAAATTTTTTTCCATTCTCAGAAACAAACTTTTGCCTCATTCATACTCCCGTTATAGGACAAACAGACCATTTTGTCTTTCAAAATGCGTTCTTTCTTGCTTGGTAGGCATTTGCTCGCAGAAGATGTCTCCTTGTCTACCTGGTGAATTCTTTCCCCTCAAGTCAAGGTCAAACTCAGCTGCCTCTTTGTGCTCTTCTAACACTTAGAATATGTTCACATTTTAGCATTTTGTTATGAAATTTTACTTCTTTAACTCATTAATATGCATTCTGCTGTTTCCCATAATTTTTTTTAAAGTTCATCTTTGAAACTCAGAACCTAGCCCAGGGTCTGGAAAATAGCAGTCAATGAGGCTCACGTATTTTGGGTACTTTTTTTTTACTGAGACATGCTTTTATCTTGGAAAGCCAGCATTCCCATTAAACTAGCATTGCATAAAAATGGGATTTTTATTATACATTACCAGCCATTCTGTGGATGACTAATCATGGCCAGCAGTATTTTGCACTTAAAAACAACAACAACTAATTTTTAAGGGAGATTTGGAAATTTCCCCTGTAATAAAATCAGCTGTAAAAGGTTTATCTTACTTGTGAAATAAGTAAGCCTGATGATTCACAGACATGTACCCTGGGGCGAATAATACATTACGTGTTAATTTAAAAAAATAAAAAATAAAAAATAAATAAAAATAAATAAAAATAAAAAGGTTTATCAGATCACCAGTGAATTACTTAACAAGACATTTTGCCATGCGTGTAAAATAAATAAATTCAGAGGCAAGGCAAATCAAAAGAAAACTCAAACTAATAGAACTGAAATAAAGTATTTGGAAAAGCTAAAGTTATAGTCCATAGTTCTGGGTAACATAGGATCTGGTACAGAGTGGAATGTCTGTTCCTGAAAGGGATACTTATCTAAGCATTGTGGAAAGGGAGCTAATAAGTAGTGGTTCATTTGATGAGTGATTTCTGACTAAAATTTCAGAAGCAAGCTGAAACGGTGAAGAAAATTGCTCAACTAAGTCTACTAACTGAAATGATTAAAAATATAAAAGAATTCATGCTTATAGCAGCTAAGGAAGAGATAAGCACTAGATCACGGAGAGAATAGTCACCTGTGGTAATACTGAGTATTATTACCAAAAACTAAATTAATTTTTTTCTCTCCAGGGTGGAGTTTTTACTCAACCAGGAAGGAGAATGTGTATGCTCTGTTTATAAAAGAATGTACTAAGCACCATAGAAAGGCTTCCCATCTTCCTATTTGCAGCCTAGCCAAAGGCCACTTGTCCTCTGAGAAATCACATTTTGCATTTTAGTAGCTTCTTCTCCTCAGTGAAGTTTTCCAAACCTTCTCAGACACAGGTTTATACAGAAAATCTGATGAAATATAAGGGGATCAAGGGTCAAGGATGAGGCAAGCAAGACTCTAACATTTCTTCATATCAGAAGACAATTTGGACTGCCAATGGCTCAGTACCTACTGAAATCTCAGTGAGAGATACTTTAAGTGCATGAGGGGTGCCACTACTTACTGAAAACAGGCTCAGGGAAGAGATTAATGTTCTTCAGCCCAATAATGTTAACTTCCTTCTTTTACAAAGATTAAGATCAAAGTCATGTTTGTGGAAGAAATATGGTTTTCTCATTAAAGATTAGATTGTATAGCCTAAAAGTATAATTTTTGGGGCATGGTAATTTATAAAGAACTCAGCCATAGCAATCTCTGGTGGGGCAGTAAAGTGACTGTCTTCCTTCCTCTCAAAGTGTCAGAGGCTTTTCCTTCTCAGGACAGCAGAAGCCGAAATTCTGAGGCCAAAAAATTTGAATGATACCAGGGAATGCACAGGGCTAGGATTTTTTACTTGTGGACACAAGGAGAGTTTCCCAAGGGAGGCCCCTGGATGGAGAGGGTGCTTCACAAGAGGGGCTGTATGAGGACCAAAGAGCAGTGAGGATTTACAGAGGAGGGTCAGAGGATAAGGGTGGCTTCTGTGGGACACTCAAATAGGGCCTGAATGGTGCAGTCTTTTCCTGTCTCTTTGTTCTGTCCCCTCCACACTCCTGTCCTACACACCTCACCTGCCCTCAAACCTGCCCTTATGGGGCCCCAACAGAGTGAATTAGATAAAAGACAGCTTCAGATCTTTGTGCTGTGAACTTCTTTAGAATATTTATTTGATCTTTACTTTTAAGAACTATTTATTTATTTATTTATTTATTTATTTATTTACTTACTTACTTAAGTGTTGAGTTGTGTTTTTTATATATTTTGGCTATTAACCCCTTATCGGATAGATCCTTTTCAAGTATCTTCTCCCATTCTATAGGTTGCCTTTTTGTTTTGTTGGCAGTTTCCTTTGCTGTGAGAAACCTTTTTCTTTTGGTATAGTCCCAATGGTTTAATTTTGCCTTTGTTTTCCTCACCTGAGAAGACATCTAGAAAAATGTTTCTATGGCTGATGTTTCAAGTGTGCTTGGTCTAGAAAAAGTGTAGTAGTACTCATGAAGAGGACACTTCTCCCTTCTGAATGCTATCCCTGCATGGCGGATCACTGGGCACCAAGATGACTCTCAAGTCCTTCCTGAGAGACTTAGAAATATTTCCTGCACCTTCTCCCTCACGGAGTAGTCAGGGGCATCCCCATCTGCCATGCGCTCTAGATAAGATGGTCACAGGTCATATAGAAAATTCATATATAATAGATGATAAAGCTGGATATCATGAACTACTTAAGGGAACATCTTCCTGCATTTGGAGAAACCTGCATTCCTGCCACATTTAAAAGTTGATTTGGTTTGTGGATATGATAGGTCATCTTAGAGACCACAAAGGAGGATGGAAACACTCATCTTTTTTATTGCTGTTAGGCATAATTAATAATAATGATCCTTAAATTCTCTCCAAAATGACAATGCTATACAAATGCAAGAAAATATGGAAAATATCATTGGCTTCTCTGACTTGTTGACCCACATTATAAGCAAGGAACTAATTTTGTCACTTCATGAATTTTGAATCCTGATATGTGAAAGACACTATATTTTTCTATCTGTTGACAGAATTGTCATTTATGACCCTGCTCTCTATTTTAAATAGTTTATTAGTTAACTAAAGTAGCCTTTCATTATATATATATATGTATATATATAGATAGATAGATAGATAGAGATAGATACTGATGTATATACTAATACAGCAAAAATTTCATTACAAAAGGCCCCAGTATTCTATGAATTCAATTAGCCTGCAATTATCTGTGTAAGGTAGATAGTATGTACAATTTCTTCCTGAGATACCATGAAAAACATGCAATATTTATTTACCCCAGGACACTATGAACAAATATGGAATTATCCTAAATTTGTATGGTCAGCATTTCATAATGTCATCATTGACTATCAGCTGATTATAAAAATTATGTTAAGATAATATCCTCAAATATTTCAGTAGACTTCAATAGAATAGTAGATTTTTATGTTCTTACATCACTGAAAATACAGGAAAGACCAGACTAATTCCCATGAATTTCCCCGAGGGTCAACAAATTTCTAAATGGTGTTAAGAGAGAACCCTAATAAAATCATAACATCAGAGAGTTTGGAAGAGTTCCTGGAGGTATCATGTAATTTGATGATATATCTTAAGGTATAAAAGCCAGCCTCCAAAATGGACTTTTTTCTTCTTCCTTAGGCACTTTACTGATTTAGAAAACTTAACACCAGGAAGTTCTCATTCATGCCTATCCTAAAGCTTGCCTATTTCACATAAGCCTCTCATTTTCTTCTCAGTGAAAATGGACAATAGCTACTGGTCACCTCCAGGAGAATATTTCTTTATATAATAAAACACTTTTTCATTTTCATCCTTTAACCTTTTCCTCATTGAGTTAAGCACCAAATTCCTATAGTTCTTACCCACAGGATCTATTACTCATTTTTTTACATGGTTATTAGCTAAGGCATCTTTTCCTTTTCTATGGTAATTTTTGCATAATTTATGGACCTTATAAATGGGTCATGATAGTGCTTAAAAAGCCCTAACTTTTACACTGCTAGGTGACTTTGGCCATTTTGTTCATAAACACCAACATTTCATTTCAAATTTGTAACTGACAGATGATTCATTCTGAAACTGTCTTCACCTCCAGTTTTAAATTTTCATAGATACACACACACACACACACACAAACAGACGCACGTTTTTTTTTCCATCTCTGAGTGAATTATTACATATTTGTCCCTATTAAGCTTTGTCTCACTTATAATCACCTTGTTTAATTTGCCAAGGTCTTTATGAATTCTTGCAGTGTGGTTCTAGTTAATAGTCACCCCTACTCAATATAAAGTAATCTGCATGTTTAATAAGCTTCCTCCCTATTCTATACTTCAAATCAACACCGAAAATGTTCATTAAAATCAGGGCCAGTGCTGACTTATGGGAAAAACTTTATTCAATATACCCTCCAAGGCTGACATTGAACCATTGATCATAACTCCACATATACCCTGCTAACAAGCTGTGATACAATAATACATAATACTACTACACAAAAAAATGACCCAAATAAACTATGATGTAGATTCAAATGAGGAATCAATAGTAACTTGTAATTTTTTCCCCTGTAAATTCTTTTAAGGAATTCAAAAACTTTAATCCCATTATCAAATTATTCGTAGTGGAAAGAGATACCCGAAGAGAAAGAAGTGACCAAGAATAACAGTAGGGCAAATTTAATAGCCTATTTGAAGACCCAGTAGAACACTACTGTCAAAGTAAGGTGGAAGGTCATTGTTTCAGGGAAGATTCTAATGAATCTATCTAAAAACAAAGATCCTGGCTCTTTGTAACTCAGAGCAGGAGACCAAGCTTCTACTGATAACTTAAAATTTCCCAAATACAAAATATATTTTCCTTCTTTCCAGTGCAGTAGGTCTGTGGATCTCTCCAAAAAAGGTTTGGGTGTTTTTTTTTTTTTTAATCATTTAGAGAAATTATGCTCTATTTCCGATTAGGTATATTTCTTTTTTGAGAAGTTTCAACTAAAAATATGCACAAAATGCATGTCCTGATGTTCACGGTCAGGTCTTATTAATAGCCATTCAGATTGTAAATGCCCAAAATGTTTTGGAAAGGTGCCCTCACCTCCACCCCCGATCACTGCCCCATTCAGCAGCAATCCTGAGGATTCTGTAGCATTGCTCTGAGAAATGGCAATCTTCATCTGAAAAAGTGGCCCAGGAAGCCACCTGCAGATCAGTTCTTTATCTTCTTCATGACTTGCCATGATCTGGGGCATCTGGCGAATTTTAAACTTTTTCCTTAGGTTAAAAGATCGGGGTTTGAGAAGTAGGGGCTGTATTAGGGGGTGTGTGTAGTGAATGTGTGTGTGTGTGCGTGTAGGAGTGGAGGAGAAAGTCATTAACAATAAATTGACTGTCTTTAGATGACAGGAGCTTATGGAGCAACTAAGAGGATCAGAGAACTAATGGGGTCAAACAGACACTTAGTAGAGGGTGGAGGTCAGCCCATCAAGGTTGCTGGTGTGATGGAGAGGGCAGGGAAAGAAAGGTAAAACAAGAGAAACAGAAAGAAAGAAAAAAAAAGAAAATATGGCAAACCAAGAGTTTCCTTTCAGTTCTGCCTTACAATCTAGGATTTCTTTTATAAGAATAATATGTGGATATATTTTTATCTGTTATCTTGGACTTTGTTTAATAAGATACCTCATTTGCATAGTTGATAGAGAATTGTCTAGTTGAAGGGACATTGAAAATAACTTAATCCAAACTGTGGAACAAATATTTGTGCAGTGAGAGGAGGAATGGATCACATTTTTAAAGACAGAAAGCTAAGTACAAAGTGGTTTAAAAACTTGCCTTATTCTTTAGTAATGAGAACAAGGCTTGAACCCTTGAACTAGGTCTCTAGTCTCCTTCAGCATTGTTCTGCCCTACAGTCCTGCCTGCCGATCCCACCATCACTATTTCTATCACATACTCTTCCTACATTGGTTTCACAAAAGCATGCCCCATACTCCAACTAGCTCTTCTGAAATGACTCAGCCAAGTACTCCTGAGTATAGGGCTTTTACCATATCCACATACTTGTGGTAGATAGAATTTATTAATTCAGCTGATTTCGGGTAAGGAAGGAAAACAAAAAGAAATAGAGAGGAGACAGGAATTTATATTTTCAAGTTCTTAATAGGTCTCAGGGTTGAGATGATGAAGGCTGGGGAGAAAGAAAGAGAGTAGGACTTGACTTGCTTAGAATAATTGCTTGTCAAGAAGAAGATCATGTTAGGGGTTGTGGGCACTTATTAGTTTGGGAATTTTCATCTCGGTGAGCTTAGTGTAAATAAGAGTCTATAGTGATGCTCATATAGCCTTGTCCCTGGGAGTCACAAATAAAGTGGGAGACAACTTTTAATTAAATGCTCACTGAAGGGTGGCTTTGAAAAACTCTGAGAATTTTTACTTTTTTCAAAAAGAGAGAAAATCATGGCCTATAATATCTAGATGGCTATATGTTTATAAAACATCCATCACTGTGGTACTTAAGTGCTTTGACAAGTAAGCCATTTCAACACCAAACAATATAGAGGAAGGAGATGAATGTCTTCCTCATCTGTAGTGTCTGTGTACTCTGAAGCTAAGCCTATACAATTCTGTACTAAACTGAAACATAAAAGCGGTATGAATCAGGCCCAGCTCACTTCAGCGGCCTTGATTTTGGCTGTTCCTAATAAAGTGTGCAATTCCCCTCTGAGAGCTATGAGGTAGCCTCCCACGGGAAGCCTGAAGTGGGTGAGACACTAAGAAAACCTCGATGGCACACCATTTGGGGGTTCCTTCTCTTATTCTGGAATACAGCACACAAAAATGGCTTTCCTATTTCTTTCTGATTTGTTATGAGGTTTATAAACAAGTCGTGAGGATCCACAGTCTCGGGCCAGATTCTAAGAAACCCCTTTCTGGTTCATTATTTAATGAATATTTACCTGCAACTAACTATGTACTCAGTAAGTTACTACCTAAGGCGCTGTGCTGATACAAAGGTGATAGAACCGTGTTCAAGAATATACATTTTAATTGAGGGGTAAAACAAGCAGAATACTGCCCCAGCACAAGGTAATTCAGGGTGTAAGCCAGGTAGAGACAACGTGGGTAAAAAAAAAAAAGAGACACTGAATCTAGGTACGAACCCTGAGGGGAGGCTACACAGAGAAAGTAGCATATGAGCTGTGCTAGGAGAGGGCCTATGAAAGAGGAGTTAAAAGAGAAAACTTGCCTGACAAACAGATGTCCTGACCCAGGGTCAGTGCAGTCACTATCAATAGCAGCTTGACCTTGACCGTAGTGACGGTTTATCAATCTAAGGTGAGACAACAGTGAATTATTCAGCCAAGTCCTTATTTATATTTACATTCAGATAAGGCCTCCTGACAGTGCTTTTTTTTTTTTTTTTCTTCTTCTTTTTTTTTTTTTTAATGAAAAAGGACTCACACTCTACCCTGCCACATTATTCCTACACGGATTTTACCTTCTTTCCCTCTATTCAGGAAGAACTTGCAAAATTTTAAAAACCTCTGCAGAGAAGACAAACCCACAGGGCAGGAAACTACTCATCAAGGTAGTATGGAAGGTGCAGTCTAGAAAGAGAAGAGTGGTGTGAGGGAATATAGCCCTGTGTGGATGAAGTAGGGAATGGCCTGAAGCATTCCTTGGGGAGGGGAAGCCTTTGGCATGAATGTGGTGACAGCCTGGGCTGAAGATTCCATTGAGGGTGGGACAAGCTGGTGCTGCCCATCCATAATCCCTAGGCTAAATATCCTGTTTGGGGGCTTGGAGGATTAAATGGCGTGACAAGAAGACAACAGCCAGGAAGATGGACTATGAGGAAGGGCAGGGGCAGCTGTGCCTGAAGCCAGAGCAGCAACAACAAGGAACTTCAAGGTCTAGTGGGGGCAGGTAGAAGGAATAACTGAGTGTATGAAATTGTGGACAAAATAGTAAAAATGATAGTGATTAGCACCACTGAAAAGGGTGGAGGGAAGAACAGTTCAAGGAGTCCTAGAGAACAAGCAGAAAAACGGAAGCAAATACAGGGTGTATCCAGGAACTATGCTGTTATTTATGTCTCTTTGTTTCCCATTTATTCTTTGCATTAAACCTATGAAGTTGAACCCATTATCTTTTTACCCTTAGGGAGAATAAGGCTTAAAATGATTACGGAAAATGACAAGATCATTCAGCTAATAAGTGGCAAAGGATTTGGATGCAGATTTATTTAAATTCATGGTCTCCTGTGCCTGTTTCTAGGATACCACGTAACTTAGAAATATCTGAAATTAACTTAGCTAAATATAATTCAGCCATTGATTCTTTCCTGCAGAACTCTTTATTTTTCAGAAAACTTTGAGTGACTCTTACGGTTTTCATTCACTCATTTATTCATTTGTTTATTTCATTTGATAAAGGTTTAGTGTATTTGCTAATTGTACATGATGTAGTCCACTGATTAGGACAAGGTTTCTAGTGCCAGATTGCCCAGGTTTACCATCCTAGCTTTTGGTTTATCATCTTCAAAATGGAGATGAGAATAATATATCTCTCACGGGGCCATTATGAGGATTAAATGAGAAATATCTAAGCAAAGCATTTAGGAAGATGTCTGTCATATAGCAAGCACCCAGTAATGTTGGCCGCTGTTATTATTAATACCATGCTCCAGGCATTCTGGGACACACTAAGGGTACAAATGTGAGTTATGGCATAGCCCTTGCCTTTGAAGAATTTATGCTCTCAATGAGAAGACACACGTGCAATGGCTAATTGTGTTTGTGCCAATGGATGATGCCAGAAGAGAAGAGGGATCTGGGTCATTTCAGGGAAATACACAGCATGTAAGCTCCATGGAAGTATGAAATGTCCTCCAAGAGTGGCTTAACTGGAGCATGAACAAGTATGAGGATGGATTACAGTTGGTGTCAGTAGAGAAGTGAGCCTGGGTCAGCTTTTGAAGGGTTCAATATGCTGCGCTCTGGAGTTGCACTTTATTTTGATTGGATGTGGTAATAAAGGTTTCCAAACCAATTTTAAAGATGGAGGAAGGTAACCATCTGGACTCCACTCTGGATCATAAGCTTGAATGAGGGAGATGAAACATGAGGACTATGGACTCTGAGAAACAAACTGAGGGTTTTGGAGGGGAGGGGGGTTTGGGTCAGCCTGGTGGTGGGTATTGAGGAGGGCACGTATTGCATGGAGCACTGGGTGTGGTGCATGAACAATGAATCTTGGAACACTGAAAAAATAAAATAAAATTTAAAAATAAATAAATAAATAAATAAATAAATAAATAAATAAATAAATAAATAAGAGAAGAGACTGGGATAGAGGGGAGTAATAGTTGAAGTAAGAGAAAAAGAATAAGAAGTGAAACAGTCAGCAGAGAGACTAGGGATCATACCCTTGGGCATTTATGCCAGAGAAATGAAAACACATTTATACAAAAACAGAAATGCACATAAATGCCCTTAGCAACTTTATTTGTAATAGTCAAAACTTGGAATCAACAACAATTCCATGCAATAGATAAACTATTAAACAAACTGGTCCATTCTTACCAGAGATTACTGCTTGGCAATAAAAAGCAATAAACTATTGATGCATGCAACAACTTGGATAGATCTCAAGGGCATTATGCTGAGAGGGGATAAAAAGGGCTATTTCAAAAGGCCACATACTTTATGATTCAACTTATAGAGCACTCTTGAAAGGATAAAAATCATAGGAATGGAGGACATATTAGTTATTATTAGGTTTGGGGATGGTGGGAAAGAAAGAGTGAGTGTAGAATGAGGGAGATTTTTGTAATGATTGGGTAGTTCCACATCTATTGCAGTGGTGGTTATACACTCTGTGCATGTCATAAAATGGCATAGAATTATTTGCATGCATTGTATCCATGTCAATTTCCTTGTTTTGATATACTATAATTACCTAAGATGTAACCATGGGGGGTAAACTAGGTGAAGGGTATACGGAAACTAACGATGCTATATCTTCACAACTTCCTGTGTATATATAATTACTTCAAAATAAACTGTTAAAAAAAAGCTTGTTTAAATCTTAATAGAACATATTGCAATATGACAAGCTATGGGTTATTAATAGTTTGTCCTTCAAAATTTACACTGTTTTCCTATTTTTTCAATATAGCCCTATATTACTTTGAAAATGCATTAAGGGTCACCTGGGTGGCTCAGAGGGTTAAGCCTCTGCCTTTGGCTCTGGTCATGATCCCTTTGGCTCTGGTCATGATCGCAGGGTCCTGGGATCAAGCCCCGCGTCGGGCTCTCTGCCCAGCAGGGAGCCTGCTTCCCCCTCTCTCTGCCTGCCTCTCTGCCTACTTGTGATCTCTCTCTCTCTCTCTCTGTCAAATAAATAAATAAATAAATAAAATCTTTAAAAAAAGAAAATGCATTAAATTTTCTAAAAATAAGTCTGATTTATTTTTTGATGGCTTAAGGCTAAAAATAATTAACAGGCAGGATAAAATCCATGAATAGCAGACATTGAGATGCAACTTTTCTGCAAAATTGCATCTAAAAAGTCATCCAACCAGAGTGATTTCTAGAATTTTCTCACAGTAACTCTCTTCTTCCTTACCTCTTTAGTTATGAGGTAGTCAACCATAGTTTCTCCTTAAAAATCTTGAAAAATAAACTAAGTCAATATTCCTGCATCTGCTATAAATGTAACTGTTAGCCTAAAGATACAAAATTTCTCAAGCCACATTTCTCTTAAATTCCCTTAAACCTTTGGTATTTTCAAATTAAACAGCCCTGAAATAAGAAGATATATGGTTCAGGTTTATATTAGATAGAAAGCTACTAGTTTCCATACACTTCTACATCTTTTCTCTCCCACTCAAGCTCCTCTCCACAGATAAAGCTGTCTTTCTGCAATGATGTCACTCTCCATTATCCCCAGGAAAAATTCCAAATTCTTCAACAAGCTTTATCATGCTCTTCAGGATTTGGTTCCTCTTCCCTTTTCTATTTCATTTCCTGCCACTCTCATATCACCCATCTCAATCCAGGAAGGAAATTAACAGATTTTGATCATCTGCCCCTTGCTAGACACTCTCCTGGGAATTTCATATCTCTCTTGCTTTTGCAAATATTCTCCAGTAAGCCACCCCTTCAGTCTTTTGAAATTCATCTTTCAAGATCAAACTCTCAGATAATACCTCTGTGATGCCTGATAGTTTTTTCCCTATCTCCTCCCCCTCTTCTCCAAGTTATTGAATTAAATCACTCCTTTCCCGTGTTCACACAACATTTCACAAATAAATCTATCATAGTTCCTATGTCATTAAATTCTATACTGCTATGTCTCTAACTAAATTGTGACTCAGGGATAATATCTAAATATCTTTTTAGACTCAATACCTAACATGCTGTATGTGAATATATATATATTAATGAAGCTAATATATTTATTTAGTTTTTATAGTTAGAAATACCTCCATTTTCAAAAAGCAGGATTGTAACGATCTCTTTGAATAGTAACTTGCTAAAGATAGTTATGTAGTTTTGTGAGGGCAAAGGAAAGAAAAATAATTTCATTACAGAGCACCTTCCAGTTCTACCATTCTCTCTGTACCCAGACCTGGTGACAGACTTAGATTTCTAAGCCAGGGCTAGCTCATAGTCTGTTGTGTGGCAGTGAGACAAACAAATGCTCAATATTTTTTTTCTCTTTTCCTAATGTGAGCAAATGTGGATACAAAAGTCCTGTTACTGGTATGCTAAGGAAAAAGGAGTATCCTCCAGTGATAGGATAGAATATGGATCTCTTTTTGCATATACTTGGAAAGTATATGTATATATATATATATGGAAAGTATAGGAAAATTTATCCTAAATTAGTTTATTCAGTGACTACATGAAGTCGATATTTGTTTAGTCCAACCTCAAACATTTTGGTGAATGAATGCTTTAAACATAAAAATATGGTGGGATTCGGGGATCCCTTTGAATAGACCCAAGCTTACTTAGAGCCCTAGGAATCGAAAGACCTCAAGTTTCACCACGAAAGACCAATCTGATTCTAATGTTATTAATGACTATAATTGTACAACTGCAATTTCCCTCATAGCTCTTTTCACCTTATATGGGAAAGAAGTAGGTTTTTGAAAACTGTATCACAACAAACACTAATGGAACTAATGTTCATGATGTTATTACGCAGAGTTTACTCTGAAATTATCTTAAAAACTTCACATGCTCCATATCACCATTGCCAATTTTAGCCTGGTTACCAGGAGAAAAAAGTACATTCCATTTGCTAGGTATCTAAAAGGAATAAGCTACATGTTGTTACCATTCGATCACAATGAACAAGTCCAAATGTCATTAGAGTCTTGTAGAAATTGCCTATTTTTTCTTTTAGAAGTTGAAATGTATACCTCAATATTACCCATCCCAACTGTGTCATCATCTGTGTTATGACATCATATCAAGCAGCAGAACATAGTTATCATTGAAGGGGTATAAAATTAAACTTGGGAATTATCTTTTCAGGGAAAATCCACTCTCAAAATTTTAATTAATGGCAAGTGCCAACTAGAAGGTTAGATGTGGATAAATACCTAATTTTGAAAAAGGGATAAATTTTGTAAAACGTATTCAGTTTCTCAAGAATAAATCTATTGGATTTCTCTTACCAAACTGTAAGAGTTTCTGTTGAGCATCTATTCAGAAATAGCAGCTTTTCCCCCTCTCTCTCATTGACTTCTCTCTAACTACCTCTGTCCTTCTGGGTCTGGAGAAGCAACTTTGAATTTTGGGAATGAACATGTAGCTGGTATATGTGTGCCAATGACACAGCAAAAATGAGCTGAAAAAGGTGCATTGACGAGCATTGCTTCATTCAGTGATGAGCAAATCTTATGAATATAAGTAGTTAAGGAGCATGACATTGGATGGTATTGTAGGTTTTGTCTTTTCTAAGAAAAATTAAACTCAGAATTTTCCAAGAAAGTTTGACATTAGTTGCAAATAGAACTTTAAATGTTTCCAAGAAACACTGCCGGCAATTATGTTTACCAATGCAGCTGAGGCATGAAATTAGAAGATATCTTTAAGTTTGTAGAGAGAATCAGGCTTCTCTTAACTCCTTTGGCTCTGATTTTTCCCCTTTCAAAATCAGTCTAGTGATATGATTAAAAGGAAGGGAGATTTATTATACTCACTGTTGACTTTTAATAATGTGAGCTGGCATTAGAAAGAAATAATTTTTTTAAGAAATGAAGGCTCGGTTATTGTGGATTGTGGAACTATACTTGTGGGAAACATCATGTGAAATTATGATTTTTTTTCCATTAGGTTTTACCTTTAGAGAAACCTTATGGGTGTAAAAATTTGATAGAGGCTTCTGATCCCACTGCTATTGCATAAAAGTCAAGATACAGACTAATGCTGGCAAAGTTGGTAATGATTATAGTTCAGATACACACACACCATGAGGCATGCAACCCCAGGGAAGCAGATTGGGCAAACAAACTGTAAAAACCATCACTAGATAAGGAAAAATTTTAGCGGGTAAGACATGGATTGGTATCGGATTGACATGGGTTAGATTTCTAGCTCTGACACTACTGTTTATGTGGTCTTGAGAGAATTTAACTTGCAAACTTCTGTTTCTTCATATACTTTCAGTAACTGGATGAAAAAATTAACTGTCTGTTATGATTATTAGTTGAATTTGGGGGTTTCAATTGTATACCACAGGCAATTGAAAAAAATATCCTACTTCTTTATAGATCATTCATTCTTGATTTTATTTTTAGTATTGTGTTATAATAGTTTTGTGGCTATTAATGGACTTCATTTACAAATTTTTCTAAAGGGAAGTAGAACTCCGATGTTTTCCTTTAAGAATTAATTAAATCCCTACTGAATTCCTTAACAAATCTAATTATTCATAATTTTGAATTGTCAGTTTTGTTGAGAATGAATGTTCTTCAATTCTAAGATGATTCATGCTATCTCGTTTTTGGATGAATAAAACATTTTCAGGAAAATGTTTCTTAAAACAATATACAGAGCATTATGTTCTAATAAGGCAGAAGTTGCACCGTGGTGCTGCTCGTATGGCATGAACCCACAAAAGCAGAACTGGCTGCTAGATCGTAGGCCTTTGGGCTCTCCGGAGCTCGCGGGAGTGGCGTTCATGAACTGAGGCGTTGACTTCGGTAACTTTTAGGATTTAAGTAAGTGCACCATAGTTGGTGATGATTCACCACTTGCAGCTGAACAAGCTGTAGTAATAGTGACCACAGTAGCTATCACATTAGCTACAATGTAATGAAGAGAGAAACAGAATGTGGTTTTCTCTCTTTAGAGATTCTTTATCTCTCTCCCTCACCCCCCTACCCCCTTCTCTCTCTCTCTTTCCCTACCTGTCATCTATCAATCATCTAATGTCTATCCAACTATTTACTCAGTGCATAATGGGGCAGACTCAAGACAGAAATTGTCAAACTGGAAATATATATATTTTAATATGACTCCTTTTCCTTCCTTTTTACAACACTGCCCAAACATAGTCATACTTTGTGGAAGCTGAAACACTGAATATGTATTTTTCTTCCAGGAAAACATGGGAAACAATATTATACCCAGAATTCTACTTTATAAAAAATGTTCTACCAATATACTGATCACAAAATTAAGCATATTTGCTTATTATTATGCAAATTTATGCAAATTTGCATATCACAAAATTAAGCCTTTATTTAAAAGGAGGGTATAAATTTATTACCAGATACCTTACACTTATTTAAATAGCTTTGGCTACTCTCATCATTTCTCAAGGCTTGTAGCTACACGAAATCTTTGTCTACTTACTGGATGGAGCTTTCGATGCGGGTAATAGTGAGGAAAGCAGCAAGATTTGCTGTGTAAGATGAGATGACAATCAATGCAAATAGCCACCAAGCCCCCATCATCATTCGAGTAGCCAGAGTTGTGTATGGCACCTCTCCACCTGTGGAAAGAAGCAAATAGAATAAAAGAACATCAACAAGTATTTATTGAGAGTCTGAGGTCATACACTGTCAATACCAAATTAACTTTTCAGTACTGGAAAATCTTTTGACCTAACAACATCAGCATGGAGTTCTGTATTTTGGTTATGTTTATTACTTCATATTTAATTCCCTTTTATGATACTATGTAAGACCCAGCCAAAAAGAAACATGATAAATATTTAGTATAACGTTTCAATGATACTTCTTCTACCTTCTTGTTCAACCCTAGAATTAATTACCCTATTATTATAACCACAGATAGGTACTTTATTTTCAAATGCTTCATTATTCAGTATTTAGGTGCTATTAATACTATTATACCTATATTTAATATAACTTTTCGGATTTCTACTTTGATAAATAATATTGAAAATCATTTTTGGTTAATTTCCCTAGAATCATAGGTTACTTTTATATATATGTATATATTTCTATATAACATATAACATAATATATATAATTACTTCATATATATATATATCACATCTTCTTTATTCATCTATTGAGGGACACTTGGGTTGCTTCTATATCTTGGCTATTGTAAATAATGCTGCAATGAACATAGGGGTCCATATACCTTTCTAAAATTAATTTTAAAAAATTCCAGTATAGTTAACATACAGTGTTATATTAGCTTCAGATGTATGATACAGTGATTCAGCAGTTCTATACATTACTCAGTGCTCATCATGATAAGTACTGTTAATCGCCTTCACCTATTTCACCCAATTCCGCATCCACTTCCCCTCTGGTAATTATCAGTTTGTTCTGTATAGTTAAGAGTTTGTTTCTTGGTTTGTCTCTCTCTCATTTTTTTTCTTTTGCTTGTTTGTTTTGTTTTTTAAATTCTGCATATGAGCAAAATCACACAGTATCTGTCTTTCTCTAACTTATTTCACTTAGCATTATACTCTCTAGCTCCATCCATGTTGTTGCAAATGGCAAGACTTCATTTTTTTTAATGACTGAGTAATATTTCACTATATGTATATATAATGTGTGTGTATGCCACATCTTCTTTATCCATTCATCATCATAATGGACAGTTGGGTTGCTTCCATAATTTGGCTATCGTAAATACTGCTACAACAAACATTGTGGTGCATGTATCCTTTCGAATTAGTGTTTTAGTATTTTGGGGGTAAATACCCAGTAGTGCGATTACTAGATCTGAATTAGTGTTTTCATTTTCTTTGGGTAAATACCCAGTAGTAGAATTTATTCGACCATATGATATTTTTATTTTTAATTTTTTGAGGAACCTCTATATTGTTTTCCAGAGAAGCTATATCGGTTTACATTTCCACTAACAGTTCACAAAAGTTCTCTTTCTCTACATCCTTACCAACATGTTATTTCTTATCTTTTTGATACTAGCCATTCTGACTCATATGAGATATCTCAGTGTGGTTTTGATTTAAATTTCTCTGATGGTCAATGATGTTGAGCATATTTTCATGTGTCTCTTGGCCATCTCTATGTCTCCTTTGGAAAAAGGTCTGTTCAGGTCCTCTGTCCATTTTTTAATTGGCTTGTTTGGGTTTTTGGTGTTGAGTTGTATAAAGTTACATAAAGTCTTTAACCTTGATTAGAATTCTTATCGCACACGTGAAAGAATATTTGTTGAATTTTATTTATCCATGGCATAAAATCTTCAACTTGGGTAATTCAAATATTCTTGTGAAATCCTCCCCAAATTATTTGATATCTGCACTTAGAAATCAAATGTTAAAAGTAATAGGACTGTTGACTTCCAATTCTGGTAATTCAAAACAATCACTGACAGCAACTAGACAAATTAAACAAATAATGCATTTCAGAGCTAAAGAAGCAATAAAAAATTAGAAGACCAAGGTCCTAGAGAAGAAGATAATCCAGAAATATGACCTGGTATCTAGAACTGCTTTTCTCTGAGATATAAATGCCACTTTAACAAGAGGAAGCTAAGAGACTGAGAAGCTGAACAATGCTTTTGAAAGCCTTCAGAGCTTTAACAATTAGGGCTTGGGTCTTGCCAAATGGAGGGAGGTGGGACAGAGAAAACCAGAAAATCCTTATTTACTTGGAAACCAATAATTACAATTATATGAATCCATGGGTCAAAGAAAAATCACAGGAGAAAAAAATATTTTAAAGTTGATGATAATAAAAGTATTTCATACCAAAATTCCTTAAATTTTAATAGCTAATAGGATGCAGCTAAATTTGTGTTTAGAAGAAGTGAGATGACATGTTCAAAAATGAAAGAAAATAACTGCCAACCAAAAATTCCATATACAGCATAGCTGTCCTTTGGAAATGGGGGAATAAAGACTTTTCCAGAAACAAAGGCTGATGGACTTTATTACCAATAGACCTGCTTTACAAGAAATGCTGAAGGGAATTTTTCTAGTGGAAGTGAAAGAACACAAATTCTCGATATAAAATCTTAAAAGTATACTGTAAGGGGCACCTGGGTGGCTCAGTCGGTTAAGCATCTGCCTTCAGTTCAGGTCATGATCCCAGAGTCCTGGGATCCAGCACCACATCTGGATCCCTGCTCAGGGAGAGCCAGCTTTTCCCTTTTCCTTTGCCTGCCACTCTGCCTACTTGTGCTCTTTCTATCTCTCTGTCAAATAACAACAACAACAACGACAACAAAAACCCAAAAACAAACCAAAAAAACTTAAAAAAATACAGTGTGAATCTCACATGTAATGGTAAATGTATAGTCGCAGCTAAATTTTGCAATATGATAACAGTGGTATAAAATTCAATTACAACTCTAATTTAAAGATTAAAAAAACTAACATAGTAAAAATAATCTATAACAGCCTACAATAATAATACAAAAAACTATAATAATCTGTCATTATTTACACAATATTAAAAAAAAATGTGGTTGTAACAGAAATAACCTAAAATGTGAGGGGAAAGGGAAGTAAAAGTAAAGTTTACAAATTCTGTTGAAGTTATTATCAGTTCAAAATAGTGTGTCATAAGCTTAAGAGGCCTCCTGGTAACCACAAAGAAAAATCCTGTAATAATTACACAAAAGAACATGATAAAGAAGTGAAAGCATAGTGATACCGAAAGACATCAAAACACATGAAAAGACAGCAGGATAAGAAATATGGACAAACAGATCTATAAAACATTCAGAAAACTGTGAGCAAGATGGAAATAGTAAGTTCTTATCTATCAACAATTTCTTTAAATGTAAACAGATTAAATTTTCCAATTAAAAGGCACAGAATAAAAAAAAAAGGCACAGAATAGCTGAGTGTATAAAAAATCAATATCCAACAATATGCTGTCCAAAAAAGACTTACTTTAGTATTAAAGACACATATAATGAGACTGAAAGAAAAAAAGAGTATTTCAAGCAACATTGATAACAATAATAACAAAAATCAGGGGCAGCTATACTTATTTCAGACAAAATAGACTTTAAACTAAAAATGCTAAAAAGAGACAAAGAAGGTCATTATGTAATGATAAGGGGGTCAACACATCAAGAAAATACAATAATTACAAATATTTATGTGTCCAGCACTGGAACATTTAAATATAAGCAGAAACTAACAGAGCTAAAGAGAAATAAACAGTAATATAGTAATAGGTGAAGACTTCAATATCTCTCTTTTAACAATGGATAGATCATTCAGACAGAGAATCAATAAGGGAACAGTGAACTTGAAAAACACTGTAGACTAAATAGACCTAACAGAAATAAAACTAAACATTTTATCCAAAACAGCCTCTACACATTCTTCTTAAGCACACAAGAAACATTTTCTACAATAGAGCATATATTAGAACACAAAACCAGTCTTAGAAAATTTAGGAAGATTAAAATTATACTGAGTATCTTCTATGACCACAGTGGTATGAAACTAGAAATCAATAACAAGAGGAAACCTGGGAAGTCACGAACACATGGAAGTTAAGCAACACTCTCTTGAACAACCAATGAATTAAAGAAGATATTAAAGGAGAAATAAAAAAGGTTTCTTGACACAAATGAAAGTGGAAATACAATATACCAGAGCTTGTGGAATTCAGCAAAAGCAGTTCTAAGAGTAAAGTATAGTATAGCCATAAACTATAGTATAGTAAAGTATAATATAGCCATAAAAAAGAGTAAAGTATAGCCATAAACACCTGCACTAAGAAGCAAGAGTGATCCCAAATAAACAACCTAACTTTATGCCATAAGAAACTAGAAAAAGAAGAAGAAACTGAGCCCAAAATTAGTAGAAGAAAAGAATTAATTTTAGAGCCAAAGTAAACTAAATATAGAACAGAAAACAATTGAAAAGATTAACCAATAAAGGTTGATTCTTTGAAAAGATAAACTGTATTGACAAACCCTTAACTAGAATAAACAAGGGAAAAAAAAAAAAAAAGAACCCAAATCAATATAATAATAAATGAAAAGGAGACATTACAACTGATACCAGAGAAATTCACAGGATCATAAGAAGCTACTATGAACAACTATTCACCAACAAACTGGACAACCTAGAAGAAATGGAAAAATTCTTAGAAATGTGTATAATTTTCCAAGACCGAATCAGGAAGAAATAGAAAATCTGAATACGCCATTTACTAATAAGGAGATTGAGTCAATAATAAAATATCTCCCAACTTCACTGGTGAATTTTACCAAACATTTAAAGAATTAACACCAATCTTCAATCTCTTCCAAAAACAGAAGGAGGAATCCTCTCAAACTTATTTTAGGAGGCCAGCATTATCTTCCACCAAAACCAGGAAAGGACACTGCTGGAAAGGAAAACCATAGGCCAATATCCCTGATGAACACAGATGCAAAAATTCTCAATAAAATTGTAGCAAACCAAATACAGCAGCATATTAAAAAAGAATCATTTACCAAGAAAAGTGGAATTTATCCCTGGAATGTAAGGATGGTTCAACATATGCAAACCAATAAATGTGATACAAGACATTAATGGAATGAAAGAAAATAATCATGTAATTATCTCAATAGATGCAGAAATGCATTTGATAAAATTCAACATCTATTCATGATAAAACTTCAACACATAAGGCACAGAAGGAACATATCTCAACATAATAAAGGGCATATATGACAAGCCTACAGCTAACATCATACTGAATGGTGAAAGGTTGAAGGCTTTTTCTCTGAAACTGGGAACAAGATAAAGATGCCCACTCTCATCATACCTGTCAACATAATATTAGAAATCCCAGCTAGAGCAATCAGGCAAGATAAAGAAATAAAAGATAGCAAAATTGTAACGGAAGAAGAAAAATTGTCTCTATTTGCAGATGACATGATTTTATATATAGAAAATCCTGAAGATTCAACCAAAAACTATTAGATCTGTCAATGACTTCAGTAAAGTTGCAGCACACAAAATTAAAATATGAAAATCAGTAGTATTTCTATACATTAACAACAAATTTCCTAAAAAAGAAATAAATTAATTTCAGTTACAATAGCCTCAAAAAGAGCAAAATACTTAGGAGTAAATTTAACTAAAGAGGTGAAAGATCTCTACTCTGAAAACTAAAAGACACTGAAGAAAGAAACCAAAGAAGACATGAAGAAATGGAAAGTTATCCTATGTTAATGGATTAGAATTAATATTGTTAAAATGTCAATAATATGAAAATCCATCTATGGAGTCAATGCAATTCCTAGCAATATTCCAACAGCATTTTTTAAAGAAGTAGAAAAAACACATTTAAAATTTATATGGAACCACAAAAGACACAAATAGCCAAAGTAAGCTTGAGAAAGAAGAACAAAGCAGGAGGCATCACACTTCCTGATTTCAAGCTGTACTATAAAACCACAGTCATCAAAACAGTATGGTACTGGCATAAAAACAGACAAATAGACCAATGAACAGAATTGAGAGCCCAGAAACAAACCTATGCATGTACAATATTTGAAAAGGGAGCAAAAACACTCAGTGGAAAAAAACATATTCTCTTCAATAAGTGGTGCTAGAATAATTGGATATTCACATGTAAAAGAAAGAAATGACTATATCTTAACACCACTCACAAAAATTAACTTGAAATGGGTTAAAGACTTAAATGTAATACCTGAAACCATGAAACTCCTAGAAAAAACTTAGAAATAAAATTTCTTGACATGGGTCTTGTTAATTTTTAGATATGACACCTAAAGCACAAGCAACAAAGTCAAAGATAAACAAGTGGTACTATATCAAACTAAAAAGCTTCTACACAGCAAAATCAATCATCAATAAAGTGAAACATACAAAATGGAAAAAATATTTGCAAACCAAACATCTGATAAGGGTTCTTGTAAAAATATATAAAGAAGTTACACAACTTGATAGCAAAAAAATAACCCAATTGATAACTGGGCAAAGGACCTACATGAAAAGATGTCAATGTCACTAGTCATTAGGGAAATGAAAATGAAAACTGCAATGAGATAATTACTTCATGCCTGTTAGAATGGCCATCATCAAAAAGATGAGATAGCAAATACTGGTGAGGATGCGGAGACAAAGGAATCCTCTTGCATTGTTGAGGGAATTGCAAATTGGTGCAGCCACTATGGAAAACAGTATGGAGGCTCCTCAAATAATTAAAAATAAAATTATCATAAGATCCAGCAATACCATTTAAGGGAATATATCCAAAGGAAATGAAAACTACTAACTTGAAAAAATATCTGCACCCCTATGTTCATGGCAGTGTTATACAAGAGCCCAAACATGGAAACAATCCAAGTGTCCACTAATGGATGGATAGATGGATGGATAAGGAAGTTGTGATATATATATATATATATATATATATAATACCAACAATGGAATATTATTTATCCACAAAAAATGAGGAAATCCTACCAGTTCTGACAACCTGGGTAGAATCTGAAGGCATTATGCTAAGTGAAATAAGTGAGATAGAGAAAGACAAATACTGTATGATCTCACTTACATGTGGAATGCAAAAAAAATAAATAAATAAAAACCTGCAAAAAAAAAACCTCATATGAAAGTACATCAGACTTGTGGGGACCAGAGGTACAGGGTGGCAGGAAGGGGAATTGGAAGAAGTTGGTCAAAGGTACAAACTTCCACTTTAAGATAAATAAGTACTAGAGATATAATATACAACATAATAACTACAGCAAACACTAATGAATCATACCAAAAAAAGTTGAGAGTTCATCTTAAAAGATCTCATCACAAGAATGCTCTTTTTCTTGCATCTATATGAGAAGATGGACATTAGCTAAACATATTGTGATAATCATTTCACAATATGTGTGAATCAATCCATCGTGCTGTATGCTTTAAACTTATACAGTGGTGTATGTAAATTATTTTTCAATAAAAAAATGATCATTGGAATTCACTACATCAGCACTATAAAGTAGAGAAATCCTATAATCATTTTGGTAGATGCAGAAAAGGCACAGATAAAATTTAACATAAGTTTTTTTTAAAAAAAAGCAAACCTAGAAATAATCCAGCAAACTAGAAATAAAAGGATTGTTCTTCGTTTCACAAAGAGAATTTTCAGAAAACCTGTAGCAAACATCATTCTTATTAATAAAATAAATATATATGTTTTTAAAGATTTCATTTATTTGAGAGAGAGAGAGAGAGCACAAGCAGGGGGGCAGAGGCAGAGGCAGAGGGACAAGCAGGCTCCCTGCTGAGCAGGGAGTCTGATGCGGAACTCGATCCCAGAACCCGACTGAGCTACCCAGGCACTCCAAAATAAATATTTTTTAGAGACTCTGTTAAAGGCTACAAGTTGTTACCATTTGTAGTCAATTGAAGGTACAACAGCCAAAAGACAACAACAACAATAAAAAAAAAAGAAAAAATACTTAAGAATTGGAAAAAAATGAAATAGAAGTTATGGATTGGAGCTGGTATGAATATGTATGTAGAAAAGCCAAGATAATATAGGGTAAATTGCTAAAATTAATGTTAGTTATCAGTTTACTATGGTACAGATGCAATATTTAAAAATTAATCAGATATGTATACCAGCAAGAAAATCTTAAAACATGGAATTAAAAATATATACCATTTGCAACAGCATTGAAAATATCAAATACCTAAGAATAAAGATGTAAAAACTCTCTACATGAAAATCTGTTAACTTCCTTGACTGAAATAATATTAAATAAATGGATGGATATATCATGTTTATTGATCCAAAGACTCCATGTTATGAAGATATAAAGTCTTTTCAAATTGATCTATAGATTTACTGAAGTGTCAAACTAAAATCCCCAGGTTCTTTTTGTGAAAGAGACAGAAAGCAAGAGAGAATGAAATGCTGAATGTAAAATTTATATGAAATTGCAAAAGGATAAAAATAGCCAAGACAATGTTCAAGAAGAAGAAAAAGCTGACTGTAGTCAGCTGCAGTCATCCGGTCTAGCTGACTATAGATAGCCGTATTCAGTAATTAAGACAGCATGGCATTTATACAAGGATAGACCATATCAATGAAAATTATCCATGTATACATAAACACTTGATTTCAGCCCAGCTGGCATGGCAATATATAGAGAAAGAGAGGTCTTTTCAGAAAGTACTACTAGGTCAATTTGGATATACATGTAAAAAATAGTAAAACTTGTCTCCTAATTTACAACATACACAGAAATCAATACCAATTGGCTTATATATAAATATATAAAATATAAACAGCAAAACTTCTAGAAAATAATATGAGAATGTATCTAATATATCGGTAAGATATATGGAAGCAAAAGATTTCTTGAACAGAGTCCAAAAGATTGATAGATTTGACTACAGTAATACTCTGTAGTTCAAAAAGATACTACTAAGAGAGTGAAGATAAGTCACGGTAGGTATTTGCCATACACATATCTAACAAAAATAACTTCTATAAATCAGTAAGAATAAAACAGACAATAATTAGAAAAGTGAGCAAGAGTCTTCACAAAAGAAGACAAATGGCAATAAAGATGAAAATGTGGCAACCTCATTAGTATTAGGGTATACAAATTAAAAGAAAAATGGAATACTACTACAGAACCACCAGAATGATTAAAGTAAAGAAATAGATAGTATCAATTGTTGGCAAGGACATGGAGTTACCAGAGTACTGTTGGTGGGATTGTAAATTGATTCAATCATTTTGATAAATAATTTGGCAGCATCTCTGAAAACTACTATATGCTTTTCTTAAGACTAAGCAATTCCACTCCTTAGGTATGTATATATCCCAAAGAGGGATATGTGTACCAAGAGACAAGCACAGAAAAAGTTCATAGCAACATTATCCATAATAGCCTTGAACTGGGAACAGCCTAGACACTCCTTGAGAGTAGAATGCATAAATTACATTATATTCATATAATGGAATATTGTACAGAAATGAAAACAAACAGATTTCATTTAAATATAGCACCATGGATGGATTTCACAAACTAAATGTTGAGTAAAAAACAAACAAAAGAACTGCATACCGTATGATTAACTGTTCAAAAACAGGCAGCATGAATGGGAGGGCTGGTAATCCTGTAAGTGGTTACCTTTGGGGATAAACAATTAATGGTTGAGACAGGGCAATGGGGACTGTGTCACTGGTAATGTTCTATCTTTTTCTAGGTAGTAATTACACAGGTGTTCCATTAATGGTAATTCAGCGAGTTTCGCATTTAAATTTTGTACACTTTTAGGTATGTAAATAATATTTCACAATAGAACTAAGGAATAGAAGAAAGTAAAGGGAGAGAAACAAAGACCACTTTTTCTCTCCCTTTTTTTTTTCTGTCTCCACAATTTGGAAAAAAAAAAACTTTCCTAGATTCAGGATTCTAGAGGAGACCATCAGATGGAAGACAAAAAATTATCTATTAAATCAAAAACACAATCCCACGTGGCTAAGGTATGGCAGAATTTAAACTGGCAATTCCCGACAGTTCAGGATGTGCAGAAGTCTGACTCTAGGGTTGGGTATTTTGATTTTTATAACTCCTGGTGAGTTTGAAGTCTCCCAACATCACTCTGTAGAAGCATGTGGAGTTTGTATTTTACAGAGTGACCCCTCTGCTACAGGGAAAAATCTTAACACAGATTTGAATGTTGATGTGACTGGTTTGCTACATCAAAAAATATATCAACCTTACTACTGTATATATTATCTTGCTTACAAAAGTTGTTAAAAAGATAAAGCAATATTTTTCCCTCAGGCAAGATTGTAAAGCTTGATAATTTCACCTGAATCAGGCAAAATTTTGTTGCTCTAAGTCTTATTCTGTGTGAATATATATGTATGCACCTTTGTGTGTACCTGAAAATATAGAGGAGTGATCATTTAAGACTCTCCAATTTGGTTGTGTGGTATCAGCTTCTCAAAGGTTTTAAAACTCAAAGTGTTTATTATGTAATCTTAGACTGTGGAACTCTTATGAAATATGATTAAGAAAAAACGAAAATTATTATTTTTCCTTATAAACATTCTTTTTTCAAGAATTGGATGCTTACTGGAACCAGGTTACTAGTAGAATGGATAAACACTCTTACAGCAAATAGGAAATTTCCAATATTATGGGTGACTGATTATGTTTAAGTAAACTGGCTAATTGGAGTGTCAGTAAATATTAAAATGTTTCACACTTACAAAATCACAGTTTAGAAAATATAAAGGATATTGTTGGCAATTAGCCATTGCCAGGGCAATCCCATTTAAGGATGGGAGAGAATGTACAAATCTCCTAAATGCTTAAGGTATGTATGTCATATTTATATATTAGTCAATTCCTTGGAACTCATTCATAAATAGTCAAATTGACAGACTGACTGTGACTAGATCCGAAAGTGCTTTAATACTTTTTCCTTTGGTAGAGGGTGCAGGGGTAGTCAGAAAGGGCTTGTGAGATACCGGTAAGATTTGCTGTTGGCCACAGCATATTAGGTCTACTGTTTGAACCCATTTGCAAGGTAGGGCAGGTTTCTACAATGTGGCATGTCAACTACTGCTACAACAGTTAGCTTTAGGTGGTAAAGAGGGATAATGTAAAATCATATTGTGTTATGGTGTCAAAGTCGTGCCATTTAAAATTATCTTTTGGTATTTTCTTACCATGGCAAGAACAAAGCCTCAGCTTGGGGATAATAAGTGTCCTTGAAATTTTGTATCTGTTTTTATAAAGGTAAGGCAAATCGTAAACTCTATTTGACAGACAACATAATCTAACTAGAATTTAATAATGTTTCAGTTGCATTATACTTATGTTTTCTATTTAATGCAAACGGCACTGTTTTATATTTGTATCCACAAACATAACCTTCATTAACAACTTTGATCCCTCTAGAATCTCAGTTTCAAACACTCTACTCTCCAATGCCATCATCTATCTTTTTTTGTCTGTTTTTATTTTAATCACCGGGTGCTCATCATCATCTATCTTTTGAGCTTCCTTCTTCCATCAAGTCTATAGACCCACAAACAAATGCTGCAATGAACATAGGGATGCATATATCTTTTTGAATTAAAGTTTTCATTTTCTTCAAAGAGATACCCACTAATGAAACTGCTGGATCACATGGTAGTTCTATTTTTAATGTTTTGAGGGACCTCCATACTGTTTCCCAGAGCGGCTGCACCAGTTTGCATTTGCACCAGCAATGCACAAGGGTTCTTTTTTCTCCACATACATGCCAGCATTTGTTACTTCTTTCTTTTTGATATTAGCTATTCTGACAGGCAGGAGATGATATCTCATTGTGGTTTTGATTTGTATTGAGATTTTCATGTGCCCATTGGCCATCTATATATCTCCTTTGGAAAAATGTCTCTTCAGAACCTCTGCCTACTTTTTAACCAGATCGTTTGATGTTATTAGATTCCTTAGGTATTTTGGATATTAATCCCTAATTGGATATATGATTTGCATATACCTTCTTCAATTCAGGAGGTTATCTTCTTATTTTGTTGATGGTTTCCTTTACTGTGAAGAAGATTTTTAATTTGATGTAGTCTCATTTGTTTATTTTTACTTTCATTTCCCTGACTTTTGAAATCAGAACCAAACCAAACCAAACCAAACCAAACCAAACCAAACAAAAACCACAAAACATTGCGAAGACTGATCTCAAAGAACTTACTGCCTGTTTTCTCCCAGGAGTTTTATAGTTTCAGGTCTTATGTTCAAATCTCAATCCCTTTTGAGTTAATTTTTGTATATGATGGAAGATAGTGGTCCAATTTTATTCTTTTGCATGTAGCTGTTAAGTTTCCCCAACACCATTTATGGAAGAGACTGTCCTTTTCCCATTTTATATTCTTGTCTCCTTTGTTGTAAATTAACTGACCAAATATGTCTAAGTTAAAGATTGTGTTTCCAGCTAACTGCTCTGAAGCCTTCAAATAATACAAAGGGTAAGGGAGAAATTGAAGGCAATGAATTGTCAACTCAGAAATAAGGTAAAATTTGAAAGTCTTGTTGGCAGCTTTGAATGAGTCTCTTAAATTATATAGTTCCAAGGCAGATATGACTGAGGACAAGACTTGGGCTTGACTATAAGGGTAGCACAGTTCAATCCCCAATTAAATCTTCTGCCTTATAAAGTCTCCCATGGCAAGTGAAGGGCATTGATGGGAAATTTGAGTTTCAAGATCCTTCTGAACCTCCTTGGTATAAGAAGCAATCTCTCATAGATCATGAAGGAATCAGCCTTCCTCTGCATAAATGATTCTCAATGACTGGACCTAGGGAATCACAGTTCTCTCCTGGACTCACCTACCTCACCGTTTACTGCCTCCAGATACAATTTCGACCCCAAATAACTGTCAGAGAAGTATAAAGCCCACTTATAAAAGTTTTATACCATACAGGATGGAGTATAAGTATCATTCAGGGCAAATATGTGGTCTTGGGTGCTAATGTTTTGGGATTTGATATCTAAGATATTGACTTGATACTTGTGAGTGGTGCTAGTAGTTTGTTGGATTGGCTAATTGAAGGATGGACCAATAATGAATGGATTTTTGAGGTAACCTATACACAACTTCTCTGGTATTCTATAGATATTCAGGGAGTTGTGAATGTTGGAATGGATTGTTCTGAACAAACTTTTATCTCCCTATCTGGGAAAGGGACAATCCCTTCACAAATCATTAAGAGGTGCATGGGAGGGGGTTGTAGCACAAGCATCTTTGAAGAGCTCTGTATGCTGGTACTTATAGGCAACATATAGCAATGTAATGGTAGCTTTTATAAAACCTTTGTAAAGTACTATAATATATAGTAGTCTAAACCTCTAAATTTCCAAAAGTAGAATACTTAATGATAGTGTATCTGACTGGGAAAATATTATTTAGCCAGTGAAAATGTAATAAATAGGATATAAAATTATAAATGTAGCATGACTATTGGTATAAAAAATTAAATTTTTTATATCAAGTTGAATATAGTATCCCAGGTTGGCAGAAGCTAAGTAGAAATGTTTAACTCTCAGAGACAAGGTAAAATTACTATAATATGACATGGCTATTTATGAATGGTAATTGCAGTGTACTATCTGTCCTTCAGCAATAGCTAATCACAGGGTTCCTAAATATGAAATAGATAGGTAGCCTACCAAGGAGTTTTTTGATATGTATAGGAAAAAAAAGATTCTAGATCTGAGGGCAGAAATGTAGCCTCTCAATTGCTGAGTGGGAATTTGGAGCCTCTTAGTCAAGTTCCTAGAACTCATCCAGTTTATGATTCAGAAACCCAATATTAAAGAAAAGGGCAAGTTAGCATCTGTTGATATGTTCTTTTTGAGATTTTTCTTAAATAATTTTTAATACCAATAGTCAGACCACATTTAAAATATGGTATTCTATTTTTTCACATTTATAAATATTTTAATTTTATTTTAAAGTTTTTAATTCCAGTTAATTAACACACAACATTATATATATTTCAGGTGTACTAGACAGTGATTCAACACTTCCATACGTTACCTGGCACTCATCACAATTGCCCTCCTTAATCCCCTATAATATTGTATTCTGTTTATTACATTTTCACTGGCTGAACATTTTCCCAGTCAGGTATACTACAGCTTACTTCAGTATCATATTTTTGGAAATGTAGAGGTTTTATGCTACCATATATTACATTGCTATAAACATCTCTTTTGATAGAATCCATGAAGAGAAGTTATTTGGTGAAAGAAATGAAATTTTTATGTCTTATACAAGTGTTAAGCATTTTCAAATACATTTTATAATATTATTGAACAAATAGACACAAGTAATGTTACTCCTCTTTTGTTAACTTATGTCGTTCTGAAGTGTTGACATTTCAGTCGAATGACAAAATATTGTTCTGGACTAACTGATAAGTCTATTTGCAGATAAGCAAAAGTAAACTAGGAGGCAGTAGATGATGTAATCAAAATGGCAATTTCCTATATAAAAGAAGACTTCTCTAACTTAATATTTACATTTTTGTAGTGATTATAATACATGTAAAGCTGTTTATAAATAGCAATTCTTTCTTCCCCACTCTTTAACATTGTTTATACACTTCTGTTTTGAGGAGTTCTTTATCAGTTGAATAATAAATCTTGGCATATTTCACTTTTTCTTAATTAATGACAGTCTTTTACACATAGAAATACCATCTATACATAATGCCTTGAGATAAGAATGTTCTTCTGATCAAATAAATAAAAGATCATTACCACTACGGTGCAGATATAGGATATCACCATTACCCAAAATGTTCCTTTGTGCTTCTTTCTGGTCAATCTCTATCCCCCATGCTTGGCACTAGGCAATGCAAATCTGCTTTCTGTCACTGTGAAATATTTTTCTTTTTCTATATAAGGTTCTTTTTAATTTCATATAAATGGAATGTAGTCTTTTGGGTCTGGCTTCATTTTACTTAGCACAAATGTTTGAGATTCATTCATGTTGTTCCATGTGTTAGTGGCTTATCTCTTGTTAGTGCTGAAAAGCACTCCATAGCATATATCACTATTTGCTTATTCATTCACCAGTAACTAGACATTTGTATCGTTTCCAGTTTTGGGCTATCATAAATACATTTTCTACGAACATTTGCAAAATGTTATTTCAACATTAGAACTTCCTACAGAAGAAGATAATCTTTATAATTCTTGAAATTTTAGGATTAACAGAAGTAGGTAAGTTTTACTGAACTCAGTAACGTGGGATATTTCTAATGAATACATTTGAAAAATGTTGAACTAAAAATTAATCATAATCCAATTAAGTAACTGCTAGCTATACCACATAACCCATACATGCTGATTTTAACTTAAGTTCCATGTATCCACTGCTGTCACTCATAGTAGAATTAAACTGAATTACATTACACACAAGTAACACTTGGCAGCTTCTTTTCACAATGTTTTTGTTATTTCAGCCCATATAAAATTCCCACTGTTTCTAATGAGCTAAAGAATTAAAAAGAGCCAATTGAAAGCCAATTTTCCTGTCTGATCTTACAAAATTAAAACATTTGAGATTTTAGTAATTTAACTGAAAAAGGGATTTCAGTTTCCCAGTTTGTAAGGTGGACTACAATATAGTTAAACACAATTTGTATTGGAAGTAATAGTCAAGGATCTTGAGGTTAAGTGCTACAGTGAAAGGTAAGCTCCCCTAAGTGCAATATTAAGGATGTATGGATGAACAACGGTAAACATATAGTGTTTACCATGATTCTCCACCACAAACTTTACTTTCATATCCACAAGAATTGGGGCAGCGATGGTATTTAGAAACCCTTTTTTTATGGAACTAGCTAAATCAACCTGAATTAAGATTTGTACCCTTTTAGAGATTTTGAAGTTACACTGAAATTAGAAGTTCTTTTCTACTTTTTAAGGTTTTGTTTTGTTTTGTTTTTAATAAAGCATCTTCAGTATGTTTGAAATTGACTTGCTAGTTAGTCCAAGGCTTTATAGTGTGTATGGCTATTTGCTGAGATTTCCACTAACCCATATATTTGCATTTTATGGTATTAATGCTTACTTTGCAACTTCAGCACAAAGAAAAATGGGCCTATGACACATATCTTCCTTGAATTTTTATTTGCAACAAAAAATGGATTTGCTTACTTCTTTTTCTGTTTCCTTTCCCAGTATCTATCAAAAGGACCCTTATAAATTTTAATGATAAAAATAAGATTTTGCATCTAAAAAACATTAATATCACAACCAAATTTCAAAATGATGGTGGAATATATCTCAAGCCCTCATTGACACCCAGAATATTTCCAAACATTTGTATGGTTTCCACAGTTATGATTTTGCCAAAACATTTAAGAGGTGCCCCTAGAAATATCTTCGGCCTCTATATTCATGCTGTAATTTTATCTATTTCACTGTACTATTTTAGAAGTCTTGTTAAAAAAAATAAGTTAAAAGAGGAGAAACCAAACAGTTTCATCTTTTCCCTCTTGGTTTGTCTTTAGCTCTGTTAGTAAATGTCTTGCTTTGTAAAACTCAAGAGCATAAATCCAAGATTTTGGTAAAATATGTAAGTGTATAGTACACATAATTTTTCTATCTAATATTACACAATTAAAATATTTGAGATTTTAGTAACTCAATTTACAAAGGGAGAAAGATACTCAAACAAAGCCTGAAAAATCTTCAGACAGTTTTCAAGTAGTTTGGTTCAGAGATGAACTGGGATTTTTAAAGTCACTTTATGTCACCCTTTTGTTTTCTCTGTCTACTGTATTTGTCTTCATGTCCCTTTAGTTTATTTTTTATTTACTAAAATTATTTGATTCATATTTTAAGTGCTTTGTTTCTATTTTTAATATATTGATACATATCAATTGCTTATCTGTTCACCAAAAAAGAAAAAAAAAGGAACAGTACATGGTTTGAGCAAAAAATATATTGTGATTTTTAAAAAATATCCATGTCTCATTTGCTGGAGGCCCCAAAATTATTCTTTTTTCTTTCTGTACTATTTTTCTTGCTACCTGCTGATTTTACCACAGACTTGCAACAAAATGAGGACTGGGAAAGGCACTCAATGAGGAAATGTCATCTGGATGACTAGTCATTTGTCAAACAGCATGAAGCAAGACTGCCATTGAGTCTGGCCTGCCACTCCATAGTGATGTATTCGTTTTTAATGCTTTAAAATAATTATAGCAAGGCCTAAGCCACCATATAAAACCACTATATAAATTCTAGTGCCATTATTAACCCCATTTTTCAGAGACCAAATCAATCCATGGTTCTGAGAAAAACTGCACCCATTTTACCAATCCCAGAAGCATCAAAGTTCAAAGGGTAAGAAGCAGTTGTCAACAGGAATCAAAAGTGAAGTGGACCTCGAAGTGAAATTTTCCATTACCTCTAGAATTTCTGAGACTAATTCCTGAACTAGGCCTTCTATATCGATGCATCATTATTTTCACAAGGTCAGAAGATGCTGATACATATTCAATCAGTTTTAATGATGATATAAGAGCCAAGGGTAAGTCTAATATATATATATATATATATATATATATTTTTTTTTTTTTTTTTTTTAAGATTTTATTTATTTATTTGACAGAGAGAGAGAGATCACAAGTAGGCAGAGAGGCAGGCAGAGAGAGAGGGGGAAGCAAGCTCCTGCTGAG
>CM052899.1:109331294-109432086 GCA_028534135.1 Potos flavus
AAAACAGGAAAAAACAAGTGTTACAAAATGCAGCATTGTTGGAGATGCTTATCTTATGAAAAGATAGCTTAAAAGTTGGAGGTAGTGGCATTATTCCCCCTTATAACTTATCTGTAAGATACAGCACAGCCACTGTGACTTTCAGAGTGATTATCAAAATATCATCTGCACAGAAGCAAAAAAAAGGTGGCAAAGGGATTTAAGAAGATTTAAAGATTTTTTTTCTATGAAACTTACTTCATTTTATTTCATTAATACCAGGTGTTGCAATTTAAAAATCAAGTCTATATTTTTAAAAAGGAGAATGATAATTTTATTCTACTTGGCTTTTCTCATTCTTCACTTCCTTTGAATTCTCTGATTTCAAATATTTTTTAATTCTATTCCCCAAAGAGTTGTAAAGCAAATTAGACACAGAAGACGCATATCTAATAAACACTATTTGCTGGTTTATTTTAAAATCATTTAAAAGAGTAGAGTTGCATTTTACAATGTTGTAAAGGAAAAGAAAAAAGTAAAAATCTGCAATTTTAAATGAAAATGCTTCTTATTTTGTAGGACCATTTAGCTATTACTTAAAAGGAAAGAGAAAAATTAAACAATATACCTTATTGATTCTTGTTTTTGAAAACCATATATGTTGGGTTACTTTTTGACACCTTTGCATTACACGATACTTGTTTTCACCTTTATCAGTTAGTGTTGTGAAATATATTAAACTATAGTGACATATCAGAAGGAGGTATTCTAAAGGAGAAATATATATATATAACATATATAAAGGAGAAATATATATAGTTATAATATACATAACATATACAACATATATGTAATATGTTGGTTTATATGTATGTATATGTTAGTTATATAGTGACATATCAGGAGGAGGTATTCTAAAGGAGAAATATATATATATAACATATATAAGAAGAAATATATATATAATTATAATATATACACAGAACATATATAACATGTATGTAATATGTTTATAAACTTAACACTTCGTCATGATGGTATTTGGTTGGTATGTGGAATCATCTACACCTTGGATATGTACTTATATCATTATTTGTAATATTCTCAGTTGACAAACTACTGAAATTAAATGATAGTCTCAGATAGTCAGATTTGAGGTTTAAATTGCATTGCACTCAAATCTTGGAGTGAAACAAGTAAGCATATCCAGCTTACAAGTTTGACCTCTGCAATTATTGTTCATTTTCTAAGCTTTCCTGAGTATAAATGCATATTAAATTGCCTTTTGGTGCCAGGAAAGACTTTTTCTCAGCCAAATGACTCTCTTTTGGTTCATCAGTTAGATATGTATTCTATGTAATTTAATAAAGCAAAAGTTACTCTTTCCAACTTATAAGTGTCCATCCTGGACATTGCATGTGGCCAGCTTCATTATCTTACATTATTACAAGAAATGTGTTTGTGCTACTAAAGTAAGTTTTAATGTTTATCCTTTTTAATGAATTATTCAGGTCATCAAATATAATTTCCAACTTGCTTAACACAATTCACGTCAGCATTTGTAGAATGTCAATTAGGTAATACTAGTTCAGAAGAAAAAATTAAAAAATCAATGAACATCAGAGTGAACATTTTAATTTTCACTCTTTAACCTAAAAATGTTCCATATTTGGAGGATTGAATATTATAGATTCACTTTAAAATATTCAGTTCTCAGAAGTGTCACTATCTATACAACTATCTGTAACAACTATAGGGGGACCTATACAACTACAATTGTACTATTTCCTGGTCCTGACAAGATTTGACCTTGTTTTTCCTATGGCTTAGAGATTAAGTATAGCCCCAGTGGATGAACTGCACATTATTTTCAAAGAAAGGTTTTCTGAAGGATAATGCTGAGTTTACAGATTTCCAGTGTGGCTGAAGCTAGTATCTATTTAATCTTATATTCCAGATAGCCTTTTGTGACCAAATGACTGTGAATTTAAAAATAAAGAAATTTTTTAAAATTTAATTTAATTTTTTCAGTGTTCCAAGATTCATTGTTTATGCACCATACCCAGTGCTCCATGCAATACAAAAATCAAGAAATTTTTTAATCAAAGGTTAAAAAATTTTAATTTTAATTTTAAAAAAGATAGATTTTAATCAAAATCTTTTAATCGAAGAACTGGACTTGACAAGGAAAACAGAGCAAAATGTTATTGATTTATTTTTCTGAGAGAAAAGCAAAATAATCCAGTATTATTATGAATGTTACTGGATTTTAAGATCTTTTTGGATAAAGGAGAAGTATATATAAATTTCAAGCAAATAAAAGTAATAAAGATCTTTAATTACATTCCTTTACAGGAAGAATTTTCTATAGAGAAGGTTACTACTCATGATTTAGGAACAGGGGAATTATTTAATTTTACTCTGAATGCAAACTGTTATTAACAGTTTGGTTTGGTACAGGGAAAAAATTCTCTCTCTCTCCATATCTAGATATGGGAATAGATATATATGTATAGATATTTACAACTATCTCTATTTTTAAATATCTATATCTATCTATAGATAGATACATATTTATATCTAACATAGATATGTAGTCCAAATAAAGGGCTGAACTAATTTATGTAAGATAACATTTATTGTTTCTGGAAAGATATAGGAAGTTGATTGAGAAGGAAGAAATAAACTGAGAATGCCATTACTCTTGCTCCTCTCTCTGGTCCTTTTTACCAAGAGCACTGAGGAAGATTACTTACAAAAGAATGGTTTTCTTCAGAAGCTGTCACTACAAATAAAGCTGGGACTAATATGTGCCTTTCATTTAATGTTGATATGTTGTCTGAAATGGATAACCATAATGACTTGATCTGGAGAATAAAAAAGAGTGTGACTGGCTCTTGGAGTTAAGGTTTTTGAAAGATTTGCTGGATGGGTATATGCTGTAAGCAACATATATCAGCCTAAACAGACAAACATTCATGCACCTACGAAATACAATCACGACTCAGATACAAATCTACGATTTTTTGAAACAGTTCTTAAATCCCTAAGTATGCTGGAGGACTTGGAAACACAACAGAGAATAGTTTGACAGTTAATGCCTCTAAAACAATTCTTTTTATTTGTCTAAATGTTTGTCCTGCCACTCCTCTATTTATAACACTCCAGTGACTCTTCATTACTACAAAGTAGAAGCCAAAAACTACACAGCCTAATCTCATCTGAGCTCATGGATCTCTCTGACCTCCCGTCCTACTAAGCTGTCCTTCCGGCCTCTTGGAGCAGGTCATTGTATTTGTGATCCCTACACCTGACCCCCCCACCCCATATCTCTACAGCACATTCCTACCCATCCTCCAGGTCCTTACTCCAATCTCAAATGCTTAGAGGCTTACTTAAATGAACCTACTGAACCTATTGAAAATTGTGACCCTTCCACATGTACTTCAAATTCCCTTCCCTCTGAGCTACTTTTTCTATAGTATTTGAGTTCTGATATACTGTGTTATTTATGTATGTATGTATGTATGTATGTATTTATGTATGTATGTATTTATTTAGCCTATTGTTTTTTACCTGTCTCCCTTCCCTAGAATAACAGCTCCATAAAAGCCTGGAATCTTTATGTTTTTCTCAGAAAGGTATCTCCAGGAGCTTGAGTAGTATCTGTCACATTGTAGATATTCAATAATGTTGAATAAATGAGTGACTTATAATTTGGACCCAAACGCTTAGCTTTAAAGTACATAAGACATGTTTTAATCTCAAAAGAAATGTTTCTTTGAATTTATAAAAACGTGCATAAAAGTCAGTCTGTCGATTGAAGAAGCGGTATCACAGAGGAATTTAGGCATATATAATAGAGCTCTCATATATTCATTAAGATATCTAATGGAAAAATGCACTTGTCTAATTAGTCAGTTGTCTAATGAAATAGCGCAACACGATTTTACATACAAATTTTGTTTATTTTCTCAGCAGAATAAACTGGTCTGAAAAAATTACAAAGATGTTTCAGTATCTGTTAAGACAATGAATGCAGGACAAGCTTAACACTTCCTTTGTTCAAGATAGCATTAAATAAAGGAAGTTTATTCCCAGTGTTAAATTGGTGGCCAGTGGTGTAGTTAATTAAGAGAAAATGTCAATAGAACTTAACATTGTCACAGGATAATGGTTCCTGCTGCTAGATATATGTCAAGAGAAAGATAAATAAGATGAAGTGATTTATTAAGCAGTGCCACACTCCAGGCAATGCATTTCTAGAGGATTATAGTACTCCTTGGGTGGTGATGTAAGGCAGAGGACTGAGGACTAAGTGGCCTTAGCTCTTAGAATAGTATAACAATAGTACAGAAATGTAGTGCTTGCAGTCAGTCCTGCTGATATAGCAAAATTACTTTATATTTAGAAGGAAAGGAGAGACCATCATGATATTAGAAAGGATCTAAGGTAGAGGAGATGACTGTCAACAAATCTTCATGACTTTGCAGATAATTATGTGAAATAATACTACCTCAAAATTTCAAAGCCAAAAATATTACGATCACCTCTACTTAAAATACAGACTTCTCAAAAAATTCTATTTCAGGCAACAAATGATTATAGCTTTAGGAACTTAGTAACTTCTCTCAGCAAAAACTGTATTAAAATAATTTTTGGAAAAGCATCCAAATATCTTTTATTCCTTTTCAATAATTTTAATAATGATTTATTTTTAGAGTGTTAATATTGATCAACTAATATCAAAGATAGTTTAATTTAGAATCAAGCTTGTGAATACTGAAATGTCATATTCTTTGCTTTAACTCACAATTTAACTCGCAATACTATTACGTGCTTTGATTTTCTCAGAAGTCATAAATTTTACTGGTTACTTAGAAATTGTTTTCATCTTAAAATTAACCTTAAATCTGGTGCTTTGTATTCAGTGCTACAATAATATAAACTAAAGGGAGCATATAATTAACTATATTATTTGTAACTTTCCTATGCATTATATTGTATTTCAAAAGTATCTATAAACATTACATGTATGTTAATAATGAAACTACAGTTTAACAATTCTTAAATTTAAAGGAATTCCATCAATGAATTTAAACTTTTAGCATAATATTTAACATAGGTTATATTTATTTATAAGAGACAAGGTTGCTTTTAGTTTTATCAATATATTAAACAATCAAATAGTTATTGATATTGCAAAAGAATGAAACCGAACCATTACTTTATACCATATATAAAAATTAACTCAAAATGGATTAAAGACTTGAATGTAAGGCCTGAATCCATAAAACTCCTGGAAGAAAACATAGGTGGTAAACTTCTTGACATTGCTCTTGGCAATGTGGATTTGACACCAAAAACAAAGGCAACAAAAGCAAAAATAAACAAGTGGGACTATGTCGAACTAAAAAGCTTCTGCACAGCAAGGAAAATACCCACAAAATGAAAAGGCAATGTATTAAGTCAGAGAAAATAGCTGCAAATCATGTATCTGATGAGGGGCTAATATTCAAAATGTATTAAAAAACTCATACAACTCAATAGCAAAAAAAAAAAAAAAAACCAAACAGTTTGGGTAAAAATTGGGCAAAGGATCCAAATAGACATTTTCCCAAAGAAGACACATGAAAAATGTTCAATATCACTAATCATCAGGGAGATGCAAATTAAAGCCACAATGCTATTGCCTCACACCTATTAGAATAGTTATTATCAAAAAGACAAAAAATAACAAGTGCTGGCAGGGATGCGGAGAGAGGGAACCCTTGAGCACTGTTGGGAGGAATGCAAACCGGGGCAGATACTCTGGAAAACAGTATGGATCTTCTTCAAAAAATTAAAAACAGAACTACCATACGCTCTAGCAATTCCACTTCTGGGTATTTAACCAGAGAAAATAAAAACACTAACTTGGAAAGACATATGTACTCCCATCCTCCTTGCTGCGTTATTTACAATAGCTAAGGGGTACCTGGGTGGCTCAATCGCTAAGCATCTGCCTTCTGCTCAGGTCATTATCCCAGGGTCCTGGATGGAGCCCCACATTAGGCTCCCCGCTCAGCGGGAAACCTGCTTCCTCTGTCCCACTCTCCCTGCTTGTGTTCCCTCTCTCGCTGTGTCTCTCTGTGTTAAATAAATAAATAAAATTTTAAAAAACAAAACAAAACAAAACAAAAAACAAAAAGAATAGCTAGGAGACACAAGCAACCTGAATGTCCATTAAGACAGATGAATGAATGAAGAAATAGGTTATATATAGTCATACATGTTATATATGCATGTACATTTTTTCATTCTTTTCCAAGGCTGAATAATATTCCAGTGTATATCATGGAATATTATTCAGTCATGGAGGAAAATGAAATCTTGCCATTTGTGACAACATGGATAGACCTTGAGGGCATATGCTAAGTGAGATAAGTCAGATAGAGAGTGGCAAATACCATATGGTCTCACTTACATGCGGACTCCAAAAAGCAAAACAGATGAAAAAAACTGACACACAGATACAGAGGACAGATTGGTGATTGCCAGAGGCAGTGTAGGCCAAATGGGTGAAAGGAAGCATAAGGTACAAACTTCCAGTTATAAAATAAATAAGTCACAGGGATGTAATGTACAGCATGGTGACTGTTATCAATAATACTGCATTACATATTTGAAAGATGCCGCGGGTAGATCGTAAAAGTTCTCATCATAAAAAATTCTGTAACTATGTGTGCATATTAATTAGATTTATTGTGGTGATCATTTCACAATATATACAAATACCTAATCATTATGTTGTATACTTGAAACTAATGTAATATATGCCAATTATGCTTCAAAAAGTATTAAATATTCTAAGTTTCAATACTGGCCTTGTGAGTGTAATAAACAAAAAATGAAGTACCATCATCACCATCATCAACATCATCATCATTTCAATTCTGGAATGGATCCAAATGATTCTAAGCTGCCATCAATGGCAGTTTGTGAGCATTAATTATTTTAGGAAAATTAGCCTTCTATATAATGTTCATACTCAATTTTGTGGTATTTTAGTTACAGATTTCAAAACATAATTCCAAAAACAAGACACATATTTACACAGTTCTTATAAATTAATCCTCCTAAAATTATTCAATCTTTTTAAGGACTTAATATATAAACTAGAAGCATCCTGAATCAAAACTTGTAATTCCATTCAATTTGAGTTCATTATTTGTTGCATATTGGGCCCTGCTATGCTACAGTTTATCACAATATATGTGATGATGATGTACTTACATGGGAAAAAATGCTTTTAGTTTTTCACATCTAGCTGAATGACAAAGTTATTCTGAATTTGTTAGTATATGGTTTTTACTTCAAGCATTTTCATCAGCTAGACTAGTTTTCCTAATATACTTCCTTATGCCTAATTACAATGTTTCTTTAAAATAATGCTTATTTTCTGTGAGGTAATTATGAGTGTATAAAGCCTTAAACAATGTGGTTGATTCTATCTCTTGCTGTGGCCTGCAAAAATGTTGAGGTAATTATAATCATAATGTTGAGTGCCTATTTTATGTCATGCACACAGTTTTAAGTGTTTTATATCCACAAGAGATCAATTTTTCAAACACCTGATGAAGCAGGCAATTATTATTCAGGGAACTGAGGCACCTAGAGGTTAAGCAACTTGTCCAATGTCATATAGCTAGTAAATGGTAGATCTAGGATTTAAAACTGAGCTGTATCTCAAGGAAACACAAAGATATGAAAATAGTTCTTAAATTAGATATTGATAGGATAGAATCCTACAATGTTAGAGCTGAAAAAATTTTTAAAAATAATCTAGCACTTTATTTTATAGATCAGAAAGCAAAGATAGAGTGAACTGATTGGACAATTTGTTTCTTCCATTGTCACTAGGTAAAAAATTGGTTCCAAGTCTGTGTTCCTCATTTTGATAGGTCATAACTTTGTATGTATTTCACCTAATTACAATGAGCCAAATAGCTGCATGTCTGTAAACTCTGAGCTCATCATGGCTTGTGCTTTCCTCAACATGATAATTATGATTCTGTGATGGACCTATGTGTTTACCAGTTCATTTCTCTTGTACATTGAAAGCTCCATGAAGACAGACACCATGCTGTCCTCCTCACCCTTGTGACTAGATAAATAATTCTTATTTAATAACTAAACATGTTTTCTGGAGAATAAAGAATTTGAAATTGTAAAGGCAGAAGAAATACTGTACGTACATGCTAAAATACTATAATGTACGTGGATATAAACATTAAGGGCTAAAAAACAAGAGAAGCAGACAGGACAAACTATGTAGCTGTCCCAAATGGATTGCTAATTTAGAGTCAAAGAGACAGAGCTGTAAATATAAAGAGACTCTATAAATTTTAGTCACAGCCACAAATCAAAGAGCAATTTCATGTGTCCACAGTGTGGAAATATGGGTCGTGCATTGGTCTTTTGTTAAATCTTAATATAAAAATGAACGATCATCATCAAGAAATGTAGCTTACGAAGAAGGGACCCTATTATATATGATGAGATATATGATGTGAATTTATACATTATATAACACATTGTAATTTTTCTGCTTTAAAATTGTGAAAAATTAAAGTAAAGGCTGTGCCACCTTCAAGGGTATTTAACAAAAGTATCACAGGGCTTTTATTACTCATCAATTTTGTAAACCAGAGATTATAGTTGGCTTATAAGTATGCATCTTAGAGCTAGGTTAAATGCTAAGAGACTTAATTTTCAAAACATGCTGATACTATTTTTAAAAGCTGGGATCAGTTTCCCATGTTTTTTGAAAGATAACCATCATTATTAAATTTCTAAATACAGGGGCGCCTGGGAGGCTCAGTGAGTTAAAGCCTCTGCCTTCGGCTCAGGTTGTGATCTCAAAGTCCTGGGATTGAGCCCCACATCGGGCTCTCTGCTCAGCAGGAAGCCTGCTTCCCCCTCTCTCTCTGCCTGCCTCTCTGCCTACTTGTGGTCTCTCTCTCTCTCTCTGTCAAATAAATAAATAAATCTTAAAAAAAACACTTCTAAATACATATTCATAGATGAGGGGGAAAAATGGATTCAGGTCAAACAAAAGTGGAATTTCCAAATTTATATTCTAAACTGATGGTCTCTACTACCACCTGTAGTCTTTTGATCCCTATAGTTTAACTTTGACCAATCCTAAATGATCTTTAGAATAAATTTATCTTTGGTGATGTCTGATCCTATTCTTGTTTCTTAAGCTGAGTAGTTTTGTAACATGGTACTGTAAGTACTGAGTACTACTGAGTACTACTACGATATCAATGCTATTTTAAAGGACCTGTGACACCTCCTTTTTCATCACTTAAAATGAAAATTTTTTCAAAGATTTTATTTATTTATTTGACAGAGAGAGACACAGTGAGAGAGGGAACACAAGCAGAGGGAGTGGGAGAGGGAGAAGCGGGCTTCCTGCTGAGCAGGGAGCCTGATGTGGGACTCGATCCCGGGACCCTGGGATCATGACCTGAGCCAAAGGCAGACGCTAAGGACTGAGCCACCCGGGTGTCCCTAAATTTAGATTTTTAAAGCTATTTTTTTCTTATAGCACTTGGAGAAGAAGAAAAACCAACTCAGAATATCTTAAAATCACTTTTCAGTGTTGGTTTTTTTTTTTTAAATGGCTCTCGGGAAACCACTCCTTTGTTTCCTTAAATATTAAAATAATGCTTTTAATTACGCATGCATTCTTTTTTTTAAAAAGATTTTATTTATTTATTCGACACAGAGAGAGAGATCACAAGTAGGCAGAGAGTCAGGCAGAGAGAGGGGGGAAGCAGGCTCCCTGCTGAGCAGATAGCCTGATGTGGGGCTCGATCCCAGGAGCCTGAGATCACGACCTGAGCTGAAAGCAGAGGCTTTAACCCACTGAGCCACCCAGGTGCCCCTATGTATGCATTCTTAAGTAATTGAAGTAGTCAAGAAAATGTTTCACCAGTTCTAGTTCGATAAGCATTTTATGAGCAGAAATCTGATTTTTTTGCCTCATATGCCTTGATTACTTTCAACTCTTCAAAAGCCCAGTTTAGCATGAGAAAGGATTTTCTGGCTCAAATCATGAAGAGCTGGTATTAAAATGAATGAAATTCAGGGGCATATTACATACATATAATTCACGGAATCATTGCTTAGGAGCTCATTACAGTTCATTGGAAATGTAAACCAATGGATTCCCATCTTAGCATCCCTGTATTGTTTTCTATCATACAAATTACTCATTCTCCACACCCATAAGAATAGACAGAATAGTATCTGAAAACGTGAAAGTTCAACTATTTTTTTTTTTTCCTTTGGTGGTGAATTCTGGTGATAATATGAAAGAAAATGAGCACCTTGTCATGTTTTAAATCAGCACGGGGAAATTCTCAAGTGGATGTGACAGTTCTCAGGATGCTTGGCGATCCCTTCGTTAAGGACTGCCAATCATAATTAGCAACAACAGAGATGTTTTTTGAACCTAAATAAAAATTACAGAGAGCTTTTTTGAGTTAATACCTGTAAGAACAAAACGTAGAAAGAAATTTGTCTCTATAGTCCAGTTAGCCTGTCACTGGGAATTACTCTCATTTTCCCTGTGTTCATTAGGGTCAGTAAACAAGTTAGCCAATATCATTTTTGTTATATTCAAATTGAACGTGAAATATCAGATAACATTACAAAAGAATGGCTTTAGCTACTGCATTATAAGGTTTGAATCCTTTGGGGTTTTGCAACTAGGACGTTGATAAATTTCATATATTTGATATCTACACTATGAAAATGGATGTCTTTTTGAGTTATTCTCCTATGCAAGGTTTTAAAGAGATGCTTTCTCATCAACAATCTCTTTAGTTGCCTAATTTGATAGAGAAGAATGTCTGATTCTTTTTTGTGCGTGTGGAAATGAGAAAGTTGTGATTCTTGTAACACTGCAATCCATCTGGCAGTGGAAGGAGCTCTGTATTTTCTTCCAAAAATTGTCCTGGGATCCCAAAGACTGTGGGTTGCCTCTCCTGTTAACTCTTGAGCAGCAGCCATCAAGTTATCGTCTATTGTTCCTAAAGGCCACCTTTCTATTCATCACTGGCATCTGTGGAGCTATTTGATCTTTAAGAAAGCTATCAAAGGAATTATCCTTCTCTATTCTGTCCAATAATTCTGTCTGCTCTTCTCATTGGAAGGGATTTCTTTGGTCCCAATTGGCTATGGCCCATTTAGATGGTTCAAAGCATGCCTGCAAGAACTGTATGTTTCTTATTTATGACCATACTCAAAACATCTAAGTTGGGCATGACATACAGCATTCCCAAGAAATAGTAATTAAACCAGTTAATGTAATTATTCCTTGTTTTCCTTTTGTTCTTCCTGTTCCTGGCATATAGTTGGTACTTAATACATGCTTGCTGGTAAATAAACATATGTAATAGCTTTAAATATTTTACGTGACTATAAATATTTGTACTTTCTACAATCAGACAAAAGCAGCTGAGGCAAACTCTGAAATTTCCTTTTGCAAGTAAACAGCAAACAAATTGTATACAACCATATGTGTGAAAAAGTCATAGAGGCCTCCCACCCCCAGGCCCAGATGATATTAAGAGTCACTGTGCATAAACTAAACATAAGGAATCTTCAAAAATCAAACCCTAGTTGTTTAAATATGTTGATTGCAGAGAAATGCATGTAGACATGGAAATAAAGGAGGATATAAAATGACAACAAAACTTGCATAAAATTGGTCTCTCATTCATGCATTTAACTATCTAATTCACAAGCTTTAATGTTTCAGCCAAACAGATGTACTAAGTTTATCTCTATAATGGGCCATACTGCTTTTGCACAGTTGGATTCCCTGAGCTATTTTTCCAGAATACTTTGAAGTTACAGACTTTTTAAAAAATCAGAATTAGTAAACAACTGGCATATATTTAACATTTTTCTTTTAGCTGTCCCTAAACTTTTTTCAGAAATACATCCGATAATACATGAAATGCTTTTTATCCTTATTCAATCTGATCTAGTGACTCAGTAAAGATTGCAATTCTGAATAACAGCTGTACTTCTTAAAAAGACTATATTTTTATTGAAAATTATCACTAATTTTAACTCCATTGCCTGTGCAAGGACACTGTCGTTGACTGATTCTTTTTATCATAGAGTTTAGGAGCTTTTTCTTAATTTATTTTTAATGAAAATGTAAAATTGTTTTCCATATCCTTTAGTGAATTGACCTTTTTATTGTTAGGAAGTGGAAGAATGGCAGCATTTAAGAGATAGAAGTAGTTTACCGTATGCAATTCCGCATTATCCATCACTAGGAATTTGTATTAATTTACAATCAACCTAGAGGCTGTACAATTCATTTAAAGACCCAGTTGGGATGGAAAAGTGCTTAACATATTTATAAATTTTGATATCTTTGTCATGTTTATACAACTAGAAAATCATGCTAACCATATGGGTAATTTTACTTATCTTTTTCTCTTGGATGTGCTCCAAAAATTAATTTGGCTACTTGGAGGCAGAGTTCAGAAAGCATGTCAACATTCTCAAAAATAAAGTTTCAACAAATTGGATACCTTATTTATAAGTTCCTCATCTTAGCTACTTAATAAAATACACCAGTAGAGACATTCTGAGTAACTTCCTGTTAGGTTTAGTGACTTTAGATCATTGGGAAACACATTATAATCTAATAAGCACAATATTGCTGTTAACTCCATGCTTTGTTTTATTAACTATTTAGCATGTATTTATTCATTTAGTTGATCAGTTTGTATTTATCAAGCACTTAATATGTACAAGACACTGAATTGTAGGCAAAGAAAAGACACTTATAAAGTGTCTTATAAAGAAAAGACACTGTTTTATGCTCAAAGGACTCAGATGGAGACAAATGAAGAAGAGGCAATTACATAATAGTTTATAAGTGCTATGATAAATATATCTTCAGAAGTTTAGTATATGATTCCTAATCCCAGCAAACATTTCCTAAAAGAAGTGAGATCAAAACAAGAATTAGAGGATGCATAGCAAGTGACCATATGAAAGCAAAGAGTAAGAATAGAGATTAAGCAGTTTAGTAATAAAAGCATTTCAGGAACTGAAAGGAACAGAAGCAATGGCAGAGAGTCATGACACAGTCATGTGTGCAAGGACAAAAGCCATTCGGAATAACTGAACAATTAAATGTGAGGCATGAGTGGTAAGAGATGAGAATTGAGCCCTGGACAGGAGCCCAATGGTGGAATACTGTTCATGTTCCAAATAACTCAGACTTTTAAACTGTGAACATTGAGGAGCCAAGAAAATATTTAAAGAATGGGAATTATGTGTTTAGCTCTCCCTGTTAGAAATAACTTGAATATATATGCAAGTATGTGGAGCATATGTTTGCAGGGGACAAAACTGAAAAAAGAAAGACCTGTTAACAAGATTCCTGTAGTTCGGATGAGAAATGGAAGTAGGCCTAATCTAGATAGCAGTGTAGGCTTATCTGTCTAGGTGAGACAAGCTTTCCACTTCTAGAAATATTTAGAAGGTAAAATTCATAGGACTTGATTATCGTTGTATATAAGGGATAGAAGGAAGAAGAAGTCAAAACTGTTTTCAAAGTTTCTAACCCGTGTATCTGAGTGTCTGGCAATGCATCAGCCGGAATAGAGAATATGACAAGCTACAAAGCGTTAAAGTGTAAAATAAGTTCAATGTTTGGCATGTTGGAATTCATGTGCTTTTGCTATATCCAGAGAGTGGTCTAGTGAGCAGTTGGATATATAAAACAAAAATTAAAGAATGGGTGATGGAGATTTGGGGGTCAACTGAATATTGGTGGTTATTAAAACCATGTACAGAAAATTGGGTGGATTGGGAAGAAGTAAGGTGAAAACGAAGGTTAATTACATCTAACTACACCAACCTTTATTTTTAGCCAGTGCTCGTATCTATCAACATCTCCTATCTCTTTCTCCTCATTTATTGACAACTTCGGCACATGGCTCATTTTCTCTCTCTCCAATCTGAGTTGACTGTCGTTGCAGATGGTTCATCTAATCCTCTGGGCTCTCAGTTCCTTGATCGGCTTTGATGTCCCTCACCAACACTTAACTTCAGGAATCCATAAATACAAACTTCAAACTCCCCCACACTGATATTTCCACTTTTATTCTTTGGCCTCATCGAGAACTTTATTCTTTCCCACTACTACTCTATTACTCTCCAGTCTTACTCTTACTGCATTCTCATTATTGGTCTTTCTATTTTTTTATTGCTTCATGCACCCTAAGAGCTATCATTTTAACCATTATCTTGCCAATAATATAAAATCATTTGCTTTGTTATCCTTTTTCCATGTGCCTAACTATCCATAGCTGAGTCTGATTTGTTTTTATTTTTTATTTATTTGGTAAGCAATTATGTAACCCTTATATAAGTTATTTTATCTAAGAGCTTCATAATTTTTACCCATTTTAATTCTTATAATGAAGTCATGAGATGGGCACAACCAGGATGTTTCCTACCAGAGGAACTCACACCATCATACAAGTTTGTGATCCCCAACCTGGACTATAACATTTTTCTGTTTCATTGACTCTTTTTTCTCCTTTTGGAATGCTCTTTATGGAGAAATTAACTACCATTCTGTGAGAAAGAATCCCATGAAGAGAGACCATAAAAGAAAACTGAAGCTACCAGCCCTCAGCCAGCATCAGCCACCAGATATGTAAGTGAAATGTATAAGCCTTCAGATGAGTTCATTTTCAGACTCTGAGTTGTCTAGTTGAGTCCTCAGACATCACTGAGTAAAGACAAGCCATCCTTCCTATATCTTGTCTAAATTTCTGATCCACAGAATCAGTAGGTTTTGGAGGATCTAGTGATGCAGCTATAGTCACTGGAATACCACCAATAACAAGTTTATTGCTAAATCCAGTAAGTATCTTTCAAGTCTTAATTTTACTTAATTTTTTGAAATGTTTAACGTAGTTGGCCAAACCCACCATCTTTAAATATTATCTTTATTTGGTATGTATACCACTACATGCTACATATGCTACTTGGGTCTTTCTCATTACTCCTTGTCAGTTACCACTGAAAGCTCCTCTAACCCATTCCTTTTTTTAGGGCTCTGTTCTAGGCCCTCTCAGGACCAGTGGTCTCAATCAGGAGTATGCAGTTGAGAACAACTACTCAAATTTAATGGAAGATCTAACAGCAAGTGTGAATAAAAAGTAAGATGCTGTTGAAATTTATAATTATTAAGGCAAAAGTGTCATGTATCTCCATTGTGACACATATTTCTCCTCTTTAATATACGTGATAGGTTTGTAAGAAACTATCGATCCCCTATGTATTTTATTATTTCATTCTGTATAATGGCAGTAGTGTCAAATAAGGAGTTCAATAGGTATTATTCTATTCTAAAATAATGAAAGCTATAGAATTAACTAGACAACTTTAAAGAATAGGGCAGATTAAATGTTGAATAACAAAACAAAGACATTCTTTAGAATATGATGAAATGGTAAGTTAACTCATTGGTAAAGATTAATTAAATATTAAGATGAAAGATAAGACAATATTTCTTATCATAATCTTAAATTAATCAAAGTTTTTTCACTGTCACTGAATATTTTTAATACATTAAATAATGTCTCTGAACAAAGAATCAGTCCCAACATGTCTTACATATGTAAATAATTAAACAGTGTCTGTTCTGGTAGTAAGTTGTTTTATCCCAGTAAGGCTATTTCTCAGAATGTCAGAGAAAGGAAAAAAAAAATTAGTGGGGTAGGAGGGGAAATCGGATCTTGAGTTTACTGTGAACCTTACCTCTGACGTTCATTTTTGGCTTTGTTGATGAAATTGAACCTACATCAAAAGATAATGAACCATTTTTGTGGGAAACCTGCTGTGTTTGAGATCCTCTAGGAAAGAGTAGGAAATGTTCTTTTCTGAGCATTGCTGTGAAGACCCTTTAAACACTTATTGATGTCAGATACAGAACATTCTTGACTGATTCATGGCATTTGAAACATATTCCTTTTTCAGGCTAAAATGCATTTTTTCTCCTTACCTTGCTGTACAAAGGATCCATACACAAACCACATGGAGTTGTAGAGAGTAGTAGAAGTCATTGATCCCATTTGTAATCGCGGGGGATTAAGCCAATTCAGGAGGTAGACCAGAAGACCCACCAGAAGAACAGTGCCAGCGATGCAAGCCCATAGAGAGAGATCAAATGGTGCAAGACAGGCAAACATATCCACTGTCTTTTCAGCCCTTCGAAGTAGTACTCCCACTGAGTAGTCCATATAGCGTGTTGTAAAGTCCACCACATTCTCACGATCTGGGGTGATGGTTAAAGCAGAAATCCCTATGTCAGCTCTCTGAAAAATTGAAAGAGAAAATATTAAATTAACAATGTGAAAAACAATTTGATTTGTGGTGCTTCAGCCTGCCTTAAGGAAAAGAAAACAGATGCCTCAGGCAACGTCTTTAGTCTTTTTATATAAACTGAAAAACACTGCAGAGATTTCTTAGAGGCAAACTCTGTAAATTTTGCATTTCTCACTGTGAATCTTGCCCTGCTAGAGTCAGATAAATTACCTTCTTCATATTATCAGTGCATGTGAAATCAGTGAAGAATATTTAAGACACAGATAATACCTGAAGGAAATCGTCTTTTTTCCTTGGGTCATTTTATCGAAGCCATCATTAACATAGTAGCAAAGGCAAAACTTATTCTAAAGAATTCTTTCTGAGAAAATGTTCCCAAGACATTTAATTATGTTCTTAACATGTAATTATTAGGCAGGTAAATTAAAAAAAACCCTCGACATAGCATTTTACTCTTGGTTTAGATTTCTCTGCATCAGAATGCATATATATATTTTAAAGATTTTATTTATTTATTTGACAGAGAGAGAGAGCACAAGAAGGGGGAAAAGCAGGCAGAGGGAGAGGGACAAGCAGGTGCCCCACTGAGAAAGGAGCCCGATGTGGGGCTTAAACCCAGGACCCTGGGATCATGACCTGAGCTGGAGGCAGACGCATAACCAACTGAGCCACCAAGGCACCCCCAGAATTTATATTATTAAGCTCTAAATATATTACAATTTGTTAGAACTTTCATATAGCTCTAAGCTATAATGTTATTTGCCGGAAGACTTTACCATGATTTTATTGTATAAACCTCAGAAATGTTTTAATGAAAAATTAAAGATTAAGGAGTCCTAATTTTTCTTGGAGTAACAACCCTTCTTTTTAATTTGTATCTCTTTAGATTTGGTGATAGCACTCAAAACTACAGTACATGCTATTTTACTTATTTGAAGCACTTAGCAGAATTGCAGTGAGATCACAGAACAAATAGATTACATTTCAATTCCATGATATGAGAACACACATTTAAATGTCTAAAAGATGTATTTTGTTTGAAATAATGCTCCATGGCTATGATAAAGCTGTGGGAAGCTCTTTCCAGACAAATACAAACAATAGTAAATTGTTTGTTGAACATTTTTGTTATTATTTTTCTTTCCTTTGCATTGTTTTATGAAGGAGTATAGAAACTGGTTTTATTGCTTTGGAGACCAAAACAAACAAACAACACAACCACAAAAACACAAAAACATGAAAATGGAATGCTAAAGCAGTTCAAATAAATCAAGTCTCTGAAGTAATAATGGCCCCAAAACTATTCTAAGCTAAATTTAAACTTCATGTGTGTTTGTACGTGTGTATATATTTATATTTATACATATATATCAGCCCATATATATTTGCTGCTAGGCACAGTACTAAGTAGTTAAATAAATTTTCTTATTTAATCCTTACAATACATCATGAATTATGTGTTTTCTCCTCCATTTCATAGATGGAGAAACTACAAGAATTAAGTAACTCATTTAGCTCTCATGGTTAATAAGCACATAATCCTCTATTAAAGCTTGGTTTTTCTTACTCCCAAACCTGTGCTTATAACCTGACACATTGCCAAAAATCCTTTGTTTTCCAAGTAACCCATACAGTAGGTGGTTAAGATAACTAATTTTAGAACAATTTTTACCTTAAAAGAGTCTAAAATTTTGTGGGTTTTTTTTTGTTACACTATTTACATTGCAACAAGGAAGGCCGTATTAGTATAAACACTGTGAGTTTATAATTATTAACGGAGAGGTATTAAACTTAATAACACTACATGAAAATGAACTCTCAGAGAAATAATTATTATTGCTTTCAAGCTCATGTATTTATTTTCTGTAGCTAGATATTAGGAATTAAATCTTTTCAGGTTGAAAATCTACCTTGGATCCTTATCTCTCTAGTTCTATCTTTTCTGAACTTCAGCTTATCCATTTGTGAAATGAATATACCTAAGTTTAGTGTGATTATTGTGAGTTGATTCATTTACCTTAATTCAATGGTGAATAAATATCTCTCCAAGATTCAATTAGGCTTTCAGAAGTTGCCTTTACTCTTTCAAGATATTACAGTACTATGGATCAGTAATTTAGTAATTGATGCACTAGTGACCCAAAGCATTTTATGACTCAATTAAAATCAGAAAATTTCACCTAAGGAAGAACTTACTGACAAGTTGACTAAATATTTGTAAATGTTCATCAATATTTTGCTGATAAATAATTAAATGTTTAACACTTAAATGATTGTGAATTGGAATATTCATACACTAATTCTACTAATGGATACTTATAAATATCATGAACAAATTTCTATAATGGAAAAAATATATCTAGGGAATAATGTATGCTTTCTTTTTGGAAAAGGAAACTGATTACATTCTATGTGATAAAACATTTATTAAATATAATAATTACCTGTCATTTTTCTATGAAGAACTTCCTAAATTCTGGTCGAGTTGTAACACTTGGCTGTTCTGTTTTCAAGGAGAAATTCCCTGTCTCCTTGCGGAAGGCATATCAGAATCATTTAATGGCCTTTTCAAACTGTACAAATACATTTATGTACAGACACAATATAAACATATATGCATACATTTTCCTGTCTGTGAGATTTGTATACACCTTCCTAAGGAAGTACCTGACCCTCTTCTTCAGAATCAGTAATACAGCAGATCATTGTGCTTGATATGAATATGTGATAGTCTTTACTTGTATGAGAGAAGTTTTACTAGAGCAGAAAAAAAAAAAAGCCAAGAACCACTGATTCATAAGTATAGCCCAAAAACTTCTTGAACATTACCGAAACACCAAAAATGATCAGAAATAATCATTCCTACCCTCTCTCCATTCTTCACTGCCTTTCTTCCTTTCTTTCTTTTTCCCTTTCTTTCTCCCTTCCTTTCCCCTTCCTTCCTTCCTTCTTCCCTTCTCTCCTTCCTTCCTTCCTCCTTCCCTTCTCTCCTTCCTTCCTTCCTTCCTTCTTTCCTTCCTTATCATTTATTTGTCTATTTATGCATACATTTCTGTTTACTTGTCCAGTTTCTACTTTTCAAATCTTTACCCTCACGAAACCTTTAATCTTCTCAGTACTCCCTGCCCCAATTCTTGGAAGATGACCTTCACTGCTATTTTATAGGGATCATAGAAGATATTAGATTAAAATTCGGGCTTATTTCTACCTCTCAACCTATATCCCACACCCAACCTATTCTATTTAACCTCTGTTTACAATGGACGAGCTGTCTTCCTTCCTAAAACCATCCCTCCATCAGTAAACTTATCAATGAATCCCCTCTTTCGATTATTTAATCTCCTGTCTTTTATGTATTAAACATCATCTTGTCAACTGCAAATTTCCTACGAAAAGATTCTATAACTTCTTTGCATTAAAATAAAAATTAAAACAGAAAAGCCTGTCCTCTTCTCCATAACTTCTGAATCTGTTTTTACCCTTTTTCTCTCCCCTTTTCACAATTTTCTCTAAAGATTTGTGTCTATTTCCAAACCTCCTGGTAAATTTGGGACGATTCTTTTGAACCCATATTGTTAAGTACTCTATAACTCAATGGACACAGCATTTCTTAATTTTTGCATTGCCGAGTCAAGTGGACACAACTTAGTGCTCGCCTGTTTAGGTTTCTTGACATTTGACAGTGATGACAGCTCTCTCCATCAAAAACACTCTTTTCCCTGGATTTCATAACATGATATAAGCTTCTTTTTCAGTTCTTTTTTTAAGCTTATGTTGGCAAGCCTCTGGACTTGGGCCTTACAGACTTTTCTAGACAGATCTTCTGTCTAGGCAATCCCTTTTATATCCATTACTTCCATTGTCTCCATTCATCCATCATATTTACAAATTTATATTTCTAGATATAGATCTCAGCTCTGGAGTCTAGACTGATACATGTAACTACATTTCTATCAGATGTCTCAAAAATACCTCAGATTTAACATGGCCAAGACCATATTCATGTGTTCGAGTCTAACCAGTCCTCCACCAATGTCTCCTGCTTCAAAGAATATCTTTTCACATAAGTCTTAAATCTTGGTGGTCTCATTATCTTTTCCAATCTTATGCCTCCTATTCTGTCTGTCACTGTTGATTCTACCACCTGGGAATCCTAATATCCATTCACTTGTTTACTATTTCCAGCTGTCACTATTGCTTTTATGGGTTCATTAGGAGTCTACCTGAAATCTACCATTTTTCTTCTCTTAATCTTCTTATTGCAGTCAAAGTAATCTTTCTGGAGAGCAAATCTAATCCTGTTCCCTGTCACAGTTTATTAAAGGTTTTCAATGGATTGCATTGCTCTTAGGAAAAAGATTAAATTCTTTTAACATAGCCTATACATCTTTAGATAGACTATCCTCAACCTACCTCCACATATACACGCTGGACCATTTTCCTTTCCAGCACTTCTTCCTGATGCAAGGTCTTTGTACATGCTATTCCCACCAAATGGATTGGCCTTCCTCAAAGTTCTTCAAGTAAATTCTTGTTCGTTTTCATAAACCAGCTCAATTATCACTTCCTCAGGGTAGCTACCCATGACCCCCTTTGATTAGAATAATAATTCTTGTTATTTATACTATCAGAGGCCTATATCCCTCACTTCTCTAGTAGTTGTGACAGTCGTAATTTTACAAATATTTGTGTGATTCTTTGAATAATGCCTGACTTTTCTATGAGACTACAAGCTCCATGAAGGTAAAGATTATGACTTTTTTTTTTAATTTGACATAGTCCTGGTATCCATATTTGTCTGGTTTAGACTCATGATCAATAAAAATTTGCTTCATATGTGGATAAATAAAGATGGAACATTCACTGGATGCTCATTATTCAATTCTTATAAATCTCTTCCATTCTTCAGCATTCCTGAGAGAGATTTTTACAGAATAAAAAGAAAATGGTAATATAAAAATTTACTAAGCCTTATAGCACTGATAAAAGATTTATAGCTTAATGAATAATTACCTCAATAATTAAAATAAGGTTCTTGGTTTATTAATATGTTTATATTTGTGCTATTTGCCATTAGCTAAGGTAATCAAGAGTCTACTACAGTAGGTCAATATATTACAAAATATTAATATATGTCAAATGTTTAATGAAGAAGTGATTATTTGAATTTTGATGAACTAGAACTAAAACTGGAATATAAATAACTTTTTTCAAAACTATTCTAATTACACAGTCATAACATTTTTCTTGAAAGGAGATAAAAGACTTGCATTCTTTCAAATCATGAAAAGCAGATGGATGTATATTATAAGGGGGCATGGCTAATAAGCCATACAATAACTGAATCTTACTTAGAAGCATGAATTCAGAGAGGTTAAAAAATATTGTTCTAAATTTAATCTGAAATAAATGATATGCCACAAATAATCATTTAACTTATGCTTGAATATACTGCTAAGAACATTATATTAATAATACTAATAGTCACACATTTATTTAATATTTACTATATATTTAGTGCTATGTTACATGTTCCACATACATTATATTGTGTGATGTTATTACAAGTCCAAATGCATCTTTTCAAAATGAACAATTTACATTTGAAATATTCTAATTAATATAAAGTTTTGAGTATATATGAACAGATATTTGCTTTCCTATATATCTTTTATTAGGTGTTTTTGTGTTGTCATCTATACACCATATTGTAAATCTGAAAGATCTACCTAATCTAATCTTTCAAACACCTGAAGAATACTATTTTATTCCACAATTAGAAATATTATTTTAACACTAAAAATGATTTGCTTATACAATCACTCTTCTCAAGATATGATTTTCATATCCCTCAAAATACTGGTCATCTTCTTGCAAACAGAGTCTAACTCATCAGTGTTTCCTCAACTGCTATGAATAAGATAGTTTTTGAAAATGAAATTGAAGCTTGAATCATCTTTACAAGATGCAGTTATAACATTGCCTTATACTAAACTCATGGTTGACTATATTTAAGAGTGGTTTTGGTGCTTGTCTGTTTAATTTAATCTACTATTTTTTCTGTTATTTAGCTTATTACTTTCTGCTTTTACTTCCATTATTATCTTCCTTATATCTTCTTCTGTTAAAAGTTGTTGTACTTGTTCTAGCTTTTGGAAGTGGAATTAAATATTTTTATTTAAATTCTTGCATTTTTATTGATGTGGATTTTTAAGATTATGGATCACTCCTTAAGCATTCTTTATAGACTTGAATATGTAATGTTTTCATTACCACTACTTTAAGAAAGTTCCATAATTCATGTTTGTATTTCTCCTTTCATCCAAGAGTCATTTAATAGAAGCCTTTATTTCAGGTGGAAAGGTTTTTCTTTTTTCTTGTTTTGTTGTATTTTGATCAGAGAAATATATTTGTAATGTATTCCCTGAATGGAACTTAGTGGTGTTTTCTTTCTTTGTTCTTTTTTTATGATATTTTTTTCCTGTGGTTGATTTTTGTCAATATTCATATGTTTTTTGAGAAAATATATTATCAGAATGTTGTGTTTGATATATATATACAAATGTTTGTTTATTGTTATTATTTATATACATGCTATTTTTTTTTTTTAAAGATTTTATTTATTTATTTGACACAGAGAGAGAGATCACAAGTAGGCAGAGGCAGGCGGGGGGGGGGGAAGCAGGCTCCCCACCAAGCAGAGAGTCCAATGCGGGGCTCGATCCCAGGACCCTGGGATCATGACCTGAGCCGAAGGCAGAGGCTTTAACCCACTGAGCCACCCAGGCGCCCCTATACATGCTATCTATTATTGTGTGAATTTTGTTGTATTTACTGTGTTTTTCTATGTGGTGTGTCTTTGTCACTTTTCTTCTTTTGGTTTTAGAAAGGTTTGTACTTTAGTTGTAATGGTTAACTTCATATTTGTACATTTTATAGTGTCTTTACTCCCACTTTTTCCCCTTTAACCTTTAACTCTTCGATTTTTCAGTTTTAAATGAAACCTGTGACTTTCACTAATTGCCTTCACTATTGTTAATAATGATATTCTACTTCTCCCTTACTTTCCCCCTTTTCCTCCCATTATTTAATTCCATCCTTTCATTTTGAGAACCTATGATGATTTCATATTATTATTTAACCCATGTTTCTTTCTTTTTTTTTTCAAAGATTTTATTTATTTATTTGTCAGAGAGAGAGAGAGCACAAGCAGAGGGAGCAGCAGGCAAAAGGAGAAGCAGGCTCCCCACTGAGCAAGGAGCCTGATGCGGGGCTTAATCCCAGGACTCTGGGATCATGACCTAAGCCGAAGGTGGACATTTAACTGACTCAGCCATCCATGCGCCCATAACCCATGTTTCTAACCTTGTCTTAGTATCAGTTCTACAATTAAATACATCAATCCCTACTCATCTTCTGTTATTTCTTGGTTGAATGAAGCTTTTAGTCCAGTAGTTTCATCAGGAGAGGCTCAAGTGTCCACTTTTCTCTTAGTGTTTATATATTTAAAACTGTTTTGTTGTTTTTATTGTTGTTGTTGTTTTTCCCATAGCCATAAAAGGAAGCTCGAATGGACATAAAATCCTTGGTTTATTCTTTCTTTTTTGAAGTTCATGGAAGTGCTTCTCTGGTGTTGGCCTGCTTTGTGTGTTACTCCTGAGAAATCTGATAGTAGTTTAATTTTTTTGCCATTTAAAGTAATTTGGATTTTTGCCTTGAGAATGTTTTCTTTGTCTTTTAAATCTAATAATGTTTCTAAGATATATTTCAGTCTACTGTCCTGGATCAGCTTTTCTAGGAACCATAAATATATTTAAATTTTATTTATTTATTTATTTTCTGGAAAGTTTCCTTAAAATATTCCTTTAAACATTATTTCATTTTGTTGTTTTTCTTCTTCGAAAATTTCAAATATATACGTATACTCTTTGCCTATTTTTTTTACTTGATCTGTCACTCTGTACTTTTTTAGTTCGTTATTTCATTTTCATTCTCTTCTTTTATGTGTTTTACTTCAATGTCATTTAATCTATTCTCCTTTGAGCAAATTGTAATTTACGTCTTGTGTTTTCATCTTTTACATTGTTTTTCAATATATACTCTGAGGTTGTTGCATTTCTTTGTCATTTTGGCCATCTCAATGGTTAGTTTTTTAATTTCTGATTCTGCTTATTTTTCTTTAAAATAAGAAAACACACTTCAAATGATTGAGACATTTAAATTTCATTTGGAGTTTAATCTCACAATTTTATCTTTCTTTGTAGTTGTCTATATGAGAAGAACTTTGATAAACCAAAATATATGAGTCATACTTTCTCTTCTTTTGAGAGTAGTTTTGAATGGAATTTCTCCAATTATTTTTCAATTTCTCAATAATCTGTAGATAAGGTTGCTAGTTCAATAGAACTTCCATCTGTCAGTGTATTAACATGTGGTTTCTTTAATTGGACTATGTTTTTTGGGGGAGTTGGCAAGTGTTGTTTCTGTTTAGTTTTGACGAGCTTCTTAATTTTTCTCATTTACTGCCCTCATTTTACCTTCATTAAAACATCTCCAAGGAGCATCTTCTCTATTTTCCCTTCTCCTCCAGAAGTAATGCTTCCCTGAGGGTATTACCCTGACACACTTAACCTTTTAGTAACTTCCTCATAGGCAGTGTTGTGGTTTACCAAGTTCCAGGTTTGTGTTCCATGCATTAACAGTTGGTACTAAACTTTCTCTTTCTGAGGGTTATTTTAGCTCTGTTTCATGCATGTTCTCTGCTTTTTTCTTTCTTATGAGCTCATTTGCATGTTTCATGTCCTCTTATCTCACCCGCAGACTTGCAACCTCAGCTGGGACTCCAGTGTTATTTCCATCAGGATTTTATATCTATATCTATATCATATATATCTATATCTAGATATGTCAAATATATATCTACTTATAGATAATTTAAAGAATGTAGTTAATGTCTGTGTGAGATTTTCTGTGGTCATATGAGTGATTTTATTTGTATCTCTAGGTGATTTTATAATTTGAGAGGTAAGGCATGGGAAGATTCATATGCATGTGGCTACTGTTACTCTTTCCCAACTTGATCTCAAATAACACTTACTTTTAGTCATTTTTTATAATAATTATATGCATTTTATCCTTTTTCCTCGTAATCTAAAACAAGATTAATACAGTTTCTTCATGTTAAATAATTATTCTTTTTCTGAAATAAATCTTATTTTATATAACACTTGATTGTATTTTAATATGCCAACGGGTCCAATTTGAAAAGATATATTTTAGGATTTGGGGATATATCCATATTCATAAGTGATATTGGATTTTTTAAAAAGATTTATTTATTTATTTGAGAGTGAGAGAGTGAGATAGATAGCATGCACTCAGGGGTGAGGGGCAGAGGGAGAGAATCCTCAAGCAAACTCCCCACTGAGTGTGGAGCTCAGTGCAGGGCTTGATCTCATGAACCATGAGATCATGACCTGAGCTGAAACCAAGATTTGGCACTCAACCAACTGAACCACTCAGGTGCCCAGATATTGCTTTCTTTTTGTGAGCGGTATCACTGCTAGATTTTGTTGGGGGATATTCTAGCTTTATAAAAGTAATTGAATAACTTTTATAAAATGTTTTAATCATTTGTCCTATTCTTTCCTGAAAGGAATGAAGAAAATAAGTAATAACCTTTAGTAATTTATTTATAAACAATATACATATTTGGCATATTTGAAATACAATTAAAGTTGTTTTTCTTGAGTCAGTTTTAATGACAGGATGTTTTCCTTGACAATGATTCATTTCTTAAGATTTTTCAAATTAATTATTATAGAGGTATATTTATTATCTATTTAAACTTGTGAATATTTTTCCTACTTGTGGTGTATACATTTTCTCTTTCTTAATATTATCTATTCATGCATCCCACTCTATTAAACCAGACTACCAGAAGTTCATTTTTGTTTAGGTCTTTTCAAAGAACTGAGAGTTTCCCTTTAATCGGTTCTATGAATTTATGAGTTTTAAAGTATGAATTTTTACTTTATTTTAATTTAAACTTAAATAGTTTTCATTAGATTTTATTATTTTATTTATTGAATTGGATGCATGGTTCCTTATTTTAACATAATAATTACATAGAGTTTAAAAACTAATAAATAAACTAAATAAATGTTATTCAAGTAGAGTTTTGAGAATAATTTACCTGTAGTTCTTTATTTTTATTTTCTAAATAGATTATACTTTTAGTTTTTATTTCTTCTTTGCTCTAAAAAGAGTTCAGGAGAGTTGTTCTTTTTTATTTTTGTTCACTGTTTTTAATTTCCAAGTGGTTTCAAATTTTATCTTTGTAGTTGTTATTCATTTAATTTCATTGTATTTTGAACAGGTAATTTTTCAGGTATTATTAATTTTCTATAGAAATTTAAAGTTTTAGGGAGTACTTGTATATTGTCGTATTTTATAATTTGCCTATGAGCCTACTCTATCTGTAGGAAATGAATTTATCTAGTAAACTTTATTAAATGTACCATTTCTGTTGTATTAAATAAATTTTACAGATTAAAATATTTTTAAATAATTTAGCTACAATTCAAAATTAGCAGATTTGGGAGCCTGGGTGGTTCAGTTGGTTAAGCATCTGCCTTCGGCTCATGTCATGATCCGAGGGTCCTGGGACTGAGCCCCATATTCGGCTCCCTACTTAGTGGGGAGTCTGCTTTTGCCTCTGCCCCTCCTCTCCACTTGTGCTCTCTCTCTGGCTCTCTCAAACAAATAAAAATCTTTTTTAAAAAAATTATCAGGTTCTATATCAGAATCCAACTTATGTTTCTTGGTTTCTTGTGAAAATTAGAATATGTAGCAATACATTTTCATAGATCTGAGAGGCGGCTGCCCCTTTACAAAGCTCAGGAAATCTCTAATCTACTTTAACTCTCACCATGCACATACAGTTTATGCATATGTAATTATATCCAATTTTACTCATTTATCTTTACCTGTTCTCTGTTAAGTATTTCCGTTTATAATCCTCCACTTTTTCTTGCTGTTATTAGCCTAACTGATCAGCATGGTAGATTACAAAAAACAACTACAAAATTCCATACACATGCCCCCATGCAATGTGGCTATACAGCTCTTCCCCTGAGGCGGTCAAGTGTACTTCCCTATCCTTTTAATCTGGGATTAGCCAGTAATGCTTCACTCAGTGGGAGAGAAGCATTGTGATACAAGTAGAACCTTGGAAGGTTTGCACAATGGAGAGTGTCCCTTATCTTGCTGTGCTTGGAATCCTGGACCACAATGTGAATGTGCGCTAACTTACCTGCTGGGGACCAAGAAGCCATACAGAGGATAACAGTAGTGCTACTGAGCCTCAACAACAAGTGGACAATCAGATGTTATGCTTTCTGTCGAGCTCATGGCTTGCTCTTATGTGCAGTGTGTACTCTTCCAAATTAGGGCAGTTAATAGAATTTTTTCAGGGTTTCTGGGAAAGCCAAAATTTCTTAGGACTGTGCTTTCCTGAAATCTGACAATTTCTGGTTTATGGGAGGCACCTTTTCTTAATTTAAAATAACATATTAAATTTTCCTCTGTTGTTATATTTATTTGGTCATATCATCAGAAAGTTTAAAAAGGGAGGGTAGATGCTTATGCTTGCTTGAACAAGTGAATAGAAGTCTCAAAAATTCCCAAAAGTTTTATAATAGCATAGTTTGTAAAAATGTCTTCCAGACTCGGTAGACACATAAGAAGAGGAATGTCCTGGCAAGTCTTAAACATGAGAAGTTAGTGAGTATTCCTGTAAACTACTTATAAAGTTAAACATTTTCCAAGTTTTAGCTATTAAAAATGTGGGAAAAGGAATTTTCTAGCTTAGATTTCCAGTGAAATGTGTGAATTTTTTGGATAAGTTAAATCATATGAGTCCATTTAGCTCAACATGGAAGATGGTCCAATGTAAAAACAAAACATAACAGAAAAATATACACACTACAGCATTGGCCTATACGTTTGCCATCAAAAAAAAATTAGAAAGCAAAACTAAGAAGAAAAGTAAATTTGAACATGAAATTGAAAAGCAAAGTTACAAATACATTCTAGTTTTGAAAGAGTCAAAATACATAAAACCTGCCTATTCTCTTCTTATAAGTAGATGAAATGCCCACAATATCACTGGGGGAAACACCAACATAGAAGTTCCATAGTTACCAGACCCAGGCTGATAAAGCTTCCAGTGTTAGGAATTAGACTCATTTTCTCTTGTTGCTCTGCTCTCCTCAGTACATTGCTTTCAGCTCATGATTTAAGATAGTTGTTTGAGCTCTAACCATTCTATTGACATTTTAGTAAGAGGAGGAATGAAGAGGATCAGAAATAACAAGAATCTTCCCTTTAACATTTTCCAGAAGCTTCATATTATACTTCTATTTAATTTTCATTGGTTAGAACTTAGTCACATGATCACACTAGCTCAGGAGACTAGCCAGGAAATGTATACTGTGGCCAGTCTATGTCTGGCTATAATTCAGGAGTTGTAGTACTAAGAAAGAAGACAATAGATATTTAAGGACAATTAGCAATCTTTTCCACATTTCCCATATGTAACCATTGTTTCAAGATTCAAGATTGAGGCAAGTCCTTTAGACTCTTTTCTATTTTTACATATAAATGTATATATTGTTTCCCAAAACTAATATAATAAATATAATATAATGTTTGAGTAATACACATACACACACACACACACACAGCTGCTATTAGTCTTTCTAAAGCCTACAGAGAATTTTAAGCAAAAACTATTTTTGTCATCTTTAAATTTTCAGCACATAGAAAATGGTAAGTACACAATAAATGTTTATTGATTATGATGGAATTTTGATTTCCCCTTGAAAGATTTTTAGGCTGCTTCCTTTTTTTTTTTTTTTTTTTGCTTATTTTAATCAATAGATGTTTGATCTTACAACTTAGAGTACATTTAGTTGAAAATGTTTCTTGGAGCTTCCCACACTGATATTTCTAGAAGTGAATATGTTTTATTATTTTAATAGATGATGTTTTGTCACTCACACCCACAATAGTGACAAAAGCAGTATTATTAGTTTAGTTTGTATGTCAGTCTTATCTCTAAGCCTCTTCCAAGAAACCACATGCTATCCCTTCCCCAATATTCTCTCTTCACCAGCCCTCATGCCCATTCATGCAATGATCTAATTTTAAAGTCCTTCTAGGAACAGTTTAGTTTTCACTAGTCCCCAAACCCCAGCTTTTCTCTTTCAGTTTAAATATTTCAGCTTCATTATCTATATTTATATTTTATTCATATAAATATTTAATTTTTTGGATAGCATGTTTGCTAAATTTGATCAAATTTTTTGCTTTTATAGTTTTTGTATAATCTCTTTCTCCTAACTGCTTACATAATATTTGTTCATTGACCCATTTCAGCAAAATTGGGGGCGCCTGGGTGGCTCAGTCATTAAGCATTTGTCTTTGGCTCAGGTCATGATCCCAGAGTCCTGGGATTGAGGCCCACATCGGGCTCCCTGCTCGGGGGGAAGCCCACTTCTTCTCCCACTCCCCCTGCTTGTGTTCCTTCTCTCTCTGTGTCTCTTTCTGTCAAATAAATAAATAAATAAATAAATCTTAAAAAAAAAAAACAAAAACAAAATTGGCATGTATGTGCTTTTAAATTATTACTCTTATTTTTCTGACTTTTGATTTGCCGCTTAGCAATATTCATACTGGGGAAGTCATGAGGGGATAAAGATTAAGACATGGCAGTGGATGTGTATGTGTATGAATGAGTATTCAAGGCACTAGAGACAATTATAAGAATTTGATGCATTCTCATACTGAATAAATTGGAAACTATTGGAAGGCTTTGGGGAGACTGTGATATGATCTGACTTATATTTTTAAATAATCTGTTTGGCTATTGCATTGAAAATAGATTATGGTAGGAAAAAGCTACGGTATGGTGAGTAGTTAAGAGGCCATGGAAGCAGTCACAAAGACAGAAAATGGTGGCTTGCACCAGTAGTGGTGGAGTGGTGAGAAATGATCATATTTAGGATATATTTCAGATTTACAGCCAGAAAAATTTATTGAGCATACTATATGAGCTATGACAGAGAAAAAAGGAGGCAGGATAATTTACAGGTTTTGGCCTGAGTAAATTGAAGACTGGAGTTGCCGTACACTATGACAGGGAACACTGTACGTAGAACAGGTTGAGGAGAGTGAAATCAGGAATTCTGTTTTGAACATATTATGTTTGGGATACCCATTAGACATCTAAGAGAAAATGCTGAGTAGGTGGTAAGAAATAGGAATCTGCAGTTCCAGTGAGAGATCTGGGCTGAAGAAACAAATTTGGAAATGGTTTACTTATAGATGGTAATTAAATTCTTGGGGCACCCGGGTGGCTCAGTTGGTTAAACATCTGACTCTTAGTTTCAGCTCAGGTCATGATCTCGGGGTCATGAGATCCAGCCTGCTTAGGATTTTCTCTCTCCTCTCCCTCTGCCCCTCCCCCCTCTAAAAAAATAAAATAAAGTAAAAAATAAAAATAAATTCTTGAGACTGGATGAGTTCACCAGAAGCTGAAGAGTAGAGAGCAAAAGAAAGTGTTGGATGTATATTGGATCTCTCTCTATCTAGTCCCCACCCTACTCCATCTCTCATCTAGCTATCTAGCTCTTGGAGAACAAGAACTCCATGTTCGATATTTTATGTATTCCCCACAATGCCAGCTATACATTAGGCCCCAAAAAGTACTTACTGAATGCTGAGTGAGAAGCAAGCTACAAGTTATTTATAAATTGCAGTGGTTCAGGACATTTATCCTACAGCATTAAAAAAGGATTTAAAAATAATACCATTTCTGCAGTTCCCAAGAGGGAATACTGCCATCTTCAAAGGAAAGGATCATCTGAAAGAGTTTTTTAGTCATGTGGGGACTTTTTCAACTTTCTGAAAGGTCATCTTAAGGCTGCTTGTGAACAGAGCATATAGAAGCAATCTCTGCCTGAAATGCCCAAGCTGCAAATCCACAAATCAATGAAATGCAAACCAAGGATAATGACTAGAATTGAGTGGATTTTTATTTTCATTACAGTAAAATTTTCAATCATTCTAGAATTCACTTAAGACCACTATTATAGATGCTTTTAGAGCTCCAGATCAGGAGAATATAAGTTCTTTGTAAATGAGAAAGAACTAGCTCCCAGAAACAGTTTGTCTGTGAGAAGTGAATCTATACTTGCTATTCTCTTAGTGATGCTGTGCCGTATTAAATGAAATAAGAAATGGGTAAGAGATACATTCAGATATCCTCATACAGGTATCAGGAGCCTCTGTAGTCCCCTCCTCCCTTAATACAGTTGAGTCTTTTTTTTTTTTCTGTCTTAATGTTTTACTAATCCTGATACCGTTGAGTCTCATTAGAAGCTCAGTTGTTTGGGTTTTTTTGTTTTGTTTTTTTGTTGCTGTTTTATAAGGTTTATTTGTTTGAGAGAAAGAGACAGAGAGTGCACAGGGGAGGGGCAGAGAGAGAGGGAGGGGGAGAGAATCTCAAGCAGACTCCACCCTGAGCGTTGATCCCAAGGCATCCGTCTCAGGACCCTAAGATCATGACCTGAGCCGAAACTGAGTCAGGCGCTCAGCCGACTGCGACAGGTAGGCGCCCTAAGTCGTTTGTTTTCTTCTTCTTCTTCTTTTTTTTTTTCCTTTCTTTCTTTTTTTTTTTTAAAGATTTTATTTATTTATTTGGCAGAGAGAGAGAGATCACAAGTAGGCAGAGAAGCAGGCAGAGAGAGAGGGGGAAGCAGGCTCCCTGCTGAGCAGAGAGCCCCCGATGCAGGGCTCAATCCCAGGACCCTGAGATCATGACCTGAGCTGAAGGCAGAGGCTTTAACCCACTGAGCCACCCAGGCACCCCCAGTTGTTTGTTTTCTAATAAGGGAAATCTTTATTTATTTTAAAGCCTGTCACTATAATATCATTAAATTACAAAGATAAAACTCAAAATGATTAATACTTAAAACAAGTGAAATCTATAGTATCTAAATGGCAGGCAAGAGTAAAGTCCAATTATCTCTCAAAGTATGGTTCTATTTCTAAATATTCTTTCTGATATTATGAATTTAAAATAAATTCCTCACATGAGGTTGGTATATTTACTGCTAGATGCGAGCAAATTTTTAAAGATCTAAGTATGGTTTTGATGTTGTAATAAAGGATGTTTTTGTTTCTCTTCAATATTAAAGTTGCTCTTTGTATTTAGTAGATAAACTGTTTAACATTGCAAAACACAGAGAAAGAGGGGTTCATTCTTTATTGCATCAACTGCCTTCCTAGGCCACAATAAATTTTTATTATACTCTTTCACTTCTGCATATTTTTCTGTTTATAATTTCCAGATTAACACCGAATGAGCACCCTAATGGGATGAGCATCCTAAATAAAAATGTCCAATCAAGCTAAACACAATGCCCTAAGATTATGTCCATAGAACCATATAGCATTTCATGGTTGAAATGTTCTTTGAAAATTACTTCGAATACTCTCACTCAAATCTGCACTCTCTTTTATGCCTGGAAGTTATCTTGCTTTTTAATTTTACCCCTAAACCATGATATGAGACAGATGAAAATCTAGGTAATAGACGGCAGTGAATGCCAATGGTGAATTTCAGGATTTATGTATCCTTAGTTATGAGATTTTCTCATCATAACCTCAGTCTTTATATCACCTTGACTTGGACTGATGAAGTAGTTTGTTAATTTACATCCTATAACCTGCCATATCTTTTTAATTCTATACATATCTTTTTAATTCTATACATATTTTACTGAATTGTGGTTTGTCCTTGCCTATAAGTTCTCTTCAAACCTGAGAGGTACTCCTGGACAGTATCATTCCCTTTGGCAAATACTCTCTGTTCTTTAGCTTTGAGTCAAGACTTATTATTCACTAGTTATCTGTGCTTGCCGTCTATTAAACCAAGTACTTAATGATTCAAGTACTTTATCTGATTGAATTGCTCCTTACTGTTTGTAATGTCTGCCAATTAAATATCACCTGCAAATTTAGAAAATTGCCCCTACAACCATTCACTAAGTCATTTGCATCTACATAATTTATTTCCTTTCACAGATCTCTTTTTATCCTTCTCCTTCATCAGTGATAAAGTCATTCCTTATCAACAACAAATATTGTTGGCCATTTTCTTCTTGTCTACTTACAGACATACAGCTTATACGTCTCCTACATCTATGCCCTAGCTCCATCCTATATGTATATACAGTGGATTATTTTTGAGTACTCATCATTCAGACAAATAACCATGCATTCTTATAGCCACATGTATTTTTTGAACTTCCTGCCTGACTATAGCTGACATACTCTGGGAAACTCAATTAGTCCATTAATATCTGTTTAATTTAAGAATTAAAATCTTAGTCATTGTCCAATTTAAATTCTCTATAGGGACTTCTTTCCTCTGTATGTATTTTACCCTGACTCCCTTTGCAAAGCTACCTTTTCATTTCACAAGGCTTGTAAGCATTTGTCACTGTAAGGCATAAGTGTGGGGAGGAATTCTTTGGTGAATGAAGTTTCATTGGTAGATACAGATATTTTCAAGGCCGGTTTGCAATAATGGAAAGATATAATGGAAATATATAAGGATTTTTTGTGATCACGTGGCCTATCTGTCTTTAGGCACCCCACTAAGAATCCTCTTTGTCTACGAGCATCACTCCTTGTACACTGCCTTCTCCTGATCCCTGTAGGTGGCTTGTTCAAGAAGCAGCTCCAGCCTTCATCCCAGCTCACTACTCCTTGTCTAAGACCAAGGGAATTATTCCAAACTTAACTTCTTAGGGAATGAGATGACAATGGTGATAACTGTTACGCCTCCTGAAACTTGTTCTGGTGGCACTGATAGGCCCAATTTTATGGGCCTCTCTTTATGCCTGATGTCTTCCCAACTGCTCCTAGCACTCCCCTCTCCAGTGTGGATGGGAAAGGGGGCAACTCACTATATAGTCAGGTCTTCTGAACTCTCCTCCCAAAGTGAGTTCTCTCTTCCCTCTAGCGTTTTGGTTTCTCCTAGTAGCAAAATAACACCAGCCCTCCTTATCTAGGCCCAAGTGCAATAATTTAAGACCTTAAATAAGCATTTTGTGTATGATCTTCATGTTAATCCAAGACTCCCAATTTCATTTTTATAGTGGAGATGAGAAGAATATCTGTATTTCCTAAACCTTGGGGCCATAGACATCATTCATATGGGTTCCAGATGAATATTTACTAATTGCTCCTAGACATTTGCATTGGGATGTTCTTCAGGTAGCACAGATCAAAATGTCTACAGCCAAGCTCTGTATTGCAGTTGTCCTTTTCCAGCCTGCTGTCCTTCTAAATGCCCTATGTCTGTCATCAAAATGTCCATCTGCTTGTTCTCCTCTGCCAAATTCCTCACCAAATCTCAAAGTTTCCTTTTATCTTCTCCTCTAAGTAATAAACTTCTAGTAATTATATCTTGGTTTATTGATTGTTTTCTCAAACTCATACTTTTTTACTAATCTCCTATTGGTACTGTTTTAGTTTAGACACTCCTTTATTCTTCTCTAGATTGTTGGAGAAGCCATTTTGTCTTTTTCGTACTTCACTCCATGCTTCCTTGGCCCTACCTCAGCTATCTTTCTTAAACATAAATTAAATCTCATTTTTCTCTTATGTAAAAACGTTTCATAATTTTCACTGGCTAAATGATAAAGTCTAAGCTCTTTAGCATGGCAAACCTGCTTTTCTATTTATCCCTATTGTTCTCTCTCACACTCCTACTCACCTTTGAGACCTAGCTCAAATTTCTCCTTTTCTGTGAAATTTTTTTAGCTCCCCAGGCAGGGGCTGCCACTTCACCCCTGTGTTGCCATGGTATCCTGTATGTACTACTTTATGGCATTTATCACACTGTGTTTTAATTATTTATTTACACATGTGACTTCTATGTAAATTATGAGATCTTTGAAGGCAGGAACAATGTCTTCCATTTCTTTGTATCTATGATGCTAGGCATGGTGCCCAGAATATAGCATGTATTCAAAAATGTGTGGGGATGAACAGATGAATATAGGGCATTCTTCTTGGTATACAAAATAAATACAACCTCAGCCTTCTGGTTTCCAAAAATGCAAAGAAAAGATCTCTCTCTGTGTCTCTGTTTCTGTCTCTGTCTCTTTCTCTCTGTATGTGTGTCTATGTTCCAAAAGGGCAGTTGGAAAAGAAGTAGAATAGATGTACTCAGAAGACAGGATTATCAAGATATGGGAATGGTTTGAAAGCCTTATGAGTTACTTTGGGTTGAAAATTTATGGAGATGAACTGAGTAAGGACAGTCAAGGCAGATTGAAGCTGAATGTGATCTATATGGAATATGATAAAACGTAAGAAGGAGGTGAGACACAGATTGCAGAAAATGGTATGTGCTTCTCAGGAGTGTTAAGCTTTTTTAGAAAGGGAAAGAAGAGAGAGGTTTTTGAGAAAGAAGTGAGAGTTTTTGAGAAGTTTAGAAGTGCAAAAGTTTTTAGGCCACTCCCCAAATCCTTCTCCATATAATCTTTTTTGTCTTCTACTCATACCCAAACTCCATCTGAAACTTCTTTAAATATGCAGGTCTTAAAAACGTGTGTTGAACTGTTTCTGAGTATTATTTTCCTCACCGTCATGTGGCTTGGTTTATTAAAATGCTTTAATGGCAAAATTTACAGTAGAACTCTCTTCCCCTCTGTATACTGGTAAGGGAGTTAAGAAATTGGATTCTAGATGCAAACTGCCTGGGTTCGAATTCTGAATTTTCTACAACTTGGCTAAGTGACCATGAGCAAGTTACTTTATCTTTCTCTAACTCTGTTTCATCATCTGAAATGTTGGGATAATAGTATAGAGAGCTATTACATGCAAAGTATATAGAATTGTGTCAGCAACAGTAGGCTTTATATAGTTGCTAATAATTATTATTTGGTTGATTTCAAACTGTTTTTTTAATTCCCCTTAGTACCTGTGTTAATTGCCAATGCTATCAAATATATTGTTGACTGAAATATGTACCTCTCATTCTAATAATGTTCTATTTTTATTGAGAAACAGGCATATAAAAAGGTTCCAAGCTATATAACACAGAGATGTGGTTTTTCCTTACAAAAGTACTAACTATTCATATTTCATATACTTATCATTTTTAACTTTTTAATTGCCCTATTCTACTACAATATATTTCCTTTTAGATTTATATTGCTTATCAGTTTCCTTTCTTGAAACTCTAAATTCATATCTTTTATAGCTTTACCTACTGGCAACTTAGTATTTTCTTTCTTTCTTTCTTTTTTTAAGATTTTATTTATTTGTCAGAGAGAGAGAAAGCACAAGCAAGGAAAGCAGCAGGCAGAAGGAGAAGCAGACAGAGGGGGCACAGGCAGGGAGCCTGATGCAGGACTTGATCCCAGGACCCTGGGATCATGACCTGAGTTGAAGGCAGACACTTAACAGATTGAGCTACCCAGGTATCCCAGTCTTAGTATTTTCTTATGGATTTTATGACTTCCATGTAGCAGTGAAGCAGTGATGCTAACAATCCCTCATACTTTTGAAAATATTTTCTGACCTGTTGTTTGTAATTCAATTTAGTTATTATAGTTTTTGATTTATTGATGAATTAAATTTTTGTGTACATGCAACTCCTGATAGTTTCCATGTAATTTATTACATTATTTTAAACCTCTGATGGATATCTTTTGTTTTGTCTGTATGATATCCATTCTCCCCTTATTCTGATAACAGCATCCCAATTTTCTTGGGGACTAAGCATTCCCTGATGCTTACTTCATGTACTACATTGAGCCTTAGTGCTCAAGGTCACCACATGGTGCAGGCCTGGCACCGAGGGTACTGCCTTTCCTGGCCTCTGGCTGAGCACTGACATGTCTATACAACTAAGGTTCTTTGTAAGAACTGTTGGTAAAAGAGAATCTGTTTTCATACTGGGATAGATAAAAGAATGAAATCTAAGTCTGGATCTGCTGAAAATTCACTGTGCTAACAACAAAGGAAAGCCTGCCTGAGAATTGAGACAACACAAAGGAAAGTAGTGTTGAGAGATGGAGAGAGAGAGAGAGAGAGAGAGCAAGGCCTGAGGAAGTGAGCCTGGATCTCCTTCCTGGATAGTTGTGGGACACTCAACTGCCTTTTCTTCCTCCCTTCCTTCTTTCCTTCCTCCATCCCTTCCTTCTTTTTTAAAAAAATTTATTTATTTTGAGAGAGACAGAGAGAGAAAGCACATGCACACACCAGCAGGGGATAGGGGGGCAGCCAGTGGGGGTGGTGGTGGGAGGGCGGTGTGGAGGGGCTGAAGCAGAGGGAGAGAGAGAATCTCAAGCAGGTCCCCCTGAAAGGGGGGGGGGCTGATTTCATGACCCTGAGATCATGACCCTGAGATCATGACAAGAGCCTAGCTGAAACCAAGAGTTGGACGCTTAATGCACTGAGCCACCCAGGCGCCTCCAACTCTTTTCACTCCAGCTGGGTTGCTATTTGTAATCAAAGACACCTAATTAATCTAGCTTGGAAAATACAGGAAGGTTATTTTTAAGATAGAGAATTCCTGAACCTGCTTTCAAGCAGTGAGGAAGGAGGAAAGATGTGAAAAAGACTGAAATGTAAAAGAAATAAGAAAAAAGGAAGGTAGAGAGGCAATTTAAATTTCATTCCATGCTGATTAGCCTCAGATGTATCTGTCCACCCCAGATTCCTTACCTGAACTCTAGACTTGTATTTCAAATTACCTGTTTTGTTTTATGTTTGGACAACTCCAAATAGTTGTTAAGAGAATCAGCTCTGAAGTCAAACAATTTCCACTCATATTCTTATTCTTCTACTAATTAGGTGTGTACCTTGAGCAAGTTGCTTAGACTCTCTGTCCATGTGTTTTCTTATCTATGCAATGGGATTAATAGTTGTATAGATTTCACAGAATTGTTTGAAGATTGAAGGAATCAGTACCTATAAAGTTTTGGAATAGCACTGGGCTATTTTAAAATATTAATTACTATTTTTACTCATTTCCAAAATATTAGTTTTGATTCCACACTCATCACTCTCCACTCAAATATTTCTTTCCTTAGTTTTCTCTATGTCAGTAAATGGTCCCATTCTCAATTCAATGATAGTGAAGTATGAGTGACTTAACATAATGAGCTATATAATCCATGGACTAAAAGCTTAAAATGATAGTGGCAAAAGCCCAAGTTCAGCCTCTCAATAATGAAGGAAACTTCTTTCAAATAAGGCCAAACTGAGCAGGGTATGATAGGTTGATTGATTTAATTAAAGAGTAATTAGATGCCTTTGAAAGATTTTAGTTAGGAATGTGTTATTATGTAATGAATGTCTTAAAATATCATTTGACTGCTTTTCATTCTTTTAAGTACAAATATTTTCTAGATAATGAGGTTTCAGTGTTAAACCAAATGTATAAAATCTTTGCCTCAATTAAGCTTACATTTTATCAGTGGAAGACAAATGAAAGAATAGGTACATAGAGAGATGGTGATGGGTGTTACAAATTACAACAAAACAGGATAAGGGAATAAGTAGTACAGAGGGTAAGAGTTGTTTCAAATGGGGTGGCAGCAGAAGTCCTCTCTCAACTTGTCAGCAGAGACTGGAAAAAATGAGGTGGAGAAAGAGAGATATCTGGGGAAGAGCACTGTAGGAAGATTGGACCGACGTACAAAAGGCCTACTTCAGCAAGTGTGAGGAAGAGCAAGAAAGTCTGGGCTTGCAGCATGATAATGAGAGAGAGATAAATGAGGTCACAAAGAGGGTGAGCAGAGCAGAAGATATAGATAATTTTAAGGATGGTTTTTACACTGCGTAGGATGGGAAGGCTATCAAATGGCTTTCAACAGAGGAGTGACTGGACCACTCTGGCTGCTGTGTTATAAATATACTAAAAAAGAAAAAAAAAATCTTAAAAGAGACACTGATAAAAATAAACAAAAAATCCCCCAACTATATAAAAATACATTGAAGACAGTCCAGAATGGGAAAAGGGCGAATTATGGGAACCCTAGGGCTACAGTACAGAGGAGAGAGGACCATGGCTAGAAGTAAGGTAGTGAATGGAGTCAGAAATGGGGAAACATGGGAACAAAGGAAGACTTTTTCTGCTGCAAGGGCCTGAAAAAATAAGATATAAAGCCTTGATTGAGTGAGAAGGTATCTTTGGCTTTGTTCTTTCTCTTTGCTCTTCCTCATTTAATCTACCAGCAAATCCTGTTTCTCTTTGCTCTTCTCATATAACCTATCAGCAAATCTTGCCAGCCTAATTTCAAAATATATGTTGAAGTCTTTATTTTTTTTTTTAACGTAGTACCTGAGAAAGATCTTACAGTCTATCAGAGTCAGCAGATAAGATGAGGCCCATTTGCCTTCCCTGGAACACATTCTTAATTCATTTTCTCAGTTAATCTTCACAACAACTGAATTCCACAGATATGGACAATGCAACTCAAAGAGATTAAAGATTCCCAGAGGTTCACATGGCTAACTATGTGTTACCAGGATCCACAACTAATGTCTATTTAAATCCAAAGGTTATGTGTTGCCACTAAGGATCAGAGGGTAAGTGAAAGGATTTGGAGGCTGAAAAGTAAGAAATCTAGGGACTAACAATAGATTCTCAGTCTTTGCAGTAAACCATGAGCTTTAATCCTGAAAATTAAAAAATGTATCAAGGATGGAGAGTCAGACTAGGAATAGAAATTTGAAAAGTATGGACAATGTTTGTAATTGCAACAATGGAGATCAAAATAAAGAATCAATATCTAATGAATTAAAGAACATTGGAGAATCAGTGAAGGCTCTATTGATGACATTAGCTCCTATGGTATTGAAGTGAACCAGTTGGCCAGGTGCCATGACCTTTCATAACAATAACCCATTATCCATGTGCAGGATCACAGAAAATGGGAATGGGGATGAACAAAGGAGGCATAGAAAAATATCAAGAACCCGAGGACGGCTTAGGCAAAAATTTATCTTTATTTTGAGTGAGAATTTCCAGAAAGTGAAATTACTTTCATCAATTTAATGATTTACAAAAAGCCATGAAGTTTGTCTGTTTTCTCAGATATTCAAGAAACCTGGTTTCTGTTATTGGTGAGACTCTATGCATACCATTCTTCCATTTTGTTTTGTTTTGTCAATTGCGTATGTGTGCTTTTTTTTTTTTTTTTTTTGCGTATATGTGCTTTTTAAAGGAGACTTGTCTTAGCACTTCCATCAGACAGACTTCACAATATTTTCTTCTCATGCATTGAAAACTTTGAGACCTGGCTAATTATTCCTCTTCACTCCCAAACCTACCAACCTCCTAACAGATTCCAGTATCTGTGTAGATGTCCTGCACAGCAATCATTTTGGGCCATATCTTAAAAATGACTTTATTTTTTAAAGAAATTTTAGGTTTACTGGAAAATTGAGCATAAAGTACAAACAGTTCTAATATACCACTCCCTTTCTCTGGTATGCCTCTCCTCGAGCACAGTTTTTTGTTTTGTTTTGTTTTGTTCTATTATTAGCATCTTGCATTAGTATGGTACATTTGTTACAACTGATTTACCAATACTGATGCATTAACTGAAGTCTATAGCTTACATTAAGGTGCACTGTTTCTATGGGTTTTGGCAAATAATGTCATGTATCTACAACTACAGTATTATACAGAACAGTTTCACAGCTCTAAAAATCCTCTGTACTCCACCTATTCATCCTTCATCTTGTCCCATTGGGCCATTTTAAACCACAATTCCTTTTGTCTTCTCTAATATTCTGCCATTATCTAAAAGTCAGCTCTACATTTTACCCCTAGAACTACTAGATTTCATTCTCTGGTTACCTAGATCCATCCTACCATCTGTTTTATATTTTCAGTTATACTTTATCTGGTTTTCAGCCTCATCTTGACATTCTGACTAATTTTTCCAAAATTTTATCCAGGTCTATCTCCCTAGTCATGATCGTGCTTCCTTGAATATTTTGCTTTTCTTTTATTTCACTCCTTGCCAAGTTTATCCACCATCTCTCAACCTTGATATGGATGTTGTAATCTTCTCTGCTCTTACACTTGGGCATTAAAGAAAGTCATGCTTGTTTAGTGTCACATTGCTCTTACACTTGGGCATTTAATCCCAGCTAAAGGAAGTCACACTGTTGTTGAGACACACATTGCTGCTAGTCTTAGCAGCAATGAAAAGTGTCAGTCTTACAGAAACTTTTGCTCAATCCTCAGCAACACTGATCCATCCTTTTATCTATTTTGATTTAGCAGTCACTATCACTTCCCTCAATAGCTATTTCAAAGCCTTCTACTTCCTTGTAGACTATTTCATAATACCTGTCCCCATTACTGTCAACAGACTTCATCTCCTATTGTTATCAAGACATTTGAAGTGACGAGATATGATCTTTCTCAAGCTCCCAACCTCTTGTCTGTAAATTTAAGTGTTACCAGACACATTCTTAAAATGTTTTTTTCAGTATCAAAGAAACATCTTTACCCCATTAAAAGCAGTTCTCAATCTAAGCTTTTATTGTATTTTCCCTGGAATCGTTCACATATTAACTTCCTTTCCTTACATTAAATTCTCATTCTTTATTTTTCTTTCTCAGTTTATAATTATATTCAGGTTTCTCTTAATCTAAAAACAAACCAGCAAAAACTCCACCAAAACCAGTGACTTCTGAACTATTATCTCTTTCTCTTTTTATCCCCACCCAAACATTCTAGAAGAGTATTATATACACATGTTGCTTCCACTTTTTCACTTCCAAATTTTTCCATCTTCTTTGGCAGTCTGGCTTCTTTCCCCACCCCTGCTGCCACAAGAGTTGTGGCTTAGGTCACCAACAACTTCCAAAGAGCCAACCTAGTAGACATTTGACAGTCCCTATGACTTAGAAATTTTTGACATTGCTAATCATAGCTTATTATTTTTTTTAAGCTCTCTTAGCCTAACTGACCTCTTCTCCTGTGCTTTGGTCATGCTTCTCTGATTATTCTGTTGTTTTTCTTCATAAACTCTTCTTTTTCCATCAGTTCTTAAGTGGTGGTCTTCTTCAGGGTTTCAACCTAAGATCAGCATGGTAATCTTCTTACTGTATGATTTCTTCTTTGCAATCTCATGCATTTTCATGCTATCAGCTACCACTCATGGGCTTATGACTCCTAAATATATGCCTCTTTTGGGGACTTTTTGCTGAGATTCAGAGTCTTCTATATCTGTGAATATTCCACAAACACATCCAACTCATCCTATCCTTGCTTGGAGTCCTATAAAGGCCTCCTTAATCTTGGCCTGCTCTCTGTGCTATTTCTCACCTTTCTGACTTTGCTTATGCTCCCTTGTCTGTCAATAGATATCCCATGCTTTTTGCTAATCCCACTTCACCTGGATGATACAACTTATTATACTGTCATGAGTATACACATCTCCTCCTTTAGGAAGTTTACCTCTACTTTACTGTCATAGCTTTCATAGCATTCCACGCATGCCTCTAACATTGCACTGTATTGTAGTTATGTTTAATGTGTATGTTTCCCATTAGGCTAAGAGGGCTGTAAGGGCAAGAACCATGTTCTATTTATCTTTATGTCTCTAGTGTCTAACTTACTGCATAGAATACAGAGACCACCAATGAAACATGTTTATTATACATGCTCTTATCTTAGTCACACTTGCATTCCTCCATTGTACCTTGACTATGGCATTAATACTTTTAACTGGCATATGTTTAAAAACATTTACAAAGCAACCACATAAATATATGTTTATGGTGAATACATTGATGAATTAAAATATCTGTGATAGAAATATATTTACCTTTTAAGACTAAAGAATTGCAAAACTTCATGTCAACCATTTAAAATGAGGAAACCTCTATAGCCTAGTGCAGATAATTTCTTCTGTTCAGTCTGGGGGACACTTTCTTCCTCAGGAAATGACATTATTGGCACTATAATCACTAAATAGTGTCTGTTTTTATTATCAATTTCAATATTATGATATATCTACCTTTGAAAATTTCTTTATGCTTGTGAATTATGAAAGGAGGAAAAGGGAAAAAAAGCCCAGTATTGGTCCAGAAATTTAGAAATGGGAAATAAGATTCTAAATAGGGCTATTTTAACTTTGAAACATTACTGTGATTAGTTGCATGCTAAGTATAAATATTTCATCCCAATTTTACAGATCTATAATTTACTCTACTTGCTCTTCCTTCTGTTCTGTTTCCTGAGTTCTGGCTTTATTCCATTGTTATATCTGTTTTCCTTGGGGGTGAAACTCCTGCCATATAATTTAACACTTGGTATCAGTTAGGGTGAAGCAATATCAAACTTTTTCTTCATATAACCTTCAAAGGAATTTCTAAACTAGGTACCTCTTCACGTTTATATTGACATATTAAGTTTACATATGTTTAGACAACTTCAAAGTGTGTAGTTTCTAGACAGAATTGGTCATTTATCTGTTTCTCTCAACCCCACTCCTTCCGTTTTTACTCTGCTATGTACTGTGTGCCTTACAGGGATGGAAATCTGCACACTACTTTTTCCAGGCTCTTCTGCCATCTGGCCTCTTCTTAATTTCTACCAGAGTGAAGCTGCTGAGGATGTCAGAAAGAAGAAAGAGCAGAGCCTTCTGTTTTGAATGGTCATTTCAGGGGCTGTAGCAGCAGTGGCAGGAGGTGATCCCTGACTCCAGCATCTGAGGCAGAGGCAGCATCTTCGTGGCAGCCCTGGTTAAGCCCTGCGTATCTTCTTTGGGAGATACAGTCAACTGGACCAGAAGTGACTCCTGATACCTTGATTATACTCCTTCTCTTTTGTTCTTCCATTCCTTCTAATGTCTTTGTGATCAATCCCTGTATTCAATCTCTTCTCTTTGCAATTTCAAGAGTGGTTTCTGTTTTCCTGACTGTACATTGATTTATGTGTGTTCTGTTGTAAATATTAACAATGTAAAATAAAATTTTCAAGTCCTTCCTAAAAATGTATTCAACTGTCATAGTGATTTAAAGATTTTATTTATTTGTCAGAGAGAGAGAGAGGTCACACGTAGGCAGAGAGGCAAGCAGAGAGAGAGGGGGAAGCAGGTTCCCTGCAGAGCAGAGAACCCAATGCGGGGCTCGATCCCAGGACCCTGAGATCATGACCTGAGTGGCGGGCAGAGGCTTTAACCCACTGAGCCACCCAGGCACCCCTATCATTGTGATTTAAACCACCACTTTTCTCTAATAGGAGAAACATCTACACCATTTTTAAGAATTTTTGAACTCTATTTATATTCCATTCTACCTTCACAAAAGTTTTATCCAAATATAATATAAATGCATGCCTAAAAGTCTTTTCTTGATCACCAAATCATATTTTTTGCAACAAACACATGTATGCAAATTAAAATTAAAATCTCGAATAACCTGTGACCAGAAATTTCAGGTGTAAAACATTTCTTCTGAACTGAGTCATCATTATATTTGTATACAATATATTGATTCATGGGCCATAAAAGTGAAACTTTATGACATTGATAGAGCTTTTATTTTTTAATTAATTTGAACATCCCATGAGTCAATATTAATTATGGTTCGAATGAAGTAAGGGTGAGCATTATGCTATATATTTTCATTTTGTAAGAACCTTGTCCAAATGAATGGATAAAAGAAAATAGAAGGTGTGTTTGTTTTGTTTTGTTTTGTTTTTAGCAATGCCATTCAATTCCTTGAAATTCTTCCTTGCTATATGTGGAAAATCACTGTGATCTCTTCATCAAAAAAATTCTCTTTAATGATCTAGCATTTGACAATTTAAGTTTTACTTTCTTTTACTATTTCTTTTAATTTTTTTTTTTAGATAAAAGCATCTAGCTTATAAAGGGATGCAGTGACACCAGCATTTCTATTGTGCCTTAGTTTGGTGCATCAGAGAATATTTACACCTAGAGCCACATGTCATAAAAAGATTTTGTATGCATGAAAGATATGCCCTTATTTTATATAGTAAGAGAGGGGTGATTATATAAAGGATAAGGGAAATAAGAAACACCAAGGTCGTGTTTTCAGGTAGATGACTTTTAGGAAAGTTTACTTATAGAAATTGAGAATATGGAAATTTATTTCCTGTCAAGCTACCTGTATCAGTTTGCCCCTTAAAACGTCTTCTAGTACAATACAAGTAAGGTATGAAGCTAAATAATAGAACACTCAGCTATTTTCCTAAATTTTTTTGTATTTCTATCCTAAACTTTATTATTTCCTATATAATTTTCTCTCCAGTTTTCCCAATTTTGTTCTTCTCTTTTAAGCCAGAAGAAAATAATTTATCAGTCACATTAACTCACCTTAACAATTTCTCCTGTTCTAATCAGAACATATCTCTCAATTTTCTATTTTACATTGAAACATCTTTTGGCCAGCCATGAGTTCTCATAAATTTTAAGAGCATATTAATTATAGAAAGTTATAAAACTAGTAAGGCAGATGAGGAATAGAGAAGACTTTGCCAAATTCTTAGTTTTTGTTGTTGTGTCTTCATTTGTTTTGTTTTTTAGATTCCACATATAGATGAAATCATACGGTATTTGTCTTTCTCTGACTTATTTCACTTAGCATAATACCCTCTAGGCCCATCCACGTTATCACAAATGGTAAGATCTCATTTTTTTTTTTTTTAAGGCTGAGAAATATTTCATTGTGTATATATACCACATCTTCTTTATCCATACATCTATTGATGGACACTTAGGTTGTTTCCATGTTTTGGCTATTGTAAACATTGCTGCAATAAATACAGGGGTGCATATATCTTTCTAAATTAATGTTTTCAGTTTCTTTTTGAAAAAATATTTTATTTATTTATTTGAGAGAAAGAGAGTGCATGAGCAAGGGGAGGGGCAGAGGGAGAGGGAAAAGCAGACTTCCTGTTGAGCATGGAGCCTGACACAGGGCTCACAGGGCTCCATTCCAGGATTCTGAGATCATGACCTGAGCTGAAGGCAGACGCTTAACTGACTGAGCCACCCAGCTGCCTCAATGTTTTCATTTTCTTTAGGTAAATACCCAATGGGGGAATTACTGGATCATATGGTATTTCTATTTTTAGTCTTTGAAGAACTGCCATACTTTTTCCACAGCAGCTGCTCCAATTTACATTCCCACCAACAGCATACAAGTGTTTCTTTTTTTCCACATCCTCACCAATGCTTGTTATATCTTCACTTTTTGATACCAGTCATCAATGTGAGGAACGTTCTTGGTTTTTAAAATAGACTTCAAACATATATTTATGGAATTATTTGCTCTCTCTGGCTGTACGTTCCTCTCTAAAAATCATGTTATATACTGAATCCCTAACTTCTGGTTTTAATGGAAAGGTCCTTTAACATGAGATCAACTCAACTCTGAAACATGAGTGCCATCTCTGGAAAAATCAAATACCTCAGAAACTTTCCATGTTTCTTCTTTGAATCTTTTTTAATATGATAGTCTGTCCATAATCATTATCACAGACTCCTAGAAACATTCTTTTAATTTTGGTTTTCTCTTAGGAAGATAGACAATTAAGTGGACCCATGCAGTTCAACCTATGTTCTTTAAGCGTCAACTGTGTTTACTGTTATTTAAAATATTATTAGATTCATGAAAAATGTCTACACTAGCAGAAAATATGTAACAGTAATACATTCATTTTTCTGGAGCTCTGTCATAACATTATTATGCCATTTCAACAGTGTTATTTTGCTTGACAGGGGTAAATAATCCTGAAGAAAATTTCAGTATGATGATGAATCTTGTTGGATAATCTAAATCACCTTATGATATTTTATTGAATTATCATTTGTATAATTGAATTCAGATTTTTAATTTCTGAAAATTAGAATTTACATTTCTATTAATAATAGAATAAAGTTAAGGAAAATGTTATGTACCCTCAACATCTTGTCAGTCATTCTATAATGCTGACTGTTCTTTCCTCCTTAAAATGTCTTCCCTTGGCTTTCATGACACCACATTTTCTCTATTTTCTTCCTATCTTTGCCTTCTCCAACGAACTTTTAGGTAGGCTTATCTTCTGCATCTAAGAAATATCTAAATATTTCTCAGAGCCTAGTCAGAATGACCAAATATCTCTGTGAATAAAATAAAAATCTAGTTGCAATAAACAGAGTTACAACTTTTCTGACTAAAAATCATATGTCAGTTGCTTTCTTTAAGCCTAAATTTTTGCTTTCTAAAAGGACTGCACTGAACTTAAGTTATCATACAGTAATGGCATGCCCTTACATGAAAATGAAAACAATTAAATTGAATGTTAATGAAGACTCGCATACTATTGCTTATGTGTGGTTGTTATATAATAAATTCTTAAAGTGTTTTAAGTTATAGTTTTAAGTAGTCTTCGCATTAGCATTCTTGTATTCCTCACTTCAAAGATGAGAAAGCAAGTCTCAAGAATGTAACTAACTGGAGTAAGCCCACAAGTCTAAAAACAGCATCAACATTAGACTAATTTTCATGCTTTTTTATCATCAACTTGCATTTAGCAAATGAAGTTTGTTAGCAAAATAACTCATTAAGAATTTTATCCATTCTCTGTAAAGCAATTTTTATATTGCTTTTTAATAATGCCTGTGCCTTTCTTTAACCGTTGTTTTAACATATTGCTTATCTGGGTTCAGATCAGGTAGGACCTCTCAGAGATACAAAGGCAGAATACAAAGGGTGTGTGGGTTTTTAATAGAGGAATATAAGATAAATTATCATAGTTCTAATAAGAGGAATGAGAATTGATCATTCCCTCTTTCCTACTGAAAATATTGATATTAATGTTTTTCAAATAAGATTCCATGTGTAATTGGTTTAATAAATAAAACAAACTCAGTAAGATTTTAAAACAGATATAAAAATTGCATTATTACTTTTCTTACAGTACCTTCAAAACATTTTATTTTTTTCTCTTCCTCATGTCTTGGAAGTAACTTATTCAGATCCTTTAGCTCTCTGAATACGTTTAAGTATTTCAGAAATAATTCCAGTTCTGGCAATGATCAGATAGTTTTTACTGAATTAACTCAACAAAGAATAACAATTATAAATTCTGTATCAAATTTAAAAACACACAAATTAAAAGGACTGGAGATAAACCGAAAGAAGGAAGAAACTGAAGGGTATCTGATTCTTGAAAAATGGTAATTGCATTAGGTGAGATCCACTTTTATACAGTTTATTTATTGAAGACCTACCTCAGTTTAGATGACAAGAGGTACTAGAGCTCAAACAGAAGAGTCTTATTAGCTTTAAGTCTCAGGAAATGGAGTCTGAGGCAGTCAGGGTGGCCAGAAATTAAAAGGGAAATCACAGACAGGAGAGAGTCATGGAAGAATGAGCCAAAAATTTGTGAATAAGCTTCCCTCAAGTCCTTGGTTGACTCCTAAACTGCACATGCATGAGGACGACTTTTTAAAAAATCAGCAGAAAGCAACAACCAGAAGACTAAAAGAGCTGAACAAAGATTATAATTACTGCTTATGACAGGGAAGATAGAGATAAAATTTTGAGTCCCTCTAAGTCACAAGGGTTTGATGAAAACCACAGGCTTTTCATAGAAACTCCAGAAGGCTATGCTTAAGAACATAAGGATTGCTCAAACCAATTGATTTTCCCTAAAAACTAAAGAAAATAAAAAAGACCTGATTTAACAACATGTAAAACCAAAGCTCCACAAGTTCAGGGGAAACCTATAATAACTAGCTACTAAAACAAAAATCAATCCTCTTCAGAGTATGCAATCTCAGAAACACAATCTCAAGTTTTTATAATATAACAACCACAGTGGTCAGTATTCAATCAAATGTGACAAAACAGAAATGAGAAGAACTAGAAAAATGTGATCTATGGTTAATAGAAAAAGCAGTGAACATAAATCTACCTGGAGATGGCAAAGATGTTGAAATTGTAGCAGACAAGGACTGTGAAGCACCGATTATGAGTATGGTGAAGGATTTACAAAAAAAGATGATCATAAAAAGATGTGGAATCTCAGAAGAGAAATGGAAATTATTTTTGAAAAACTGAAATTCTAGGACTGGAAAATGAGCTACCTAAAATAAAAAAGGTTACCACATGAACCTACCAGAAAATTGGAGATTGCAGAAGAAAGGATCAGTAAGCTTGAAAGCGGATCAAGATAAATGATTTAATGTAAAAGTCAGAGAGTAAAAATATTTTAAAAAATTAAATAACACCTCAGTGACTTAGAGACAATATCAAGAGGTTTAACTTGAATATTCTCTAAGCCATAAAGAGAAAGGAGGATGGGAAAAGAGTAGAAAAAAATAACTATAGAAGAATTGCCAACATTTACTAGATTTTATGAAACTTATCTTGGAAACTCAGTGAATCCCTAGGAGTATAAATACAAGGAAAACCACATGTAGGCAGATCATGTTACACATCAAAACTTCAAAAATGAAAAAAAATTGTAAGAAAGCCACCCCACACTAAAAAAAGGAACAAAAGTACAAATGATGTCTGACTTCTGATCAGAAGCAATATATGGCAAAAGACTATAGAAAGACATCTTTAAAATGATTAACATTAAGAAAAACTGTCAGCTCAGAGTTTTATACATACTAAGAATATCATTCAAAAAAAAAAGGGGAAAGGCACGTATAGGACTACACTTCAAGACATTCCAAAGGAAGTTCTTCTGAAGTAAATGATGGCAGATAAGTGAACAGAAATGTAGAATTAAATGAAAACCTGAGAAATAGTGGATAAATGGTTAAATACCAGAAATATTTTTTCTCTTTATATCTATAAAAGAGAACTGAAAGTTTAAATTAAAAAAACTATTACATTTTACTGTGGAGTTCTGAAATAATAAGTATTATGACTACAATAGCATAAAGGATAGGGTGGTATAAATGAAATTATATTATTACAAATTTATACCTTTTTAAAAATGTGAAGTGGTATGAGATTAAACTAGATAGAATGTGATAAGAATCCATATTATAATCTCTATACTAACCACACAATCAAAATACAAAGAGATACAGTAAAAAGTCAAAAGAAGAAATAAAGTCAAATATGAAAAATATTCAATTAACCAAAAGAGAGGCAAAAAAAGAAAGAACAGAGAGAAAAATGGGACATACACAAATCAGATAGTGAATTATAAACCTGAACCCAACGGTTCAAAAATTCATCAGGAAGACATAATAATTATAAATGTGTGAGCACCTAATAACGGAGATTCAAAAAATGAAGCAAAAACTGACAGAAATAGAGATAAACAAATAAAGAAGTTTAAGCACTCTTTGAAAAATTAAAGAACAAGGAGAATTATATCAGTAAGGATAGATCTGCCTTACTTAGTTCCTGAAACTAAATGATTAGTCCCTAATTGTTTGGTTTTTTTTTTTTTTTTTTGCAAATAACATTGCATTTTTAAAAGAAAACAATGATATGAATTGTGTTTGTAAATTACATTGTGACTTCAATGTGTATCATATACTGATAACATGTTTGGAGTGTAAAGTTGACAAAAGTAAGGTCTTTTTATAGATCCTTTTCTAATATATGAAATATTTTAAAATTTAGCTTTATTTTTCTTATCAGTTTTTCTCTACACAGAGATCATAAAATAATACTGACTGCAATTTTTGCTGACTTTTGCATTCAACGTCACCACCTAATTCTCTGCCTTGTACTTATTTTATACGAAATTAGCTTCCAGGAGTTACAGTTCAGTCATTGGTGATGGTTAGATAGGTAGGTAGATAGATAAATAAATGCTTACCTTAAAGACTAGTTCTCCTACCAAGCCATTCCATGTCCCATCTTCTTGTGGGCTTCCATACTTGTGATCCGGTGCAACATAAATTTCATAGTTAAAACCCAGGTAGTTAGATAAGGCATCCAAAACATCAATGGAGAAGCCCTGGTATTTCTTCGGCTTACCCAAGACATTTTCAGAGACCATTACAAAAGGTTCTTCCTACATGGAAATAAGAGAAATCCTTGATGTCAATCTATAGTGCTCCCTAAAAGCAAAAATTAATTCTTCAAAGAGTTTTGCTTAGACACAGCCTAAAAATTGCTTTTGAACTTTGAGAGAATTAACTTAGAAATATAACTTATGCGTTATTAATGTGTCATAGTATTGAATAATGTTTAATCACTGAATTTCTTTTCATCTCTCATTTAATTACTACTATAACAAAAATTAGATAAAAGTGACTATAAAACTCCAGGGGCCATGAATTCATTTTTCTTGTCACTGTAGGACTAATCTATGATTCAGCAATAATAAAATTATATTTAAGAAACCACAAATTTTTGTATCCTGAGGCATTTGTTATCTGTGTATGTCAAAAATATGCAAAATAATATTTTAACAGATATACTCTACATAAACTCTCTGAAAAGAACAAAAAATTCTAAGAACATATAATTTAACTAAAATTTATAGCATAACATTTACTCGGAGTTATTTGATAAATAATTTTGAAATGTGGATATAACCACACATTTCATTGCAAAAATAGCTTCTCTACCATTGCTATGAGAAATTCACTTAAGTTTTTGGTAAACCGTGTAATTTAGTAAATTTAGCAAATTGGTTTCTGCTTCTACCTCTTTTATCATTTTGTGTTTTTGTCCTCTTACAGTTAAATAGGCTTCTTTCACTTTTTAGAACACCTGGTGTTAAGAAAGCTCAATTGGTTTGAAACATGCTGGCAGACTATAGAAAATTAGATAATCTATTCCTTAATTTCCTAAACTTGTTCAGAAACCTCTCAGAACAGTAATATTTACACATAACCATTCATATATATATATGTCTATCTAGCCCTCCAGGCAGGTTAAAATCTATTCTGGGTTTAAGCCAGCAAACCCGAAGATTTTATCTTTGGATCGTTTTTCCTTAGAGACTCACAGATGAACCTTCATTGAGATGTAAAATAACACTGTACTTTGGCTTTTAGTCAAAGATCCGAAGTAAGTGTCTTATAAAATCACTGCATCTATTATAGCAATGTCATCCACCATAACATTCAGTTTTCCCCTAAAAATTACCATGAGATAAATTTTTGAATTGTTCAGAGACAAGAGGGCTTCATTTTGCTTCAGTAATGCACACTTCTAAGTAATTAAAATAAGATAACTAATTATTTTGGTATCCCTTTTCACTTTGGAACCCAAAAAATCAGTTCTAAGTTTGATGCTCTTCTACAACTATGTTGATATTGTCGTATTTGTAGTATTTTTTAAATCTTGGTTTTCTAAACTAGTGATGGTTTCTCTTTTTAAAAATTTGCTCTTGGTCAACTGTTTATATTTTACCTCAGAGCAAAATAAATCAGTAAATAAATAGATAAAGGAGCTGACTGCTATTTGTTTCCCCGTAGCTGTTCTCTTCCTCACTTATTATATATATGTATATGCATATGCATATGTGTATCTCTTTCTCTCTCTCTCTTTCTTTCCTTTTATATTAGCACCTGAGAATAAAGATAATACACAGTCTCCTTTTAGGCAAGGTGAGAGACTATGTGACTAATTCTGACCAATGCAATGTAAGCAGGTACTTTGTGCAACTGTTCTTTCATCTTTCTTCCTTCTTTCCAGCTGGAATGAACACATAATTGCTGGGGCTCTGGTAACTGTTTTAAAGCACACAGAGTAGAGAAACAAGATAGAAGAAGTCTATGCCCTTGAGATGTGAAATGCCATACCAGACTGTAACTTTCTAGGATTCTAGAACATAAGAAAAAAGGAAATTTCAATTTTTTTTGTTGTCAAGCTCCTGAGTGTTTTTCCATTACAATAGTATTTGATGCTAATGAACACTGGTAGATTGGTAGATAATAGAAGAGAGGTTTTGGGAATGGATAAAAATTTCAAGTCATACTGATTTGTTTAATCTAAATGATATCAAATGAGAGAAAAGTAAAAATTCAATCAATCCTTTAATATTATGTGTAAAATACAGACACCTTGATGATTCTAAATATTTACATATTTTTAAATGTATAGTAATCTTTCAGATGATTGGCAGAATTTGTTACCGAACATTCAGTTGTATGGACAAAATACAGACGTAGCCAATGACTATGCAATGTACAAATACTCTGAAGTAGGCCATGAGGTCATTAGAATCAGAATGAATTAAATAAATTCCAAAAAGAAGATCATATTCAGAAGCATGCAAGTAAGATTAGGAAATTCTGGAATTTTAGAGTTAGAATTAGTCTATATTTTAAACATTTATTTATTGACAAACCAAAGTAAAGATGATTCATAAAAGACCTTATTTGATTGATTCCTTTACCAGTAATTTTGGACCGTATGTATTGTCTATTTTTCCATGGTCTTCAAAATCTAATAAACCTCTAAAGTTAAATAGCAATTTAATAAATAGAAAGCTGAACACCACTCTTCAGGATGACACTTAAACAATTAAGAATACTAATTAAATGTATTGCAAAACTAAAAGATCTATGTGGAAAATATCATCCCAATGTATGCTTTGATATTAAATATTATTTTTTTCATTTTTTCACCCTATCTCACTAAAGCAGTTGTTGAATATCGTAAATTATATTTCCTTAATATGTTATATTTTCCTCTCAAAATTACTTTTAATTTCAATAATATAAGTAAATACCCAGGCAAATGGAGCCTTTCAAAGTTTTGTTGCCAAAATCTGGTCCTAGAAAAATCACCTAGAATTGATTAAAGGTCTAGAGTAAAAATGGCTATCCTAATGGTTCTCTTACAGAGGACTGATGTATTATTAATGAACCTGGTTTTTAAATTTTATGACCGAAATAAACTTTTATTACATCCTATCACTTCTCTTCTGAATAGATGTTTTTAGACTTTGTTTTTAAGCTCTTTAACAGATTTGGATCACTATTTGTAAATCCTATGTCAGACCAGTTGTGCTTTATGAGGACAATCAGCCAATATATTGGGCAGGTAAACATAGCAATAGAAATTAGATTGAAGGTCTAGGACCTACAGTAGAAAAGATACTTTCCCTTCCCTGTGGCAATACTGAACATGGTTGAATCACTTTTATCTGTGCACCTATTTCCAAAATTTATTCATTCATTGACTTACCTATTTAACATGAATTGAGCAGCTACAGCATCAAGTTACTACACTCAGTATAGTGAGTGTAGTACCTACTATATTTGATATTGTAGAAAGTCATGGCCACCACTTACAAAATAATCATAGTTTGTAAAAAGCCACATACTCAAAAAATACAACATAAAACAAAAGCAACACATACCATAACTATTACACACAAAACACCAGAGAAACACAATGGAAACTATAAAAAAAAAGAAAAGAAAAGAAAAAAAAACACATCATTTTGGGGGTTACTGGCTATGGACTATTTTAACAGATAAGAAAAATTACGAAGAAAAGTTTCAACTCAAGATCACATAGTAAGTTACAGAACAGAAAGTCATCATAAATCATTTTACTTCAACTTTATCTCTTTGGACCTCAAATTTTTCAACCCTTGGATTAAAACCTAGGTCTCCATAATTCGTCTCAAATTTTTTTTTTTTTCCGTCTCAAATTTTAATGCAGTTTAAAGTGGTATGAGGCTGGAAGAGATTCCAGATGACTGACAGAAAAAAAATAAATCCACAGTAGTCTCTGGAGAAAGTATCTGCATTTTAGGTCTTACATTATTCCTTCAAGTAATTGTTTGAACAATGTTCAAAACAAAAGTCAAAGATATCATGTAAAAGGAAATTCTATTTCATGTATACAAATGGCAGAAATAATATACAACAGAAATAGATTTTCCAAGAACTCTGATACTGAAATTTTCAGATGCATATTATAAAAATTATATTACTATACTAAAAGAAATCTGGGACAAATTGACAGGAAATTGGAAAACACATGAAATGTCATTACACAATCTGAAAAGAACTAAACAGAAATTTAAGAATCAGTAAAGAGAATGTCCGAAGTTAAGAATTTAATAACTGGGTTAATCAGAAGATTAGAAACAGATGAAGAGAGAATTAGTGACCTGTAATAGTTCAGAATTAATACCCATAGTGCAAAGGAATAAACAACTAGAAAATCCCAAAGCAAAAGTAAAGAGATGAGAAGCAGAAAGAGAAATAGTTTGATAATCTCAAATATTGCTAAGGATATGAAGAAACAGGAGTTTTCATTCACTATTGCTGGATGTTTAAATTGGTTCAACACTTTAGAAAACATCTTGACATATCTAGCAGAAAATGGAGATATTTACAGGCAAATTAGTTTTGCCTGTTTTTGAGTGTTACATAAATATTTATCTAGCATGAAGATATGTACATCAATGTTCCAACCATTTCACTCCTTGGGTATGAACACTTAGAGACTCTTGGGCACCAAAATACATACTCGAGAATGTTTATAGCAACATTGTACATAATAGCCCAAATCTAGAAATGATAAAAATCCAAATGTCCATCAATGTGGAAAAGATAAATCTCCCGTGGTATATGGATGCAATGTAATACTAAACAGCTTAAAATTTAAGAAACTGGAGCTAGACACAGTAGCACATTAAAAGAATAATGTTGGGTGATAAAAGCAATACTTGAAGAAAACAGACTGAGTCCATTTTTGTAAAGTTCATAAACAGGTAAAGTTAACTGTGATTTCCATGCAGGTGGAGTTACAATAAAGAAAATGAGAGAAGTGATCACCTCTGGCTGATTAGCTCTGAGATGCTGGGGAGGATAAGATCAGAAAGATGCACAAGGAAAGCTGGCTTCTGTGGTAATGACAGCTTTCTATTTTGTGATCTGGACAGTGGTTGCCTGGTTGTTACTTTATTTTTCATTAATTAATGGTCTGAGCTTTTTTCTGTATGGGTGTAATATTGCAATATAAACAAAAATAAAGAAAAGGTATGTTAAGTGAGACCGGATTATGGAGGGCATTGAAGCCATATTAAGTTTTTGCCTTTTATTTGGCAGGGAGCTGGAAATTTGTGGAAGGGAAACAGCATAATCAGAAAGTAATTTTGAGACCAGAATATAGAATGAATTGTGGCAGAAGCAAGGTCTAGAGGTCCTTTGCAACAATGCAGATGAATGACAGAAGATTATAGCCTGTGCCTATTTAACATATATTTCCAAAGTGTATACAGGTGGCTTTGAGTCTTCTATTATACAGACAGTGGGGTGGGGAGGTTGGGGAGGAGGGAAGAAATGATAAAATCCTGCCTTTAAAATTCATTTTCCAGCAATTAGTTTCAATGAGTATTAATAGAACTGAGTTTAAGCTGGTGAAAACCTGTCTGCCTATTAAGAGAAAACAAATTGCAGATTTCGATTTGCTGATCATTTGAATGACAGATTCTCTAAGCACAATCCTCAGCAACTGGAATAAACAAAGCTTTGACAGAATGCCTGTAGTTTATCAATCTAAGTGCATTAGCATGAGGATCCACAGACCTGCTTGTAGAAAAGAGTATTTCAGTGGTTTGATAATTTTCATATTAGCAAGGATTTATTCACATCACTTGTTGGGTTATTAGATAATAACTTCATAATTCTGAATTTGTATTCAGTCACTTAAAAAATCTCATGCTAATTGCTTAGTTGATTTACAACACTGTTTGCCACTTGCAGATTTTGTAGTTAATTCCTGTATTTTAATAACTATGCAATATTGTTTGCTAGTGATAGAGTTGGAAAAAAGCATCTGACATTTCTGATAGGTTCAAGCGACAAGCTCTACTGCCAAGGCTTTACTGGGAGCTGTTTAGAGGTTTTAATATGCACAACCTCACAGAACACCAGAATGGCCAAAACTAGGAATGAGTCACTAGAAATTCCTTACAATTCTGCTCACACGTGCAGCTCAAAGACATTAAAAAGGGAACAAGAATATTTCTTAATGGTCTGCTTAAATTTTTTTCCCCTCATAAAATATGGTCCTGGCTGGAGCAAACAAGAGTTGTCTTTATGTACAGTGTGGGCTTATATTTTGTTTAGGGATGACACATTCCACTTTGATATGGGCAAAACTAATGACCACCATTCTCCATGGAAAGGCATCATTATTTTTTATAGAGCACATACAAACATTTCAAACATTTCAAACATCTCTAAGTTACAAAGGCTAATGGTATAGAATTTGTTATTAAAAACATATCAAGATACCAGGATAGTAAAACAAACATGAACAACATCTACAGAGGAATAAACAATCCGTGTAGTGTAAAGGAAAAGAATATCTGAGTTGTGTGGAGAGAAGAAAAGTGGTCACAGGGCTATGCAATGAAAATGTCTTTAAAGAAGCTTTTGCAAAAAGATTTTATGGAGGAGCAAATATTTAGAAAATATCACACTAAACATATCTTTCAAATCCTTGCAAAGTATTTTTATCATGCAACATTCAAGTTATAAATCATAGAAGTAACTTTAAAAAGCAATTCTAGGGATGCCTGGGTGGCTCAGTCAGTTAAGTGCCTGCCTTCGGCTCAGGTCATGATCCCAGAGTCCTGGGATCAAGCCCACATTGGGCTCCCTGCTCAGCAGGGAGCCTGCTTCTCCCTCTCCCTCTGCCTGCCACTCTGCCTGCTTGTGCTCTGTCAAATAAATAAAATCTTAAAAAAAAAAAAGCCATAGCCATCTTAACTTCCTAAAATCATATCTTATTATTTCTGATTCCTATTTTGTAAACAATTATTTAAATGACAAAAACATACTTTAAATTGAACATAAAGTTAAGGCTATTAGTATGCAAAGTAATTCATTTTAAAAAATAAAGTATTTGATTTTATACATTGCTTTCAAATCACGAAATGGTTAAATCTTAGTGACTTACAAGCTAAATGGAGAGTGGCAAAATGAAACCAAAAAATGTTCATTTTGTTTTCATGAAAATTTGAAAGAAATATAAAATGTGGTAACAGAGAATATAAGGTTACCAAGAACAATATGCAATCACAAAAATCCTAAGTACATTAATTCTCATTTATTGATTTTCCCTAGCATGCATTTGAAAGTACGTTTTAGGAGACTAGGATTTTATGGACCATATGACTATCATATACAAACTTAGAAATATCACACTCTCAGTTTGCTTTCCAACTACTAGATAATATTTTTGTTTGGCCCAAGTCTTCATTATTTTGCTCAACTTAACCACCTAAATGAACAGCCACATGGAAGAGTCAATTCTATAAGGTTCGTTCAAAGTTTACTAGGTGCAGAGTACTTCATAAGTGAAGTTATCCCAAGAAAAAGTATCAAGAACATATTTTGAGATATAGCATATTGCAACTGCAAGAAGTGAGTGGCTATACCAAATGTAAGAAGTCTACAAAAATATTAAACTGAAGGACTTGGTAACATTTGACTTCAGAATGATGATATTTACAAACTCTCTGGTTGATATATCATGTTCCTGTTAAAATATTGCCAAGAACAGTAATGTTAATAAACGTCAGCAGAACCTTGTAAGACTCCTTTGCCATCGGGATATAAAAGCATTTAATAAATGCAAACTAACACTAATTAAATATCAGAATATAGTGAAAGCCATATAAAATTAAACTTGGAATGTTTATGACTAGTATTTTTTGTTTGTTTGTTTTTTGGGTTTTTTTGTTTTGTTTTGTTTTTTGAGAGAGTATGAGAGTGAGCAGGGTTGTGGAGAGGAGCAGAGAGAGAATCTTTCGCAGGCACACCAGCATGGAGCCTGATGCAGGGCTTGATCTCATGACCCTGAGATCATGACCTGAGCTGAAATCAAGAGTCAGATACTTTAACCAACTGAACCACTCAGGCACCGCTGACTAGTGGTATTTTTAACCAAAATATTATTACTTACAGGAAAATAGCAGAAATTCAGATTTTTTTTTTAATCATTCAAAAGAGTATTGATGCTGGGTTTTATTTAAGAATATGCTAGTGAATAAAGCAAACAAGAAACAGACATCTCTATCCTTCTAGACCTACATCATAATGGGAGCAAGAGACGATAAAGTATTATACATGTTATGTCAGTTGTGATAAGTACTATAGGGGAAAATTCGTTAAATAATGAGAACAAAAAGCATGTAAGAAAAGGCAATACCTTCAATCAGGAAAAGCTTCTGTAGAAAGAGCATTCTAGACTGAAAAAAGAGTAGTGCAAATGTGTCAGGCAGGTGTTTCTCTGACATGTTGGAGGGAAGAGGGACACTAGTGTGGCAGGAACCCAGGGAGCTAGAGTCAGATAGGAAATGTCTGAGAAGTAATGGGTGGGTGGGTGCCAGATGGAGCCTAAACAGGGCCTTTAAACTCGTAATGACTTGAGCTGTTAATTCCACTGAGATGGGCAGCCAGATGGGTTCCGGGCAGGGGAGGGACATGATCAATATGGTTAACAGTTTACTAGACAGTTGATAGATACTATTGATGATGGATTGGAAGGAATAAGACAGAAGCTAGGAGATCAATTACAAGTCCTTTGCAGTAAACCAGAAGTGAGCTGATCATAACTTGGTAGGAAAATGGATTTGATGAGAAATAATTGGATTGTCAGTAGCTCTTGAAGGTACAGCTAATGGGATTCAAGGATATACTGAATGTGAGGTTGTAAGTTTTTAGTGAGAAGTGATGTAATGCTATCCCATACATCCTAGAGACCCTCAGTGGAGGCATCAGTCTTCAGAAGAGTATGGACTTCTGAGACTCTCCATGAAAGTTTTTTATTTGGAGTTGGTGTCACAATTCTATTACGGAATTAAAACTTTCTTTTTAAAAAAGAAATACTTTATTTATTTATTTGAGAGAGAGCAACAGAGAGTGCACAAGCAGGGGGAGGGGAGTCAGGGGTGGGCAGCAGAGGCAGAGGGAAAAGCAGACTCCCCGCTGAGCAGGAAGCCTGACATGGGACTCAATCCCAGGACTCTAAGATCATGACCTAAGCCAAAGGCAGACACTTAACCAACTGTGTCACCCAGGTGCCCAGGAATTAAAACTTTCAATCAATAGACTAAAGTCTTCAAGATGAATGTTCAATATGAAATCACAGGTAGTATTTTGTAAAAACCTACAGTACTGAATACAAAATTAATACACATTCAAATTTAATAGAAGAAAGCATGAAAATGTGTACTTTCTTTTTTTTCCTGCATATTTGTGACTCATATAATCAGTTAAAAGGGAAATTATATTTATTGGAAGCATTTGCAATCATTAAAATTATCATCATCTTTAAGTTTAAATTTTAAAGGGACAAAATTCAATAGCAAACACTGAGAGTGAACTATTTATTTTTGTTCTCTTAACACACCTTTGGAAAATACAAAAGTTAAATTAAGATGAGTTTTTTTTATTTATTGCTCATCGGATTGACAAAGATTAAAAAGAATGTTAATGTTTATCAACAAGCATGTGAAGAAACAGGCTTTCTTATACACCACTTATGTGAGCTAAAAATGCAACAGCTTTTCAAGAAAACAAATTCACAGTAGGAAGCCAAATGTCTCAAATTTTCATATTATTTCTTCTGGTAATTTTACAACTAAGAGGGTAATCATAAATAAACACAAGCATGTATCTAAAAGAATGTTCATTGCAACTTCTGCAGTGAAAACTTGAAAACAAAGGAAATGCTCAACAATTATAGATTTTTTTTTTTAAGTATCTGTATGATCAATGACTACACAGCACATACAGTCATCGACCTCAGAGTCTCCGTGCCCTGGAACCTAGTCCTCTGCTCAGAGCTGGGCCGCAGGTTGTTTTCTTAAATCAAGAACAACATTTTTTATGTTTAGGATTGGTTTGTTTTTGTTAGTCTTGTAGAGAGATTAAAAATATCACTTTAAAAGCATTGTTTTCATTTGTGTTCCCATATATTTCAGTGAAAGAGTTAGAAAAATGTTGAGTTTCATTTGGTATGTTGGGAATTATATACAAGGGTGGATAAATTAATGGAAGTTTGAAGCAGGTGTAAAGATAATTCATCAAGTAGCTGGGGGGAGCTATTGATCACATCTGCTGTATAAAAACTATTTATTTACATTAAGAATATTCATGCATATATTACTAAATAGGAAGGAAATGTACAAAACTACCTGTGAGTGTGTGTGTCTTAATTCAAGTTATAACAAATCACCATGAACTAAGTGGCTTAAACAATACTTATTTTGCACAGTTCTGGAGGCTAGGAAGTCTGAGAACAAGGTGTCAGTAGATTTAGTGTCTAATGAGGAGTTTGGTTGCCCCACCTCATTTGGCAGAGACCAGAGAGACCATCATTCTTGTGTCTCTTCTTATGAGGACTCCTCTCTCATGCCCTACTTGCTCTCAAAGGCCTCATCTAAAAATACCATCACATTGGGGATTAAGCTTCCACATACGAATTTTCAGTCCATAGCAATGTGTAGTTTAAAATTTGAAAAATAATGATAGTAATAATAGTAGCAAACATCTGTATACAACTTACTATATGCTGGGCAGTTTTCAAATGCTTTTTGTATATTTATGCCCAACAGGTCTGTGAGTTTAGAATTATAATTATCTCCAATATTATGGGTAAAGTAACTTAGTTTTGTTTAGTTAGTAAAGTGACAGACACCAAAATATTGGTAAGTTTTTGATGGAGGAATTATGAATGATTTGTTGTTATTTTTTATTTTTCACATTGTCTAAGTATTTGTTACTGAATATTTAATATTGCAATACTTGTTTGATGAATCAGTATGAGGGGGAGGCCAGGGTTAGAAATAAAAATTTGTTTGTAGTTTTCAAGAAAGTAAATGAAGTCATTTAGGTTTAAAGTACAGCAAGAGTCAAAAATGGAATTCTGGAAGAAGACACTCCAGTGAAGGAGGTAGAAAGAACAGAGAGGTCAGAAGAAAAACAGGAGAAGACACCGCCAGAGGACTCGAGAGGGGTTTCAAGGAGTAAGTTGGCAATGGATTCTAATATAGGTAATAGGTACAGAAAGATAAAACCTGAAAATGTCCATCTCATTTGTCAAGTATGAGATCATGATGACCTTTTGAAAAGCACTTTCTTTGGAGAAGTCAAGATAGAAACCCAATTTCAGTGGTTGGAGAATAAAAAAATGAAGTGGAGGTAGAACTAGCCTCAGACACTGACATGAGAAAGGATTAGTAGAATAAAGGGAGTTCAAGGTCAAAGAATGTTTTTTTACTCAAAACATACTTCAGGTGAAGGGAGGAAGCAAAGAAAAAATACCAACAATAATAATGAGGCCTGTGCTCATCCTTATCACTTGACATTTGTCACCTCACATAGTTCTTGGAATGCTCCAGTATTGTACTGCCATTTTATAAATAAGAGAACTGAAACTTGGAATAGAATAGATGAATAATGTGCCTGAGCTTACAAACTAGTGAGAGAGATTGAAATTTGAATCCGGTGTTGTCTGACACTAAAGTCTGTATTCTTAACTATTAATTTAGACTGCCTTCATCAGCATTTGGGTGGGTTCACATGCTTGGCGGTGGGGAATGAGGTGCAGAAACTACATGGCAGATACCAGAAAAAAAAAACCAAAAAAAAATTTGGTCTTTTAACACATGGTGGTGTCTCAATCAATCAATCTCTTTCATTCCCTTTCTGCACTCTATATCCTCAAATTCCTTTCTATTTCTAAAGTAATTTAAACATTCTGCTTCTGATTCACACTTTAGTCAGCATATTGATGGGATCACAGTTTTAGCACAAAGACTATTTTAAAGTGAAAACATTTAAAATCTTATTTGAACTTCCCTTATCTGACTAAAGCAGAGCCTCCTGAAAGTGTAGATGTCACTTACTCTACTCCAAGGGAGTTTTCGGCAAATTCCAGGAAGGAGACTTCTCATTCCCTTTAGCTTCCCCTTTGGAAGCCCTAACCCATTTTTAATCTGCCTATTGCACATTAATGCACAGGCCTTCAAACATTCAAATCTAAGAGGGTAGAGTAAAAGTTTTTCTCCCAACAGTCTCAAGCCTTTTTTCTGAATGTAGATGATCTCTTGCCTAAAAGATCTTGAGAGAACAAGCCATCTAATAATTTCACTAAGCCCACTCTACACCCTCTGTAGAAAATGTACTCACTATTTCAGCCACTGGCCTGCCTGATCTAAGGTTTTAAGAATAAGGTGACAGGTTTTCTAGTTCTAGTGAGCAGAATGCTTTCTGAAGGATGTATCCTTTTCTTTTGATTTTATTAGGAAGCATAGAGGGCAGAAACATTAACAGTAGAAAGCAGAAAGGTGCTGATACTTAAAAACAAGAAACAAATCTGTGGGGATTTACAAAATGTAGAGAAGTCTGAACTTTTAGCTACAAAGACAATATTCTATGTTTCACAAATTAATAAGCATATAAAGAAGATTACCTGTATTAAAATTGATAATAAGGCATATAAAAATGACCTCTGTGCCAGCTCTTACCAGGACTATGGATATGAATTACAGTTTTGAATTAATTATGGGGACACATTGTAAAGAATTAGACGTGGGTTCTGATAATTTACTGGAAAATGGAAAGATGCAGGAAAAAAAATTTTTATTGCTATATTTTATTACATAATAAATCAGAATACTTAGCCTAAACCAGCCCTAACACTTCTGTCTGTGAGATCCTCCACTGGGTGGAGCAAAAGTCACTTAGGACTGTCAAAAAATAACATTGGTCCTATTTATTCTTGCATTCCTCAAGGAGATACTCTAGCTGTGTTCCCAAATGTAATACTATATGTGTTAAAATGCATCTTAGTTCTTGGAGTTGATAACCAAAGGTCATTCTCAAAATTTGAAAGGACTAATAAAACAAAGGTGAGATTTCTTCAAACTCTTTGTTCTTGATGAGTGATCACTTTTTTATTCTCCTTGACTTTTAAAAAAGTAAAAGACCTTGCTTTCAAATGCTAATCGGTTGCTTCTTTATTCCCTCTGAGATTTCAGACCATTCTGCTTCATATCTTCATTTTCTTGAGTGCTTTATTGACCATGGTCTTGGAGATTATATGTAGTTCAGAACAACATACAGTTTGTTTTTTTTTAACTGAACTGTGGAGCACATTACTGTACATAAGCACCAATGGGGGAATATAGTTTGAACATTCCATTTTCCCATTTCGAATTATCATGCTACTAGCAATGGTTCAAAATAAGAGAGAGAGAGAAGAAGAAAAAAAATAACACCTTAAAATCTACCCAAGAAAAAGTCCTTAAATATAAAGTTCGTTTTCTCCCGCTAACTTCCATCACCCAAAGAACCTGAAATTCCTTACTAAAAGATTTTAAACACGCGAGAGTCACAAATTCTGTGCAGTTTCCAGCATGATTACCTTTTTTTTTTTTCCAGGTTAAAATAATTAGTACACAGTTTACATGGAGATGCTGTGAAACGACACCTTACAACCCAAACCTCTTTGTATTTCAACTGATCATTAAAAAACCCAAGAGGTGTATTCTGAACCAATATGCATTTGCCTTCCTTTCCTTGACCAACTTTTCCATTTCTGGGGCCTCCATGCAGTATGGTGGTTCTCTCCTTGACTGACTCCTCCCTCCCTAGAGAAAGCTGAATTTTAGTAGCTGTTGTGTTCTAGAAGCCAACATGAGTAAGCTATTCCCACGTTGAATGCTTTTTGGAGGTATCTCTTTTCATTTCAGTCTACCCTAGAGCCCCATTTAGTGCAATGGATAGTAATTTGATAAATGGTCCCCTATTGGTCAAAACCTGTTCCTGTTTCTGTGAAGGAATTTGAATCTCACTTGAGGTCCAGCTTCCTCACTGCCATCCAACTCTATGGCTCTTTGAGAGGCACTGGGAAAGCACACTAGGTTTTCTCAAAATTTATTTCCTTTGTAAACAGAAATCTAATTATTACATTTTAATTCAAACCATTTTTCCTTACTGATTGGGAAGATTACTAAAACATAAGCAAAGAGATCCTGTGACTTTCTTTTTCTTTTCTTTTTTTTTTTTTTCTTTTTTCGCATCTGTTTACCCAAGGCTAATTTAGGTCAGCAATAAAACAGCAACATCAATGTGTTATTGAAGTTCAGAGGTGGCAGATGAATATGCATCTTCCTAATAAAAAGCTGGACCTTTTGAGAGGTCAGGGCAACATTTAAGACACCAAAATAGCAAGATACATGGAACTATGCCACTTTATAGCTGTATAAGTTATATACTTAAATATCTATTAATTGCTACAGAATTCAAAGATAAACATATGCTTTTCTCATATCCTTTTAAGATCTTGGTAGAATAAGATTCCCTCTGCCCCCCAACACACACACACACAAAACAAAATCTTTCTCAAAAGTCTGTACATCATATGCGAGTTCTGGGACTTGGTCTGCTTCCTGTCATTCTTTGCCCAGCTTTGTATAGTTTCTCTGTATGCATTTACAACCTATTTACTCAGCCAAGACTTAAAATTTCTGCAAGTATTCTCCTTGAGAGCTCTCTCTTTTCCAGAACATGTCCCTAAATTACCAACCACCTCAGCCTTCCCAAACTTAGATCTCTAATTTCTAAACTCAGTGAGGCTGATAAGCTCTGTTTGGGATCTATATCCCTGTTTCTCCAGTATGGAAATTGCCACCAGCCAGAAATCTGGGGTAATTATTGGGATCATTTTGTTGTCTCCAACCTCTTAACCATCAGAATCCTTTTTTATCTGCTAACCAGTGTTTGAAAGTTTTTTTTTCCATTCGTCGCTCTGTTTTCTAGTTGTATTTTATAACAGGGATTTAGTCTAGTACTCCTCCATCATGGGTGGTTAGGGAGTCAGACAAACACAAATTCAACGCTTATTTTTACTATACAGGTAACTTGAAGAAGTTATTTAATTAGCTCTAAGTCTCAGTCATATCATGAAAATGCAGATAAGAATCTTGAGGGCTCCATGAAGACAGGAGATTTTAAAATACCAAGAATAAGATTTATTAGTAAGTATGCTCTAAGTGTAGGCTGGTAACATTATCTATAAGCTTTAATGATTATTAATTCATTAATAGAATCCTTTGTAACTCCAAAGAGTAAAATCTATATCAGAAATATCTCTCTGCTTTTTATTTTTTATTTTTATTCATCTTTTTATTTTTATAAAAAAAATCCTCATTTAGCTAAAAGATTCCTCATGTAGCTAAAAATTCCTCATTTCTGAGGAATTTTGTATATAGGACTGGTTTTGTATTGTTGACTATACTAAAATGATTGCATTGGTGAAAGATAACTGAAAACTTCAAGGTCACTTTAACATTTACTTTCTTTCAGGTTCAGTGGAATAATGCAATTCGGAAACTAAAGTATAATACAGTTCATATAATTTTGGTTAGAATACTGCAGAAGTAACGGAAGTTAATATAGACCCACAGTGGCTATATATTTGAATTTGCTAATGCTCTGTCAATTTCTTTCTAAACATCTAGAGACAAATAGTAAATCTATTTTTCAGAAGTAAATTATATAACACATCTCTGAAATATTTATTCATTGTTTAGTCCAAGAATTCAAGTTTCAGGTTCCAAAAGGAAAAATATCAGGTCATGCATGGTTACTTCAGTGCAGTAGTGATACTCACACATGTCTGCATGACAACTATCATCTTAAGAATTGGTGTGATGAGAAAGAATAAGACATTGTCAAGCCATTGTCATGCATTAATTCTCATGATGATTTTATTCAGTCAGCATTGAAGTGAACACATACTCCAGTGTTGCTATAAATTACATCGTTTGCATAGGCCACCGTTTGCATATAATCCTCAAGGGTCTGTTTATAAAAATCACCCTTTTCCCTTTTCTCTCACAAAAGATGGGTACAATCAGTAGAAGAGACAACATAATATGTATACAATACTGAGCTATGTTTACTGATTACAGTGTTTCCATAACAAAAATGAGAACCATTTTATCTAAACTTGAGGCTAGATCAGAGTTGTAAAGATGATATCTTTAACTTGTTGATGCATATTATCTAAATTATATCATGCTAACCTAACTTTCACAAACAAATTTCTAATTGAATTGTCTCCAAAGGGCCTCTTAAAAAAGAATACCTTACACACAGGCTGCTGGAATTTTCTGCATTTCAAGTTCATTTATTGCAGGTAATATTCGTATTTACTTATAGGACACTTTAAATTCTTGATGTCTGCATACTTTTGCATATACTCTTTACACTATTGAATATCCCTTCCCTTTTATCTATGCCTTGATAATCCTTGCTCATCTTTCAAAACCACAGTTGTGTCATCCATTAAGTCTCTCCCACTGCCCTCCCCATGAGTTAGATGTCTCTTTTATGTTTTCTCTTAAAACCCTGTGCATAATGAGAACTAACACACACACATACACTTCCTATGTGCCAGGCTGTTACAAGTCCTTTGTTCTTTGTATGCATTAATTCCTTCAATTTCCATCGCAGTTCTATGTGATAGATAGTATTATTATTTCCATTTTACAGATGAAGAAATAGAATCATATAGAGATGGAGAACTGGGAATTTCAATATAATCCAGTTCCAGGGCGCCTGAGTGGCTCGGTCGTTAAGCATCTGCCTTCGGCTCAGGTCATGATGCCAGGGTCCTGGAATGGAGCCCCACATCAGACTCCCTGCTCAGTGGGAAGCCTGTTCTCCCTCTCCCACTCCCCCTGCTTGTGTTCCCTCTCTTGCTGTGTCTCCCTCTGTCAAATAAATAAAATCATTGAAAAAAAAAAGAAAAAAATATAATCCAGTTCCAGACTGTTCTTTCCTTTTTCTTTTTTAATAACTTCATTGAGATATAATTCATATACCATGTAATTCACTCATTCAAAGCGTTCACAATCAATGGCTTCAGTATATTCACAGATGTGATACCATCGCTGCAATCAATTTTAGAATTTTATTCCGCAAAGAAATCCAGTTCCCATTAGCCATCACCTCCCAACTCCCTAATCTTCTCCAGCCTTAAATAATCACTAATCTACTTTCTATGCCTGTACATTTGCCTATTCTTGATACGTCACATAAGTGGAATCATATGACATGTTATCTATTGTAACTGATATCTTTCATTTAGCATAAAGTTTTCAAGTTTGACCCATGTACAATGTTATCAATGCTTCATCTTATTTTACTGCAAAATAATATTCCATTTTGTGGGTATACTGCCTTTTATTTATTCATTCATCAGTTGATGGACATTTGGGTTGTTTCCATTTTTTTTTTTTTTGCTATTATCAATAAAGCTATGAATATTTGTGTACAAGTTTTTGTGTGGACATATGTTTTCATTTCTCCTGAGAATATGTCTAAAGTGGAATTTCTGATTTCTGAGTCATATAGTAACCCTGTGTTTAGCCATTTAAGGAACTGCCAAACTGTTTTCTGAAGCAGCTACACTTGTTACATTTCCACCAGCAATTTATGAGGGTTCCGATTTCTCCACAACTTTGTCAACAGTCACCATTATCTGTCTTTTTGATTTATAACCATCCTAGAAGGTGTGAAGTGGTAGTTCATTATAGTTTTGATTTGCATTTCCATTATGGCAAATAATTTTGGGAATCTTTTCATGTGTTTATAGACCATTTATATCCTTCTTTGAAAAACTATCTGTTGAGATCCTTTGCCCATTTTTAATTGGTTTTTCTTCTTCATATTGAGTTATTTCAACTTTGTTATTTATATATACTAAAAACAAGTCCCTTGTCAGAAATATGATTTGCAGATATTTTCTATCAAGCCATGGGTTGACTTTTCACTTCTTTTGATTCTGTCCTTTGAGGCATAATGTTTTTAATTTTGATGAAATCCAATGTTTTAATTTTTTTATTGTTTGTGCTTTGAGTGTCACATTTAAGAATCTATTGCCAAAATAATGTTACAAAGTTTACATCTATGTTTCTTCTAACAGTTTTATAGATTTAACTTTTAGATTTAAGTCTATGATCCATTTTGAGTTTATTTTCTTCAAATAGGCTCCACAAGCAGCGTGGAGCCCAGTGTGGGGCTTGAACTCACAACCCTGAGATCAAGACCTGAGTTGAGATCAAGAGTTGGCCACTTAACCGACTGTGCCACCCAGGTAACCCTGCAGTTAATTTCTATATATGGTTTGAAGTAGGGGTCTGAATTCATTCTTTTGCATGTGGGTACCTAGTTGTGCCTGCATGATTTTTTTTTTTTAAAGATTTTATTTATTTATTTGACAGAGAGAGAGAGATCACAAGTAGGCAGAGAGGCAGGCTGAGAGAGAGGTGGAAGCAGGTTCCCTGCTGAGCAGAGAGCCCGACATGGGGCTCGATCCCAGGACCCTGAGATCATGACCTGAGCTGAAGGCAGAGGCTTTAACCCACTGAGCCACTCAGGCGTCCCTGTCTCCATGATTTTTGAAAAAACTATTCTTTCCCCAAAAAATGGTCTTGACACTCTTGTTTAAAATCAATTAACCATGGGTATACGGCTTTATTCTGGTCTCTCAGTTCTATTCTACTGATCTAAATGTCTACCTTTAACCAAAATGATGCTCTCTTGATTACTGTAGCTTTTTAGTAAGCTATGAAATTGAGAAGTGTGAGTCTTCCAACTTAGTTCTTTTTTAAGATTTTTTGTTGTTGCCTTCCCCCATCCCCCATAATGGTTCTATTACATATCCACACGAATTTTAGAATCATCTGGTTAATTATGGCCAAAAAAAACCCTAGAATTTTGATAGAGATTTCACTGAATCTGTAGATCCATTTGGAGAATATTCCCATCTTTTTTTTCCCTTTTTTTGAGATTATTCCCATCATAATAATATTGAGTCTTTCAATCCATGACCACAAAATATCTCTCCATTTATTTAGGACTTTTTAATTTCTTTCAACTATATTCCATAGCATTCAGTGTATAAAAATTGCAGTTATTTTGTTAAATTTATTCTCAATTATTTTATTCTTTTCGATATATTTAAATGGAAATGCTTTGTCAATTTCCTTTTTAGATTTTTCATTGTTTGTATAAAAAAATACAATTTTTTTTGTACATTGACCTCGTACCGTACAAAATTGTTGAACTCACTTATTAACTCAAACAGTGTGTGTGTATATGTGTGTATACATGCTTTAGGGTTTTCTATATGTAGATCATGTCATTTATAAATAGAGAAAGTTTTACTTCCTCCTTTTAATCTCATCCTTTTTATTTAATTTCCTTGCCTAATTGTGCTGGCTAAAATCTCCAGTACAATGTTGAATAGAAATAATGATAACCAACATCCTTGTCTTGTTACTGACCTTAGAGGAAGGAGCTTTCTAGTTTTTCACCAGTAATATGAGATTAGCTATTGAGTTTTTCCTCAAGTTGAGGAAATTCCCTTCTATTACCAGATTGTTGAGAGTGTTTATCATAAAATAGTGTTGGAGTCTATTAAATTCTTTTTCTGTTGAGATCTGTTGAGATGATCATGTGACTTCATTCCTTTTTTATTAATATGGTATACGACATTGATTTTCATATGTAGAACCAAACTCATATTCCTAGGATAAATTCCACTTGGTCATGGTGAATAATCCTTTTTATATGCTCCTATATTCACTTTGCTAGCATTTTGTGTCCATATAGATATTGTGTCATATTCATTTTAGTCATTACGCTCCATGAATTACTGGCTGATTGCTTTAATGTTTTTAGTAAAGCCCTGGGTAAAAAATTGTTCATTTGTCTGAACTAAATAAGTTTTGGTCAGTGTTATTTTTGAGGTCAGGCTTTAAAATTTTTTATGATCCCAGGAAGGCTATTTCTAACTATCTCTTTCCCTGGTTTTCACTGGTGAACTAGTTGGCTTATTATTTAGCTTGTTGCTTTAAATTTAGAGGAGCCTTTGATATAACTTCCCTATACTGTTTCAAATAATTGGAGAATGCCTATGTGCTCTCTTTTCTTATGGACTATCTCTTCCCTGAACAAAATTTCGGTGCCACTACTCTGACTACTGGGTTGGGTGCAGTCTCCAGTCTTCTCCACTCACCTTTGGTGGCTTGGAATATTTGGAGCAAGCTGTAGTGGTCAAGGTTCCAGTATTCCAGGCCTGCCACACTTGGAGTAGAAACTGCATTCTATGAGTGAGAGGAGTGGAAAAAGGGAGCCCCCCAACTGGAATTTAGCCTCTTCAGATTAGAGGTGGAAGGTACAAGAAATGCTAGCTGCCTGTCCCTCCAGATGAAATACTTGATTGGGAACTTGGGAGTGAGGGAGTCCTGTCTTCTTGGGAAAACCTGCCTGGAGCAGAACTTCCAAGCTGAGTTGGGCAGGAAGTGAGGTGGAAGGGGAAGGAGTAGGATGAAGCTCAGATGCCACAGACTTTTGTTGTTCTGAGTTTTAGATTTCTTGAGTAAGTGTTACTTCATTTCCTGTATGCCTTTAGAAAAATTTCCAGACTTTAAATGGTTTTATTTGTTTATTTATTTACTTACTTATTTTTTTGGTTGTTTTGCTGGGAAGTAGGTCCATGAACTCCCAGTCTGCCAGCTTAGAGATGGAACTCCTCCAGGGACTGTTTTTCACAATGCTATGCTGTGTACTTCCGATGCAGTATTTATGACATTGTACAACTTTCCATTTATTTTATATATCATCCATTGGAGACCTCGCCAGCCAGAGCTGCCATTTTTGTCTAAAGCCCTGAATCAAGCTATATTATTTATTAACTCTTCCAAAGAAGCCCTCTTCAGGCATTGCTGTGGGAGCTACCAGAGCTTGCCACCTCCGGGCCGTGAGTACCTTTCCAGTGGAGCCTCTTGTCAAGCCTATTCTCTCTGCCCCTAACTTTGTCTCTAGTCTCAAGAGGCTGATAGGCTGAGACTTCATGAAAGCTTAAACCTCTGTGGAGGTTCAAAATGCTGAAGGCTTTCAAGTAGCAAAAACTGGGACTATGTCCCTAGCAAAAAACTGAGGACAATGAATTTCAGGGCTATTACTGAAATATTTTCTTAGTTATTTATTAATATATAAACTATTTAAAGCTAGCCTGGAATCAAACACAATTCTTATGAGACAATATAATTAGATACACAGATTTTCAGAAATTTTTGAAGTTTATAATTAGGGGCTTTTTTTAATCCTCAGGTATTTTTTGGTTGTTGCTGCTCATTTTTCCTCTCGAGAGCACCAGCTTCACTAGCAGGAGAGTTGCAGTGGCTCTCATTAGCAGGTTTTCAAATTAAGGTAACAGTAACTAGGCCTAAAAGTCATGATTCTGCAATTTATGTGTCTTTGTCTGCCTTAGGGTCCTATAAATAATTTCCCACAAAAATCTGAAGATTGGTGATAATGATAAATTATACTTTTGTGATCACCCATGCTCATTTTTTCTTTTCTTCAATTTACACATCACTATTTACTGCAGAGACTATACATCTTATATTTAAAGATACTGTGTACTTTGCTAACAGCTTTCACATAGTTTAACCTATTTACCCATAAAACCCCATTTGATCTCACTAAAGGCCAGTTTCATTATTTCTCTTTCACAGACAGAAAAACTGAGGTTCAAAATAGCTCCTTTGTTTCCATAAGTTCAATGATCTATTAAGTAGAAAAGCTGGAACTTGAACTGACATCTTTTGATTGATAAGGCCAGAACTCTCTGCAGTACATGCCAAATGCTTTGTATGAGTATTTGAGGAGAGAAGACTAGGTGGAGAAAAGGCAATGAAATAGGCTAAAGTGCTTCCAGTAAGAAAATTAATCACATGTTATTTACTCCTTGGTTATAACATATCTCCAGAAGAAGTAAATGTGTTCCTTGATCTTATACTGCCATATATAAATTACTATTTCTAAATTTCATACCTTCTTATATATTGTAAAAATTGAGATTCTGTTGGTTACATATTAGCCATAATATGTAATATGTAGCCCTTAACATTAAAATATCCACATTTTACTTATTTGTATTTAATATAAGAAGATTAAATAAATTTCCAAAGAGGCATAATCCAAGAGAAAAAAAAGAGGTAGGTTTTTTTTTTCTTCTATTTGGATTGCTCTTTCCTTAGAAGATCATGAACTGTACAATTGTACCATATTTTGCTTTTTTCTCTTTGTCCATTATCCTGATTTTGTCTAATCCTATACTTTTGACAGACTGGGAAAATGAATTATGAAATATCAATAAATTGGAAATGAAAATATTGTGTGAAAAAGGGCTAACAATGACTGCCTCCAGGACCCAGACTATTAAATGATTCAATATTATTTGTAACGTCTTGTCATATATGATCCTGCTATTTCATAATGTGAATGATCCTTGATGTTTTGAGTTAAAGATTTTTACTTCTTTACCTTAAAAGCATATCGTTATCTGAACACACTGTAAGTGGGTTAAGTCATTTCCTAGTGTCAATTCTGTCAAAAGATTTAATAGCTTTGAGTCTTTTGATTTTCAAAAATAATTCTTTATGTTCTTTGTACTTAATACTGAGTCTAAATGTAAAATTTTAAATGTCAGATCAAACCTATAGAGTTTTTGGGACAACAGTTGGTCAAATAGTATATAGATTATATGACTATATTCCTACTGATTTTGGACTTTAATAATCTAACATGGGTTTTATTTGTGTGTAAACTAGCTTGTTGCCCACATCCTGTCTCCATCTTCCACCCTCCAAGTTATTTCTGTGAGACATCTAGGACATATATAACAGTCCTTCACATTTTGAGAGCTATACCTCAGGTAGTTCTCTGTCAGGGAAGCATTTCCTTATATCCCCAGTTTAGCTATTCATTAGTGCCTCTTTTTAGATGTTGTCAATATTCCCAGTAGATGTCACATTCTATGCAATGATCATGCTCTTTTCTTACCTCTGCATCCCTAGCACCTAGCACAATGCCTAGCACAGAAAGGATGCTGAATCAATAATGCTGGGTTAATATATTGGGGAATGGTTGGAAAGGCTAAGGAGACACATTTGGAACACTGAATGGGGTGGGCACTAGGACATGGCTATCTGAGGAGACAGAGAGGTAGCAGATATCCACTCCTGCCTCCCTCATTAAGGTGTGAAGGGGGGGAATTCTGGGAGAAGGAATAAATAGCAAGAAATCTACAAAAACTGAATGCTGTGCTTTTTCAGCCATTTAGGCTTTGACTGGTGACAGTGATGGACCCAGCCATGGTGATTTCAGAGCTCTGGCAAGTTTGAGAAATCCGGGTGTTCTTCAGAAGGGAATAGTGAAAAGCAGGAAGCTTAGTGACTTGTTCGAGATGTAAATAAAACAGATAAAGCGGTCTCCAGCATTCCAACAAAATTGTCTGATTCAGCAAGGTATAATAAAGGGAAAAAGATTCAGGGATGAAATCCCATGCCGAAAAAAGAATACCTGTCAATCTAGGCTATCCTTTGCCATCTGTTTTGGAAATCTGGACTTAGTGAATGGAAACCAAAGAATGAGGAATCTTAAGACCACCAATTTATAGTCTGGCCTAGTCACATAGTCTTGTGTCCAACCTGTTCTTATTTTTTGTAATTACATATAGAGGTTTTTTTTTCCCTTTCCTTTTTCCCTTTTTTTTTCCTTTTTTTCTTTTCCTTTCCCTCTACTCTTCCCTCTCCTGTCCCACCACACACACCCCTTCTGGCTATCTGAATATTTTGATTTGTTCATTCAACAAATATTTACTGATCACTTTTATAATCCAGGCATTATAAGGGAAACCAACTTTGTGTCTTATTGTTACAGTTTAGAGGGAGAATATAACATTAATGAAATTACTACCAAATAAATAAATAAATAACAGAGTTACAAAGAGTTCTAAAAGAAAGAACATAGTGAAATAAGGTATTAAATTGTCCTATAAAGCCATGAAGTCAGTCCTAGATGTTATTGTTGAGATTAGATCATAAAAATACTGTGATGTCTGTCCTTTTTCTCTCTATGTATTTCTCTCAACCTTATCATTCTTTTTCAGCCTCTACAAAATGTATTTAATTCTGAGTCCTTCACACATAGGTTCTATTTTCTGATAGAGAGCTTAATAATCTTGATAAAATGGTTTATGTAGAGCTCCTGGAAAGCAAGGACTATATCTTATTTATCTTTACCTTTCTGGAATTTAGGGCTATGTCTGGCTTATAATATATGCTCAACAAAGAGTTGAGTCAAGGCTAATGGTTTAAGTCATTTTACCTTTCTCTGATCTCAGATAACATGTAAATTTTCACAGGGAAATAAGGCCTACTAAAAACTAAATTCCAAAAAGTGAGACTAATAGTAAGGAAATATTTTAGGAAAAGGAAATTACTATTTATTTATTTACTTACTTATTTATGTGACAGAGAGAGAGAGAGAGACAGTGAGGGAGGCAACACAAGCCAGGGGAGAGGAAGAGGGAGACCCAGGCTTCCCACTAAGCAGGAAGCCTGATGCAGGGTTCAATCCCTGGGATCTTGACCTGAGCCTAAGCAGACACTTAGACGACTGAGCCACCCAGGTGCCCCACAGCTACCTGCTATACCTTTCTTATGGTGAGCTGCTTGGGGAGACTTACCTTCTCTCAACACATAGTTTGGACTTTGCTCTATGTGGTATTGGTTTAAGATAAGCTGCATTTGTTTATTTTCTACTTTTATCTTTCTATGATTCTAATGATAGTTTTAGTTTAGATAGTAATTTTTAAATTGCTATTACAGTCCTCTTTTTTTAATTGGCTTCATTTCCTAATGTTATTTCTTTTCTTTTGGAAGTATTCCTTAAAATAGTCTCTCTCTTTATGATGGCTTCTTGCCCAGATTTGTTGAATTCAACTTTCCAGGAATATCCATTAACTTAATTAATTTTATAAAAATACCCTCCATATATTATTTAATCTAAAATATTTTCAATTATAAAATGCACAATTGTTTTTCCTACCACTAAGATAAAAAATGCTGCCAAATATAATTGCAAGGAACCATTAATTAACTTGAAAACATATCTTGATTTCACAGATATTAAAATGTTAAAAATTATATAGTTTCAAATTTATAAAATACAGAAAAATCACTATCACAGCTTTACCGTAAATTTCCAATCATACATTTATACAAAGTTTTAAAATTATTTCTATGGTAATGGCAAAAAAATACTGTGTTGCACACTTAGTATAGGACAATGGTATTGCATTTTTTTTCAAAAATATTCTGAGAGCTTTAGAAGACGCCTGCTAGAATGCAACTCCCAAAAGTCATTTTCTTTGTCTGTTTTGTATGTACCCCAAGGACCTAGAATAAGGCACTCAATAAATATTTCTCAAATGAATTTATGAGTGAATTCATGTTTCATTAGAGATGCCATGTGTCTGTTTTAAGCAAAACCAAATCAAGCAAGTAAGAATTGTTAATCATTGAGCTCCTTCCAAATGCCAGTTTATGTTTTCAGATATCCTGTACAGCATAGCTTCCTTCTCAAGCTTTACTTTGCACTTGTTGCCAACTTCTTTCCATCATATTTTCATAAGTATTATAATGATATTTACAATTCAGTCATGTTTGCAACAAATTTTTGTGACTTACCATGAAAAAAGTGAGTGACATAATGGGTCATTTATGGCTATCCATAGTTCCATTACTTTAGAAGTTAAAAGGAAAAAACAAATCTTAATAAGTGCCTTGTAGTAATACACTTGGTTCACTCAGTAAAAAGTAGAGATTAGTGGGCCAAATATAAACATAAAGTTTAGAAGAAGGACAAAGCTTGTAGAGTCTGAATTTTATTCTCATTCCATCTTCTCCTCCATTTCTAAGACATTTATGTAGCTTTGGAGATGGCTGAGTATAGTTATCCATATGTGATGCTATTTAGAAAAATGCTCCTAAGTTATCAATCCCATAAACTTGGAACCTTCCCATCTCAATAGTTATATTTAACTTAAGCCTAACATGAGTTCATTCTGATTCTTAGGGGAGAATATCAGAGAGGCTAAGGACATGGCCTCTGGAGCCCAAATCTCTGGGCTTGAAACTTATCTTTAGTTCTTATTAGCTATATGATCATGGAAATTTAGTTAACATTTTTGTGCCCTATTTTCATCCTTCTAATGTCATTGATATATTTCTTGTAGGGTTTTTATAAGGACTAAATAACACATATAAACATTTTAAGGGCGCCTGGGTGGCTCAGTGGTTTAAGCCTCTGCCTTCGGCTCAGGTCATGATCTCAGGGTCCTGGGATCGAGCCCCACATCGGGCTTTCTGCTCAGCAGGGAGCCTGCTTCCCCCTCTCTCTCCGCCTGCCTCTCTGCCTGCTTGTGATCTCTCTCTCTGTCAAATAAATAAATAAAATCTAAAAAAAAAAAAACAAAAAACAAACAAACAAAAAAAAAACATTTTAACAGGTTCTTTCAAATAGTAGATGCTAATGTTGGTTTTTCCCTATTTCCCCTTTGGATCCACTGTGCCCTTCACTGCCCTGCTTTGTGTCCTGGAAGGCTGGCTGACCTTCACGGTCTTCCTTACTTGGGCTCCCTTGCCCCCTGACTTCTGGTTAGAATTTCACCTGGAGACAATGAAGGGATGGAAAGACAGGAGGAGGGAAATTGACGTAACCCCTCTCCCCACTTCCTCACTGCTTGATTGTGGTTTGACAGTGACTTTCTCCATCCTCTTCCTGTATGGAAATTCACAGCTACCATTGAATGTCTCTCTCCCATGGTTCTAGCTACTGCCAAATCTTAGTCCTACTATCTCCTCATGCCCCATTAGATTTCAGGGTAGTCAAGACTTGCTGTGCATCTAGGCCCTGATGCATCAACACCCCTTGTTGATTCCTTCACCCTACTTATATCCCTGTTAATAATCTCTTTATTTGACTATCTTTAATTAAGCATTTGTGTATACCATTTATTTTCCCATGGGATCATACACGGTATGGAACTGAATTATTTGGTTTAAAATAAGTATCAGAGTATTTCTTTCAAGTCAATGAAATATCATTAATAGTGATAGGAATGGGGGTTTCAAAACTTAGGTAAAGAAAATCAATTTTATTAACCTGTGTGTCATTATAGCATAAATGTCCTCAGGACTAAAGGAGGTATGTGTAGAACTGGGACCAGATTGCAGTTAGGATGGAATAAAGACTGAGAGACCTCCCCTCAGGGGCTTTACACATGAACCCTCCTCTTCTTTCTCCCTTCTTGATAGTGTTGGAGGCAAGTTTGTGGAATACAGGGAAGTGGTGTTTATGTGGCCAAATCAAGTTCAGTATAAACCAAATCTAAGTTTTGGGGTTTAGTAGGTATCAAGATTTTGGAGTTGCTGGGTGGGTGGAGGGGACAGTCATTCTTAGCATTCTTAGCAGAAGCCTGCAAGGCCATATAAGTAAGAGCTAGACCTGGAAGAGTGATTGGGGGAAATAAATAAGAAGGTCATGATTGGTTTCCATTCAAACAGGAATTACAGGAAGAAACGGTAAGCCTCCAAAATTATTGAGTATAATGGCTACCTATTGTGGGAGTGTAATAAGTGTAAAGACTTTTACGCACTGATAAATCCACATTTCCTCACAGAAGACCTGGGGAAACATTGTTTCTATATCTCCACTCACTAACATGTTTGAGATCTGTGCAGGGCTGAGCTTACAAGACACAGAGGCCATTATGAGTCATGAAGGTGAGACTGGGGCATGAACGCATACCATGAAATGGTATGAAATACCATTTCATCCATGGCAATAATTTTGTTCAGCCTGGAAATAAATTTAAAATAATTTGTCATATGAAGTTTTCCCAATAAAACTCACTGTCATCTTATTCAGAGTTAAGAATTTTTAACCCTCAAGCCAAATAAAGTCCTATAGATACCTCAATTCTCACACTTAGCACAGTAGGAGCAGAGAGAGTATAATAAAATGTTAAGAGGGAAGAAGTTAAGAGGTCTGGAGTCAGTTTGACTTCCTGGATTTGAATTCTAACTCTCTCTGCTACTTACTGTCAGTATATACTCCACATTTTTTTTTTTTTTTCCAACCAACCTCTGGATGTCCCAGTTTCCTCTTCCTCATCCTTGGAATCAGAAAAGTACCTATTTCTTGGAAATACTATAAGGACTAAATAAAACAATACAGGCAAATAACTTCATAAAATACTTGGCATACTGAGAGTACTTAATAGTTCTTGCCTGGTTTTCTTTTTGTATGTACATCTCCCAACAAGATTCTATGTGTACCTTGAGGTACGAATATAACTATAAGATGAATACATATACCTACATAATAGGTATGTAATGTAATAGGTACATGCATTATTCATTTTATATCCATTACTAAGTCTATCAGACAGTAAAGTATTAAATAAATATTTGCTTAGTTACTAAATGAGGTTAGCTTGCCTTAGAAATACGAATCTCAAAGACAAAAACAACGTAGATAAATTGTCTTTATTGAAGTTGTCTCCTGAGATTCCATGTTAATCACTAGACAGGAGACTATTAATAGTTCACCGCACTTAAAATGTCTGTCTTTTTTTTAATATTAGCACATCAATGCCATTGCATATCCACAGCCTCAGGCGCATACAGAAACACCATCACATTCAAGTTGTCAAGTATTCATAATATTTGCCAAAAAAGTAAAAATCTTATCAAAATAATAGATAAGAATAAATTATAGGCACCAAAAAGGGGGATAGACTACCCATTTGAATATACTCTTACAGAGAGTAATACAGATCTCTTTTTAAACAATGAAATTATATTGAGTCCACTTAATTTGTATTGAACAATGTATAAGGGGCAGCCCTTGTCGTTATAAACTTTGCTAGATACTCAATTGGCAGTAATTAAAAAAAAAAGGAACGTGTTTCTTCCACCTACTAATACTGCAGTTTATTCAGCCTATAGAAAAGACTTTCAGATTTAAAAACAAGGAGGCTTTTCTGAGGCAAAATAAAGTTAACAACCATGGACATTTTGAAACTGACTATAGAGTAGCATAGCCTAAACTCATAGAAATAGCAAGGGAGAATGCATATTTTCCTGCTTTATGGCTATTTAGACAGTATCCATTTGAATATTTTACTGTTAAAAATATTTTTTAACGTGTAATTTTATATGCTTATTAGAAGGGAAAATAATATACAGAATGATGATAATAGTTACCATTTGATTTTCTAAGTAAATGTAATTGTAATAAATATTTTACATGTATAATTCCATTTAATAGTCACAGAATCACTAGATGGTAAGCGTCATAAAGACAGAATCATATCTATCCATTTCTTTATTCATCAGTGGACCCCAGGAATCAGCAATGAGCTTGAATACAGTTGACTCTCAATAAATATTTACTAAACAATTGTATGATCTTTCCTTTGAAGTAAGTTCTTGCTAGAAAAGCATTGTTTTAGTCTGCCAATGTTTGAATATTATTGAATGTACTACATTTGGTCAACTCTACCCTTGTTTGGCGTGATTACTCTTATCTATGCATACTTACAGTGACAGAATGCCTGGGGGAGATCTTTACTTTATCTTGTACAGCAAACTGGGCCTAAAATGTCTCAGAAAGTTACAAAAGCACTGTAATTAAAAGTAAAGCCTACAAAAATCTGATTCTGATCCACGTGAATTGAAGGTTGGAGAATATGACCATTAAACATATCTTTGAAAGCATAGTCAGGATTTGTTAAAAGTTCTTTTAAGATTATGGCATCACCTAAAACATAAAGAAATGAAGGATAAAGTAACTTCTAGAAGCCAGAACCACACGGCTCAGATCAGACTTACCAGAACAGTCACCACACGTAGAACCACTCCACGCATGTTATTCTCTAGTTTCTTGTCAGTCAATGACCCATTCAGCCCTGTGACAGGATTCCAGCACCCAAGCTGAAAGGTAAAATAGCTTGTTTCACTTTCCACCCTGAAGAATAGTCCAATCGCCTATGCAAAAGTCTTTCAGAAACCTGTGTGATATCTCTTGGAATAACTGGTATAGGAAAGGTCCTGCACAGGTTTCCTTTTTTAATAGCAAATGAAGCAATCAGAAATTCCATTTACCGCTTTTAAATATCATTATATGGCATACGACAGTATCCAATATGCTTTAGAAGACTCGCTAAGGACATGGACTTAATAAGGAGTGATAATACACTAATAACTCAGTCCCAGTAATGCACTAATCAGAAAAATAATAGTGCATATAATTCTAGTATAATATCTGTTCTTAATATATCAATTATTGTACAAGTTAGATTTTCTTATAGTTTCAATGGTTTTAATGAGATATTACACTGCTTTTATTGGAAGAGAACCACAAGATTTTCCATACAGTTAGAAGGTTTACTGCTTTTATTTGAGGGGAAAATCATGTATACGGCTTTGCTGTTTTCAAGTATTCACAGCACATACAACAATATAATTTGCCTTTTTGGTCAGTGCTATCAATTTCCTTGGAATATTTTGGCAGCAGCCTTTCCCTTAAAGTCTTGCAGTGACACTGCTCTTTACACTCCAAATACTGGTTTAATTTTACATCCTCATGTAGTTCTCAGCTCTTGTAATATCCAAATCTGAGGGCTAACAGTTTTAAAATCACCGCCTATAAATCACAACAGGATAAAAACTGATAGCTCTCAATTCAGAAATAAAGAGGAAAAAAGGAGATATGTGACTTGAATTAGCAGATAACTCAAGGAGCAAAGTTGCAAAGAGAATCCTGTAATCCACATCTTGGGAAGAAATGTCATGCCATTAATTCTGATACTAGATCCATGAGCCTTCACTTTGAGGAACCTATTCCATTTGCATGCTTTAAAAATATAACAATCCTTTAGTCATATTTGGAGACTGCTCTGATTGATTGAATGGTTTATAGGGGCACCTGGTTATTTGTGCTGCTTCCTTCTAAAGACTGATCTCTTTCCTCACATTGCATTTTGTTTGTGGCTTCCAAAGTTGGCAACATACTGGCAAGTCTCCTTCACAAATAAAAGATTTAGATGCTTCCTATTAAAACTCAAGTTTCTTTTTGAGTCCTCAAGAGGTGTTTAATTAAGAAAACTAAAATGTACACAATATATCTTAAGAGAAGGGATGTCACAATATAAACAAAAAGCCAGCTTTTTCTGTATTAAAATAATTTGGAAAGGGCTGCTAATTGTAGGTTCCAACTACAAAAACACATTAAATTCATGCAATGATATGTCATTTTTAGTTACCTAAAAAGTCTAATTAGAACTTAGATCCAATTAGCAAATCCAAATGTGCTGAGAGTCTAATTATCAGAGATATTATAGTCCTCTTGCCCAATTTAAAACCTTACAAAATTTCTTTCAAGCTTTTGTTCTCAAGTCAACCAAAGTCTATGCTCAATTATTTCCTTGATGTGCACTTTTTCTAGTAACTTTTTCAAGAAGATTTTATTTTCTTACACTAAATTAATACTGGTGAGAAAAGCGGTTTACAACATTAAGTGAAGACCTACTACACTATCCACCTTTTATAGTTCTATTACTTAATTCTAAGCTTACTGAATAACTTTTAGGACATCATGTTGTTCAAGGTAAATGTGGCTAAATTACCAAAGTAAATACAAGGATTTCTTTTTTTGTCTGCCTTGGTGAATCTACTGTTAGTTTGCCTAAATAAATGACATCTTACTAATGCCAACTTGACCATAGCATTTTGGTGTACTGACCAGTCAAAATATTTACTAGTAGAATAACAGTAAGACTTGCTGAGCAGTTTGTTTGAACAATGCTCTAGACAAACATTTAAAAATATATAATTTCTAGCTTCTTAATTATATCTTCCTTTAATCATAACTAAATATAGTCAGTGGTTTAAAAATTCTAAGGTACTCAAACATTTGGGATTTTGAAATTAACAATAAAAACATTTGTCTTCAGACCTGGGCAGTAATTTAAACATTTGTATACATACATAATGTGTGTGTGTGTGTATATATATATATATATATATATATATATATATAATGTTTCTTCTCACTTTAAAAAGAATATTTGGCCAAGTTCTTTCTCATATATATTACAAGACATCATTTTCTCCTCTGCCTGATTAACTTTTCCCATTTCTATTTTCTCTCTCTCCTCTCCCCCTTTGCTTACTATTTGACTCATGTGTCTTTTGATCATAGCACTTGCAAAGTTGTTTCTCTTCATCATAACAGCAACTGGAATTTTAGGATTGGTAACACCTTTTACTTAATTCAGTTCTTCATATGTACAAATTCTAACACTTAAAGTTAGTTGAATATTAGCTATGGACACCAAGAGCTAGGAATTTCAGAGACTGAATTTTGAGGTAGAGAAAAGTTTAGAATACAAATTACCTGGGAAACTAGAAATAAAATATATCCACTTGTCATATATCAAAATTAGGCAAAACAAAGAAATCATTCAGAAATTAAAATAATACTTATTTCCTATATCGAATAGAACTATTTTTTTTTTTTTTACATTTTTTTGGAATAATTTCTAAGTGTTAGCCATGCTACTGAGCTCTTTATACCTGATCTCATTTAAGCCTCAAAATAACTTTATGAGGTGTTATTATAATTTTTATATTATAAACATAGAAACTAAGGGCTTATCTAAAGTCACATAACTACTAAGAGATGAAACTAGGATTTAAACTAGTGCTTTTAAAAAGTCCAGATTTGGGATGCCTGGGTGGCTCAGTTGGTGGAGTGTCAGCCTTCAGCTCAGGTCGTGACCTCCAGGTCCTGGGATCGAGCCCCTCATTGGGTTCCTTGCATAGCAGGGAGTCTGCTTCTCCCTTTCCCTCTACCCCTCCCCTGCTTGAGCTCTCTCTCTTTCAGGTAAATAAACAAAATCTTTAAAAAAAATAAAAAATAAAAGTTTAGATTCAGTGCTTTCAATTGCAGTGCTATTTTATAGCTTATGAATTTTTTTCATAAATATGATCTATTTAAGGTAGGTAGAGAAAATACTATTCCTATATTTTAGTCAAAAAATTAAGGCTCAGAATTGTTAAGTAGCTGCCTCAATATAACAGCTGGTGAATTCACATTTTGGCAATACAATATAAAAAGCAAATCATCATCATCATCATTTTTATCAAAGAAATTATAACATGTACATAATGCAGAGTATATGCTAATCTTCTGAGGTCTTTACTTATATTAATTAATTTACTTCTCAAAACAATACAATGAGAAAGGCAACATTATTATCTCCATTCAACAGAAGGGGAAACTGAGGATTGAGAGGTTGTGCTCCTTCCACCGTGTTATCTTTTATCCACTTAATCAGTCATGAGGCATTGAGTAGAATAAGGAAAGCAGCAGAAAAATGAAATGGACAAGAGATTCTCAAAAACATTTCTGGAAATCTCTACTTTGTGTCACCAAATTACTAAAGATAAGTGTGGAACACATTTCATTTATCAGAAAGTCTGTTGATGCTTCTCAAAATGGACACCAGAGATAAATGAGGAAATAAACAACAGCAAATACACAGAAAGTGTTGATTATACACATCTTTTTGAAGGATTTTTCAAGTTTTAAGATTCCTTAATTTCTGTTCATAGCCACTCATATCCCTGAGGTTCCCTTCAAGTTTTTCTGTTTGATTGTAATAGCTCCTTCCATAATAAGCAATACAAATGAGTTAGGTTCACACAGATTCAAAGTGAATTTGTATCTACAACGGGTCATATTCCTTGCAGCATAGCAGGAGTGACATAGTGTTTGATTAAAAAGAAAAAAAAAGCCTGGAAGAATTTCATTTACGTTCAAGTGTGAAGCTTATCTAACCACTTCTCTGGTTTCATTGTTAGAAATTCTATTAACTTGATCTCTGGATATGTGGAGAAGGTTGTTTTTGTCTGACTGTGTTTTTATTTTTGTTTCTTTCCGCCCCCCCTTTTTTTAAACAATGAGGCCAGAGACTAATAAAGATAATGCACACAGAATTTTATAATACTATCTACTCAGTTGAGCACTTTCTAAGTAAAAAATAATAAAAGTAGCCCCTGAAGCACATGAGATTTACAGAAAGTCATACTGCTGATGGAAAAACAAGATTCACTGTCTCCCATGGTCTGAAGTCTAGAGAAAATTTAGAAGGGATTAAAAAAATAAAAACCAATTCAATTTCCTTTCAATTACACTATATCGATTTCCTGTAGTATTTTCTAGTTATTGCTGAAAGTCACTTTCAAATCCTAAAAATGCTTAATGCTTTAATTATCCCCTTCATTGGAGCTTTAGCAACAATAATCTTGTCGCTCTGTTAAAATCAATGTAGTATCTTGTGTTCAACAAAATGGTTGATGTATTTGCATGAGGACAGTAATAGGCTCCTGACATGATGCGTCATGCTGTGAGTAAATGGCCAAGTTTTAGATATTTACTCTTTTCCTTCCTATATTTCCTCTTTTCATTTGTTCATGGGCTTTAAAAGGTGACGTTTGACTAGGTTTTGCATCTCTATTTTTCTGGCAGTGTTACAATGTCAAAAAAGAACTGAACTGTTCGACTTTAATTTTACGCTTAATAGTTATAGGCCTTAATCACAGGAGTCAAGAGAGCTCTTAATTGAATACCAAATGGAATTCCCTACATTTATTAGCTAGTATTCATATGGAACAAACGAAGCCTGGCTCTAGTACGGAAGCTCCAGCTGCAGGACACAACATATCGGGCTGTGTGTTGCCAGCCACTGCATTGCCTTTATTCGCTTTCTCAGCCTTCAAAGGAAAAAAGGGAACAAAAAGGCATAGGCAAAGTAGCTGAAAGCTAACCATTTAGAAATGCACAGCATTTATTTGGTAGATATTACTTCTATAATGGGATAGAAAGTGTAAAAAGAAATACATATGGCAGGTTGGCTCAGATACATGTTTTACATAGTTAAATTGGAATGTTTCTTTTCTCTGATATGTACAGGAATGTAGTGTGTCAATAATCCCTCCAATAATAATTTTGTTGGTGATATTTCTACCTGTAAAACAGGTTCAATTTGTAGGACTTTCTCTCTAGGGGATGATTATTGCCTCCTAAAAGTCTTTTCCTACAGCTTGGTCATTACCATGAAGTAGTAGACGTTCTTTAGATTATGTGAAATAGCCTTAGCACTTGAGTTTCCTTTAGGAGAAAATATCTTTGGAAAAAAAAAATCAGAAAGAAATATCCCCTGATTCCACTGCTTCCATTTCCCTGTATTGCCGCTGAAAACAAAATTTCTGCACCATGTAATGACGTACATGTAAAATAAGCTGAACTTAGCTGAGTTCCACAAATGAAGAATATAAACATGAGAAGCTATAGATATGAAAAAATAGCTCGAAGATGTTTTATGCAGCTATAATAACTCCTCGCAGTTATCACTGGGCATTTAACTGATTAAATAATATTTTACCATTATTATAAGTTTTCCCTTCTTTTATAATTCTTCTTGGTGTAAAATTACTGTTATACTATATTTAGAGGCAGTATATCACGGCGGCTAAGATCAGAAACTCTAGAACCAGACTGCTTAGGTTCAAGCACCTACTCTACTCTGACAGTTGCTGGGCCTCAGTTTTCTCACCTCTCAAATGGGCATAGTAAAAGCTATGGGTTGGTGGGATTATTAACTGACTTCATATATGTCCAGTATTTAGAAGTGTTCTTGACACATAAAGACCGAAGAAGTATTAATTATCATCACTCCTATAAAATCAGCCCTCTTATTTCTAGCTCAGCCTCATCATTTGGAGTCCCTTACCAGTTTCAGTGAGGAAGTATGCCTCTAAAGCTATGGTTCTCAACTCCGGCTGCATATTAGAATCACCTGAAAATTTTAAAAACTTCTGATGCACCAGCACAAACCCAGAACAGTTAAGTCCAAATCTCCAGGGATGGGATCCAGACGTCAGTATTATTTATGGCTCTCCAGGTGATTTCAACCTCTAGCCAAGATTGAGAAGTCCTGTACTAAACTTGCCTTAAAACCCAGGGAATACAGTCTCATAGAAGAGCTACTTAACCTCATTGATTGAAGGCATCATTTCTTACTGGCTTCCTTTACAAAAGCTAACTAGGGACACTTTCTCAAATAAACAAGCAATTTTATTTTTCTTGTTCTAAATAGGATAGGAGGTTATAAACTCTGTGAAGTCAGAATGATGCCTACCTAGTCTATTCTTGTGCCCCTAGTCCTTACCATTGTATTGATATATTAGGACATGGTAGGTCCCAATAAATATCCCATAAATTAATACATTCATTAAAACTCCTCTTGTCCTCTTTCTTCTCCCTCTTTTTCTCTTTCTCCTTTTTCTTTTTTTCTTTTTTTTTCCTTTTTCTGTCTCTCCAGTTCAAACTGAATGAAAAAGCAAAACATCCCCTGAGGTCGTGTCTTGTTATCATACTGTACCATTGCCAATTTTTGTAATTCTTCAGGGTGATTCCCTTCACTCCAATTCTACTAGCTTTCCTTTTTTTTATCAGATTTTTTTTCTAATAATATTTTAGCATTTAATGATTACAACCTGATAAAAGTTGCTGGGTTTTCTTTCATTCTTTGCTATCTCTTGATGTTTTAAAGGAGGAATCTTCATTTTAAAACCACATTAGAATTCTCTTTCTTTTCTTGTCCATTAAATAATTAACCACTTAAAGCCAAGAGTACCATCTTCATCACCTTTGTGTGCCCAGTGCCTATTACAGTGTTTTGCATAAGTAAAATATTTATTTTTTTGAAATTACAAAGTTAACGTGCACTCAAGTCTAATGTAAAGGATTTCTATTGTACTGTAGATCTTTGTTGCCAAACAATCTAAAATCTGAATCCGGACATCAAATATTTTACTATATCTTCAATGTTTATGCTTAGATAACTCAAAGTCACCTCAAATATCTAAAAGATTAAACTCAGGGCACCTGGATGGCTCAGTCAGTTAAGTGTCTGCCTTCAGCTTAGGTCATGATCCCAGGGTACTGGGATCGAGCCCCACATTGGGCCCCCTGCTCAGCAGAAAGCCTGCTTCTCCCTCTCCTGCTGCTCCCCTGCTTGTGCTTGCTCTCTCTCTCTCTTTGTCAAATGAATAAATAAATTCTTAAAAAAAATAATAAAAGATTAAACTCATAATCTACCCCCACCATCCATCCTTCCACTAGCCAAAAACTAACAAATCTGTTTTACAACCACACATATCTAATCCATTGCCAATCTGCCAATTTCCCTTCCAATAACAAACTCCTGAATCCATTTAACTCCATCTCCTTGCCACCATATCCTAGTCCAAGCTAACTCCATTGCTTCTCTTTTACAATCTTCCCTCTAGGTTATAACATAAATATAAATTTGGATATGATGTCCTCTGTCTAAAATCTTTCCACAGTCTTCCATCATTATCAAGAGAAAGACCAAACTTCTAATGTGGCCAACCAAGACCTGTGTGATTTGTCACATTTTACATTCACAATCTCACATCACACCACATTCTCTCTCAGTGTTTGAACTCCAACTGTATTTGTTTTCCTTCAGTTTCTTAAGTTAGACATAATCCTCCTGCCTTAAGGATTGAAATGTTATTTCTTAAACATTAAAGTATATCAGAACTACTTGGGAGTGAAAACCAAAACAAACAAACAAAAACAATGCCACAGCTATATGCCATGCCAATTAAATCAGAATTTCTGGGCATGAAATCTAGACACCAGTATTTTTTAAAGTGTCCAAATAGGGCACCTGGGTGGCTCAGTGGGTTAGGTGGCTGACTGACTTTTGGTTTCAGCTCAAGTCATGATCTCAGGGTTGGGAGATTGAGGCCCATGGCATTGGGCTCTGCACTCAGTGGAGAGTATGCTTGAGGATGCTCTCTCTCCCTCTGCGTCCCCGACTTGCGCACGGGTGCGTATGCTGTCTCAAATAAGTAAATAAATCTTAAAAAAAAACCTTTCCAAGATGATTCTGAAGTGTAGCCAAATATGAGAAACAGTGGTTTTGATGATATAGTTTTCTTTGATTGGAAGAATCTAGACACCTGCCATTCTTCAATGACTTACTGAATTCACTCTTACTCATCTTTTAGATCTCAATGTAAACATCTATAGGTTAGTGTAAACTTTCCCTGACTGTCTCCACCTCCCAGGTTAGCTCTGGTCCCTCCAATGTAGTATCATGTTCCTCTCCTTCATAGATTAACATTTATTGTACTAATTATCTGTAAGTTTCTATTAAGTCAGGAAAAATTACTGTTCTTGTCTCCCCACTACCTTCTTAAACACATAATTCTTGGCACAAAGTGGGACATCCATTTTTATTGACTACTGAAACAAATTTAGATGATTTTAAACAGGAAACTTCATACGTCTTGCAGTGATTGTTGACTATTTTTTAAACAATGCCTTAAATGAGGATCTCAGTAGATAGCCAAGATGCTATGCTGCCAGCATATCACTCAGCTATGCTGAATTTTTGTTTGTTTTGGAAATGTAGATTTGCAACTCTCATTCTTCCTGGGTACAGAGAGGATAAGCTCTACATAATAAGATCAAGGAATGTTTTTCAGAAGCCTTCAATATGAGGAATGATGACATTACCTATCCCTGTAGAGAATAAAATAGTTGTTATATTAGTCCTATCATTTGAACAATTATATAACAACAACAAGAGTAAAACATAATCTATGATGGGTGCTTCTTATATTCCAAGGCTCATTTTAAGACATGTACCTATACTATCTTACTAAAAGAAGAACCACAAAATATCCATGAAATATGAAGTGTTGAAACTTCAGGGGAAAAAACATTACCCATCTAGGAGGGGAAAGCTCTCTCAGCAATGCAAAATCCTCTTGAAAAGTACAGCTCCTGGCCAAAAATTTATGAAAGATTTTTTAGGCCTGAAAACAGGCAATTAGGATGGCTTTACCTGACAGGCCTCTTGAAGGGAGTTGTAATCAAGAACTCAGGTCCCTCTGGCTGGCCACATTTTTAGGCAGTATCTTCCTGCTTAGCCTCCATTCAGAGGCCTCTCCATTTGCACCTAGACCTGAGGCCTTTCCCCAGGAGTCTCTGCTGAGACATCCTGGTTGAGGGAGGGGATAGCCTTGAAGACACTTTCCTGTATTCTGACTTAATACTTTTCCTTTCCCAGCCCTTCCCTTCTTCCATTCCTTCCTCCTCACCCCTGCACCGGTCCATAAAACTGCAGGAGCCTCAGGGTCTGCTCCAACAGTGAGATAATTCCCCCGTGTGTGCTGATACATCTGACTTTCACCTGGTGTCATTCTGAATGAAAAGAAGGGACACTGAGGGAGCTAGGACCGTCTTTCCAACTTGCTTTTCCTAAGTGAATAAAGACTTAACTGACGTTCATTTTGGCTTGTTGTCTTAATTGACTACTCCCATACCCGGCAGCTCAGCTCTCCCCAGCTCAGCCCTTGACGTTTCTTACTTTATAATGACAGTTCACTTATATTGAAGACTTCCTATGAGGCAGGTATTGTACCAAAGCCCTGGATATTATGTAGTTTACTTTTTTTGCTGTAATCCTATTAGGCGGATACTATTAATTATCCTAATTTTAACACATGAGGAAATTGAGGATTAGAAAGATTATTGACCTGTTCCAGATTACTCAGCTCAAAAGTGAAATCATCAGGATTTGAACCCAGGCAGGTTAGCACCAGAAACCACTAGGTGATTCTGACCTCAATCAACAGGATAATTTTTAGAAGAGAATAGAGCAAGGGCCACATGGACAGTCTCAATGGTGTCTGAGTGCTCATTTCCTAGGAGTAGCTCTATTTGTGTTTTGGGGTCCTTGAAAAACTAAAATTTATTTGCATAACCCATGCACCCCTCTTTTTTTTTTTGCCTCAACTATTCAAGTTGGGTTTCTGTCATATGGAACCAAAGGATTTATAGCTAATTACACGGAAGTTGTGCTAGGTTTTGTGACTGCATTCTATAACTATATCAATGTAGGAAAAGGAAGACATTTTTGAAGTAGTGGGCAAAAAGTAAAGAATGCTGGATTGGGCATTTGAAGGCCTAGTTTTTATTTCAAGTAAGGGATTGATGCAAATAAATTCTAAATTCTTTTCTCGCAACTATTAGTGATTGGTCTATTTTATGGATAGTTTCTTATAATATGAGCAAAGCAACCTCCAATATATATAAAGCCAACAACGATTACTGATATTGATAAAGGGAAACTCCTGGAATCCTTTTTATTGCCCTATTAAACTAAAGTTCCACAAAGGTGGAGGTTTTTGCCTGTATTATTTACTGATGGATGCCAAGCACCTATACAGTTCACACATAATAAATATTTGTTGAATGAATGAATGAGTCTTATTTTTCTCAAAGAGTAAGTTAAATTTCAGTTGCCTAGAGTACTTTGTGGCATGTGGGTTTTATCTCGAGGTAAGAAATAAATCAGCTAATTCTCATCAAATCCTGTCTAGCTTTGTGATTCTACAATTGTTTAATATGACTGGATTCATACCAAGAATCATTCCTGTGATGATCGAGAGAGGATTACTCATTCAAATTTTCCAAATAACTCTTGCCATAAATAGTACAATCAGCCATTGCAATCAGTTGATCTGATGCTAAGGCTGCCAAGATACTATTGTCTAGGTCACTGTGTAATTCTTCCTTTCTGTCTCCTTCTTTATCAGATGCCTGTGCTTAGGCTCAAAATAAGGATGGAGTGCTGGGGTTTCATGGATAACTGTGAATCATCAAATGATTGACTATGCCTCTGAGCATTCTTACCAGCTTCGAAAATAATTTTTATTTCATTGCAAAATATTGCAAACATTTATGCAATTGAGACTCCCATAAATCAGGCATGTTTAGAAATGCTAGCATACTTCAAAAATGAGTTCTTTATGGATTTACATGTTTTTCTAATTACCCCTTTAAAATTAATGATCCTAAATACTTTCCCCATATATACTTCCACTGGAAAATATTAGCTAGAATCACACACACATAATAAGCATGAAGAATGACACGGGTATTTGGAAGAGGTTAGGACTAACTGATCACAATAACCTGAAGAGATTTAGCAATAAATAATCTAGTGAACATTGATGCAATAGAGCATATCATTTAAATACATTATATTCCCATCACTCAGCATTTATAATCAAGAATACATTTATTAAATACCTGCTGTGCTAGTGTTATGCGATACAAGGATGCATAGAACATCATCTTTCACCACCAAGAATTTATCTTTTTGAAGTGACAAAGCAGAAACATTTTATAAAGAAAAAAATACAACACATTCCCCTAGGCAGTTTGTTACTAAAAGACTAAAAGTCCTAAAGACTTGCATAAATAAATAGTAAGTACTTAATATTTAAAGAATGGAGATATCCATGAAAAAGGATCAAATCTCATCAAAGAAAATGATAGAAAAAGCAGACCATTGTGTAGTAGTCTGTCCTCAAGAGGGCCACAGGTAATTCCTCCTGTGCCTGTGAATGCATACCAATCTTGCATCAAGAGGTAGAGTCTATTCCTCCTCTCCTTGAATCTGAGTTAGCTCTGTGACTTACTTTTACCAATAGAATTAGGCAGAGGGGATGATATATGATTTCTGGGCTTGGGACTTAAGAGATCTTATAGCTTTTGTTTTCTCATTTTTGGAAGCCAAGAATCAAGTAAAAAAAAAAGACTAGGCTAGAAGACTGAATAATGAGAGACTATGTGGAAAGAAAAAGGAGTCATATGAAAGAAAACTATGAGACCTTAGCCAACAGCCAGCACCAATACCCCAGACATGTGAGTGATACCATCTTGAATCCTTTTGATCCCAACTGAGCTATCCCAGTCAACACCACATGGAGCGGGGTGATCCATCTCTATTGAGTCTTGCCTGAATACCAGACCTACTGAATCTTTAAAAATAAAAGTTTTTGTTTTAAGCCAGTAAATCTCAGGGTGTTTTGTTATACAGTAATAAATAATTAAAACATATGGCTTAGGGACAGTTAATGGTCATCTTTGCTTCTGAAATTGACTGGACACCTAAGGCTTCCAGAATTCAGTAGGAAGTTGTACATATATGAGAGATATTCTTTCCTTTTTTCTAATACTTTCCTTTTTATCTTAAAGCTTTTTTTAAAAAAAAGTATTTCTCTACTGTAATTCAGATAGGCATTTCTATATGCACTTTCATCTTTGTCGGACCTGATTGAAACACTTTCAAAATTATCTATACTTTGGAAAATAGGACATATTAGATCATGATTTGTTTTCTATGGCTGCTGTAACAACCAAAAACTCAATAGATTAAAAGAACAGAAATTTGTTTTCTCACAGTTCGAGAGGACAGATCTGAAATCAAAGTGCTGGCAAGGTCATGCTCTTTTGAAAGGCTCTAGGAGAGAAAATTTCCTTGCTTCTTCCAGCTTCTTGTGGCTCCAGGCATTCCCTGGCTTGTGGTTAACTGTGAGCTCTGCCTCTGTCCTCACATGGCCATCTCCTTTTCTCCCTTCTATCAAATCTCTATCTTCCTCCATAAGAATATTTATCTTTGGACTTATGGCTGACCTGGATAATCCATGGCAACATCATCTCAAAATCTTTATCTTAATTATATTTGCAAAGACCTTTTCCCAAATAAGACACATTCACAGGTCCCAGGGTTTAATCTGTGAATAAATTTGTTTTTTGTTTTGTTTCATTTAGGTGGGGCAGGGAGTGGGTTGGAATTCAACTCACTACAGATCACAGTTCATAAATTCTCATTTTAGGATCAAACTTCTTACCAAGCCATTTTAGTTAAAACACAATCTCTTTGAGGAAAAGAAGAAGTTTTATAAGATCCATATCCTCTAGGGACAATTGATTTTTCTGCATATATTGATTGATTTAAATTTCCTCAAATTAGAACTGAAAAAGCACTTGCCACACAGTGATGAGTTTGCTCTTGCTGCAGCTCTCAATTTAATCTTCTGTGGTACCTATTATCTCGGGCATTATTCTAGGTTTCAGTCACTCACGTGTCTAATTCCCCCAGTAGAATTTTGAGCTCCCTGGAATCATCTTTTTATTCATTATAATATCTCCAGCACATTTTTATCACTAACATACAATAGATAAACAATAAATGGTTGTGATCTAAAATATCTCTTTTTTTTTTATTCTCAATACATTTTCCTTGGTTTAATGGATATATGAGTGCACTTATATTATCCCTCAGACATATCTGGATGCACTTCAAGTATACCTTTTTATTTGCTATGAAGAAAAACAGTAGGAGGAGATTTCCCACTTCTTTACTCCAACCTATGTTTGGCTTCCTAAAGCAAACTGTAGAAATTGGAGACTATATGTGACTACCGGCAGTCAGACAAAGATCCTAAAATCAGAATGGGTAAAAGTGCGCCCACTTCAAATATTTTCAAATAACTTCTACAATCTGTATTTTTATTAGTATTTTAATTTAGCCAACATTTTGGTTGATCCTTAATTCTTTTATATTTAAATATATAATTTGCCTTATTTATAATTGCAAGTAAAAAGAATAAACTTTTAATGAAAGTTGGTCATCCGTTGTATATAATAAAACCTTACTACGAAAACATATTTTCCATTGTTTTGCCTATCATATCCACGATGTAAAGCATATGGATTTCTTAAGATATATTTTCCTAATATAAAGAATCAATAACCAGGTATCATTCTTGTCTTGCCAATAATAATCCAGATCACTGGTTACTGAAAATGAAATCATTAATCAGTCTTGGCTTTCTATATATAGTAGGAATTATTCAGTGGGTAACAGAGGAAGTCTTGTAAAGGGATATTCTGTCCAACTGAGGATATAATTTTCAGCTGGGAATTTACTCAAGAAATTATCTTAATAAATGGTAACCTTTCTCAGAGTCACAGCAGAATAGAGTACCAAATGCACAAAGGCTTCAAGTCAAAGAAAAAAGAAATTCAAAATAGACACTTGGGTGGTATCGGAAAATTTTAAATAAAAATTCAGAATATAGACAAAACCTTAGACCACTCTCTTAGCCATACCTTTCAGAGAAGTATCTCTAGTTCCTTAATAAAAATCCATTAAAAATCAATACTGGGGGGAAGGAGCAAGATGGCAGAGGAGTGGGAGACTGAGATATCATCATGTCCCAGGAGTTTGGCAAATAGTTATCAAACAATTCTGAACACCTACAAACTCAACAGGAGATAGAAGAGAAGAGCAGCAATTCTAGGAACAGAAAATCGACCACTTTCTGGAAGGTAGAACGCATGGAGAAGTGAATCCAAAGCGACAGGAAGATAGACCGTGGCGGGAGGAGCCTGCTCCTGGCAAGTGAGAGCAGAGGAGCACAAAATCGGAACTTCTAGTAGTCTGCTCCACTGAGGGATGTCGCACTAGAGGCTAAGTGGGGTGTGGAGCCCTCGTGGGAACAGTGTGGTCTCAGGACCCACGGGGACACACAAAGATCAGAGGTGTCTGAATGCGACAGTGCTCCCAGGTATTGGACTAGGGAAGCCAGCCTTAGAGACAGAGCTGAGCAGTTGGCTCTCAGCTCAGGCAGCACCCAGCTCAGGCTTACCTTAAACCGTGTTCCAAGGCACAGTCAGGCCACTGCTCTTCGAGCAGGGACCCCATAAGTGGCAGCTCTGGAGAGACCCCCTCCTTCATCCTTCGGGAGGAGCGGCACGGGAGCGTGCTGCAGGAATCTGCTGGGTTTTTAGACTCTAAATGGGGCTGTGTGCCATAGACAGAACCAAATGCTTGGTCACAGGCTGGGTGAGCTCGGAGTGCGGCTGGAGACCAGGGAGACGGGAGGGATTGACTACTTTCTCTGAGGACGCACTGAGGAGCGGGACCCTGAGCTCTCGGCTCCTACGGGCCGGAGACTGGGAGGCCGCCATTTTCAGTCTCCTTCTCCAAAGCTGTACGGAAAGTGTTCAGGGAACAAAAGCCACCGAGAGTGAACCCGAGCAGATTATGTAGCCCGGCCCCTGGCAAGGGTGGTGCAATTTTGCCTCAGGCAAAGACATTTGAGAATCACTGCAACAGGCCCCTCCCCCAGAAGATCAGCAAGAACATCCAGCCAAGACCAAGTTCACCAATCAATGAGAACTGTGGAACTCCAGAGCTAGGGGAAAGTAACACATAGAATTTATGGCTATTTTCCCATGGTCCTTTAGTTTTTCAAAGTTAGATTTTTTAAATTTTATTTTTTCTTATTCTATTGTTTTTAATTTTTCCTCTTTCCTATTTTAACATTTTTTAACTATTTTATCTTATCAATACCTTTTTAAAAATCTTTTTTAATTTTCCTTGTTATAGTCATATTCTATCCCTTCATTGTATTTAAACTTATTTCTTGCATACATATAGTTTTTTTTTCTTTAAAATTTTGGGATACAATTTCTTCTGATAGATCAAAATATACCCTAAATCTAGCACATAGCTTTGTTCTAGTCTCCAGTCTGATCACATTCTTTCCTTTTTTTTTTTCTTTTTTCAACCAACTTCTTATTTTATCATTCTTTTTTTAGAATCCTTTTTAATTTTCATCTTTACAGTCATATTCCATCCCTTCATCATGTTTACCCTTATTTTTGTATAAGTTTTTCTTTCTTTAAAATGTTGGGAGGTAGTTTCTTCTACCAGTCCAAAATACACCCAAAATCAAGTGTGAGATTCTGTTCTATTTGCCAGTCATATATCTATATATATATCTATATATATACATCATATGTCTATATATATATATCTACATATCTATATATATATAATATATATATATTATATTATATATTATATATATATAGATATGTAGATATATATATATACTTTTGTTTTTTTTTTCTTTTTTTCCCCCTTTCTTCTCCCCCCGGTTTCGAGTCTCTTCTGATTTGGTTAGTGTATATTTTTCTGGGGTCATTGCTACCTTTTTAGTATTTTGTTCTCTCATTCATCTATTTTTACCTGGATAAAATGACAAGGTGGAAAAACTCACCACAAAAAAAAGAACAAGAGGCAATACCGATGGCTAGGGACCTAATCAATACAGACATTAGTAAGATGTCAGAACTTGAGTTCAGAATGATGATTATCAAGGTGCTAGCTGGGCTCGAAAAAAGCATGGAAGATATTAGAGAATCCCTTTCTGGAGAAATAAAATTCCTTTCTGGAGAAATAAAAGAACTAAAATCTAACCAAATTGAAATAAAAAAACGATTAATGAGGTGTAATCAAAAATGGAGGCTCTTACTCCTAAGATAAATGAGGCAGAAGGGAGAATTAGTGATATAGAAGACCAAATGATGGAGAATAGAGAAGCGGAGAAAAAGAGACAAACAACTACTGGAATAAAGAATAAAGAAGCTGAGAAAAAGAGACAAACAACTACTGGACCACAAGGGAAGAATTCGAGAGATAAGTGATACTATAAGACAAAACAATATTAGAATAATTGGAATCCCAAAAGAAGAAGAAAGAGAGAGAGGGGGGAAGAAGGTATTTTGGAGCAAGTTATAGTAGAGAATTTCCCTAATATGGTGAAGGGAACAAGCATCAAAATCCAGGAGGCATAGAGAACCCTCCTCAAAATCAATAAAAATAGGTCCACACCCCATCATCTAATAGTAAAACTTACAAGTTTCAGTGACAAAAAGAAAATCCTGAAAGCAGCTCAGGACAAGAAGTCTGAAACCTAAAATAGTAGAAATTTTAGATTGGCAACAGACCTATCCACAGAGACCTGGCAGGCCAGAAAGGACTGGCATGATATATTCAGAGCACTAAACAAGAAAAATATGCAGCCAAGAATACTATATCCAGCTAGGATGTCATTGAAAATAGAAGGAGAGATAAAAATCTTCTAGGACAAACAAAAATTAAAAGAATTTGCAAACACCAAACCAGCCCTATAGGAAATATTGAAAGGGGTCCTCTAAGCAAAGTGAGAGCCTAAAAGTAACAGACCAGAAAGGAACAGACACAATATACAGTAACAGTCACTTTACAGGCAATACAATGGCATTAAGTTCATAACTTTCAATAGTTATCCTGAATGTAAATGGGCTAAATGCCCAATCAAAAGACACAGGGTATCAGAATGGATAAAAAAAAATAAGACCCATCAATATGCTGTCTACAAGAAACTCATTTTAGACCCAAAGACACCTCCAGATTTAAAGTGAGGGGGTGGAAAACAATTTACAATGCTAATGGACATCAAAGAAAGCTGGGATGGCAATCCTTATATCAGGTAAATTAGATTTTAAGCCAAAGACTATAATAAGAGATGAGGAAGGATATTATATCATACTTAAAGGGTCTATCCAACAAGAAGATCTAACAATTTTAAATATCTATACCCCTAACATGGGAGCAGCCAATTATATAAACCAATTAATAACAAAATCAAAGAAATGCATCAACAATAATACAATAATAGTAGGGGACTTTAACAACCCCCTTACTGAAATGGACAGATCATCTAAGCAAAAGATCAACAAGGAAATAAAGGCTTTAAATGACACACTGGACCAGATGGACATCACAGATATATTTAGAACATTTCATCCCAAAACAACAGAATACACATTCTTCTCTAGTGCACATGGAATATTCTCCAGAATAGATCCCATCCTGGGTCACAAATCAGGTTTCATCTGGTACCAAAAGACTGGGATCATTCCCTGCATATATTCAGACCACAGTACTCTGAAACTAGAATTCAATCACAAGAGGAAAGTTGGAAAGAACTCAAATACATGGAGGCTAAAGAGCATCCTACTAAAGAATGAATGGGTCAACCAGGAAATTAAAGAATTAAAAAAATTCATGGAAACAAATGAAAACAAAAACACAACTGTTCAAAATCTTTGGGACACAGCAAAGGCTGTCCTGAGAGGAAAGTATATAGCAATACAAGCCTTTCTCAAGAAACAAGAAAGGTCTCAAACACACAACCTAAGCCTACACCTAAAGGAGCTGGAGAAAGAACAGCAAAGAAAGCTGAAACCCAGCAGGGGAAGAGAAATAATAAAGATCAGAGCAGAAATCAATGAAATAGAAATCAAAAGAACAGTAGAACAGATCAATGAAACTAGGAGCTGGTTCTTTGAAAGAATTAATAAGATTGGTAAACCCCTGGCCAGACTTATCCAAAAGAAAAGAGAAAAGACCTAAATTAATAAAATCATGAATGAAAGAGGAGAAATCACAACCAACACCAAAGAAACAATTATATGAACATATTATGAGCAACTATACACCAGCAAATTTGACAATACGGAAGAAATGGATTCATTCCTAGAGACATATAAACTACCAAAACGGAACCAGGAAGAAATAGAAAACCTTAACAGACACATAGCCAGTAAGGAGATTGAAGCAGTCATCAAAAATCTTCCAACAAACAAGAGCCGGGGGCCAGGAGGCTTCCCAAGGGAATTCTATCAAACATTTAAAGAAAAATTAATACCTATTCTCCTGAAACTGTTACAAAAAGTAGAAATGGAAGGAAAACTTCAAACTCATTTTATGAGACCAGCATCACCTTGATCCCAAAACCAGACAAAACTCCATCAAAAAGGAGAATTACAGACCAATATCCCTGATGAACATGGATGCAAAAATTCTCACCAAAATAGTAGCCAATAGGATCCAACAGTCCATTAAAAGGATTATTCACCATGACCAAGTGGGATTTATTCCTGGGCTACAAGGAATCAATCAATGTGATACAATACATTAATAAAAAAAGAACAAGAACTATATGATACTCTCAATAGATGCCTAAAAAGCATTTGACAAAGTACAGCATCCTTTCTTGATCAAAACTCTTCACAGTATAGGGATAGAGGGTACATACCTCAATATCATCAAAGCCATCTATGGAAAACCCACAGTGAATATCATTCTCAATGGGAAAAAACTAAGAGCTTGTCCGCTAAGGTCAGGAACATGGCAGAGCTGTCCACTATCATCACTGCTACTCAACATAGTACTAGAAGTCCTAGCCTCAGCAATCAGACAACAAAAAGAAATAAAAGGCATCCAAATCAGCAAAGAAGAAGTCAAACTCTCACTCTTTGCAGATGATACGATACTTCATGTGGAAAACCCAAAAGACTCCACTCCAAAACTGCTAGAACTCATACAGGAATTCAGTAAAGTGTCAGGATATGAAATCAATGCACAGAAATCAGTTGTATTTCTATACACCAACAGCAAGACAGAGGAAAGAGAAATTAAGGAGTCGATCTCATTTACAATTGCACCCAAAACCATAAGATACCTAGGAATAAACCTAACCAAAGAGGCAAAGAAT
>CM052899.1:109432586-109552143 GCA_028534135.1 Potos flavus
GAAATAAGTCAATCAGAGAAAGATAATTATCATATGATCTCTGATATGAGGAATTTGAGAGGCAGGGCAGGGGGTCATGGAGGGTAGGGAGGGAAAAAATGAAATAAGATAGGATCATGAGGGAGACAAACCATAAGAGACTCTTAATCTCTAGAAACAAACTGAGGGTTGCTGGGGGGTTGGGGGGGTATGGATAGGGTGACTGGGTTATGGACATTGGGGAGGGTATATGCTATGGTGAGTGCTATGAAATGTGTAAGCCTGATGATTCACAGACCTGTACCCCTGGGGCAAATAATACATTATATATTAATAAACAAAACAAAACAAAATGCTGTTGAGATAAGCCTTAAAAAAAAATCAGTACCAGAATCCCATCATATGTGTTTGTAAATTTTGTGATCCATGTAGTAAAATATATGGGATTTCATTATAATTTTGGCTTAATTCATTAGTCATTCCCTTTACTAAAATAATAAAATACAGAGTTGTAATAACAATTGTGGAATCCTTAGTAGAAAAATTGTTAATAATCTTCTCTTACATGATACAGCTTTAACAAAGTTTATTTCTCAGGAATATTAACTCAATCATTATACTGGACCTTTCTGTATAATCCTCTGTTAACATTGGAGATGTCAGGTGCTTTTCTTTATGTGGAAACCATTTTGAATATGTATTAAAATCTAAATTCAATTTCAAGAAGTAATAATTTGGTTATACTAAGAACTACTCTATAGATTTAAAGAAATTAAATTTTTTCAAAATACACACATACAGAAAATATTTAGATTTAACATTTTGTCTAAGATATGAATTTTTTGAGAAAAAAATGTTTATAATAGTTATTGTATCTACCACTTACAGAAGGCTTACTGTGCTGAATATTTACATTCATTATTTTATTTAATCTTGATCACCAAACCCTCTGAGTTATAAACTATTAAGTCAAGTTTATAAAATTACTGAAATTTACATTTTTTGACCTGAAAGCTGAAATTACATATGTGGGAATATAGATGTAGAACAATTTTGTCTTAGATTCTATTCTTGTTCATTTAATACATAGGAAAACAGATTATCCTTTTTTCCAAAATGCTTTTTAAATGCAAGGTTATTATAGAAAGTAAAATAGAAAGTGTGGATTTTGAGATTTATTTTGTTTCTGGCAAAGCTGTTTTCTAATCTAGAGGGAAAAGACTCTTGAAACACTTCAAACATCATCTCAATCCTTAAAAGTGTTATTATAATATTTTATGCAGTCTAACTAACAGCTGGATTGAACATATTTTGAAATATATTTGGGACAGGAGAGCATAAAATGTCAAGCACTATTGTGTGAAGTCTAAATTTATTAAATGAACACTGTCAGAGAACCATCTGGACAGGTTAGCACAGGTGACAAGAATATTGTGCTAATGAGGGTAGCATCGAAGTTTAATACTCATATAAAGTAGTTTGGAGAGCTGAAACACTTTCCTTCCACCAGAGCTTGCTCTCCTAACCTCAGTCAGCACTCCAATGCACATAATTAACCTTACCAGGAAAACTCAAGAGACATAAACTGACCCATCATAACTCATCATTACCACAGGAAAACAACTAAAACATGTACAAATTACCAACTTTGTGATCATTTATGAAATTCAAAATACTAATATAAGCCTTTTCAACCTTTTATTTTGGAAATTTTCAAGTACATACAAAGAGAATTGAACCATGAACCAAAGTACTCATCATCCTATTTAAGCAATTATCAACTCATTTTCAATCTTGTTTATTTATACCCCCAACCCTTTTTCCCACCATCCCTATCAGATTTATTTTGAAATAAATGCCAGATATTGGGGGCACCTGGGTGGCTTAGTTGGTTAAGCATCTGCCTTAGGCTCAGGTCATGATCCTGGAATCCCGGGACTGAGCCTGGAGTTGGGCTCCCTGCTCAACGGGGAATCTGCTTCTCCCTCTCCCTCTGCATCCCCCCAAGCTTATGTTCTCTCTCCCTCTCTCTCCCTCTCAAATAAAAAAAAATATAATCTTCTAAAAAATGCCAAATACTACATGATTTTATTTTTTAACTATTTTCTATATATCACTGAAAATTAAGGGATCTTTTTAAATACAATCATGATACCATTACCATGTTCCCTAAAATTTATAATTTCTCATATCAAATGTAATCAGTATTCAAATTGCCCTTATCTATACAAATTAGAATCCATATTTTACAATAACTGGCATCTCGTGTCTTTTTATTTACGGGTTCTTCATTCATCTAGTTTTTTCAATCTATGTGTCAAAAAAATTAGTTATATTTTCTGTTATTTCCCAAGGTCTAGATATTGCTGACTGAATCGTTCTGTGTCACTTAACATGTCCCTTTGTCTGTTGTATTATCTGTTCGTTGGTAAATCTAGAAAATTGATATAATTCAGTCTAATATTTGGCAGGGATATGTATTGTGCCCTTTAAATGGAAGGCACATAGTGTCTGTCTCCTCTCTTAGCAATATAATCAGCCGTTAGTGTTCACTTACTACTTTCATTAATGTTATGTGCTGAGTTGTGTTCCCCTAAAATTTGTACGTTGATGCCCAAACCCCCAGTACACCAGAAAGTGACTACATTTGGAGATAGGGCCTTTAAAGAGGTAATTAAGGTTAAATGAGTTCATCTGAATTGCCCCTACTTGAATCAGACCAGTGTACTCATAGGGAGAAGAGATTAGGCTACACAGACAGAGATCAGAGATTTGAATCTCTGGAGGAAAGACCATGTGAGGACACAGAGAGAAGAGGGCCACCTGCAAGGGGACAGGCCTCAGGGGAAACCTGATGACACCTTGATTTTGGACTCCCAGCTTTTAGAACTATGAGAAAATAAATTTTGATTATTCAAGCCACCCAGTGTGTGGTAGTTTGATATGGCAGCCCTAATGAATGAATATAATTAGTGATGGCAAATGCCAATGCTTTAATGTTATCATTTCTTCTTCATTTGAGGAATATTTAAATAAAGGAAAAGATTTCTTCATTAATTATTTGGTTAACCTGAGGTGGAGTTTGTCTTCACAAAAAAATATATGGATTCATCCTCCTAAGAAGGTTATATTATGATAATTCATGATTCAAGCATATTTGGTGGTGAAATAGAAAGTGTTCTGGCTTCCTCTCCTCAAATTAACCCTGGAAAAACTACAGAGTAAAACATAGATTGCAGAAATTTATACAGCATCCCTGTGGGAAACTCCGGGAAGGGGTGGAGGGTACACTGAATTGGTGTGTTTGGAGTATATGCAGTTGGAGGCTGGGGAGAGGGGAGCTGGACATAACAATGAACAGACAGATTAGAGCATTTCAAATTCAGCTATTGCCTCTTCCACGTGTTGACTTGCATGATCATTGCCTGACCCTTCCCTCCTGAAATCTGATGTAGTTACCCATAGCACTAATTAATTTATTGGGCTGAGTTAGTGCAAAGAACAGCAGAGTAGGACAAAAGATCTGCTGGGATATGGAATTGAAAAAAAAGCAGATATAGGTTGACCAGCTTTGTACATTCACTTCTCCACTCTTTCCCTCTCCAGACCTCTAGGGCTAGAGGATTGCAGCTCCGTGGCCTATTCCAATTGCTGCTAATTCCTTAAAGATTTTAACAATTTGTTTTTAGTGTGGTGACAAAGAAGTGACTAACTGTGGTTTTGTGGTATGTGGAGTTCTCTTTCTAGAGCTCATCCCTTACTCTAGACTTGACCCTACCAAGAACAACAGAGACTAGCCCTTACACATTATGAGAAAAGTATATTCCCAGATGAATATGAGCCCACAGGTCAAGATAATTATACATCTGGAGATTTAAAAGAAACTATAACAATCTGGAGACATATTATCAAGTCTCTGAAGGGTCTCAGATTTTACCCTAGTTACAAGCTGACACATTTTCTTGCCAAAATTTGATGTTAGCAGAAGACATCAGACTCCTGGATCAGAGACAAATGACTGTATTCCTTATAGCAACAGAAGTATCTGAATTGGCATCAGTCCTCAAGTCCTAGTTCCCAAAGATGATACAAATAGGGATAGATAATACCTGCATAGGTAGTGAGTTGCACTGCAGGAGAGAAACCCTGAATTTAGGAAACCTAAATCTTTTATAACAGGCAATAACCATGCCTGCCCTTTGCTCCTGTTGGAAACATCACTTTTAATATCCTGGACAGTAAGTAAACCTTCCCTTTCCTGTGGAGAAAGACACTAGTTTTATATGCCAAGGTTGTCTACTGTACAAATATCTTTGAAAGGATAGTTTAAAATAAAAGCAATAAGTGCCTCAGTTCATAAAAGGTACAAAAATACAAGACACCCATGAAAAGTTGTCTCCCAACATATATAAAATCCGAAGTTTTAGTAGAAGAAAAAATTGACATAAAATTCGTTAAGAGGAATATTTCAGGGATATGGAAATTATTAGCTATATAAAACAAAAATAAAACTTTTTGAAAAGTGGACATGGTGATATAAAGCATAGTATTTATATATGTGTTCCCATTCTTTTTTCTTTCTATTCCTTATTACATGTACCTTGCCCAATATGGACTATTTAGGACTTAGGACTTAAACCTTAGGCAGGCTTAAAAATGTAGTGCAAACTAAATTGTGAATTGGAATATTTTGTGGTTTCATATTGTGAGCATAATTATTTATGAAAATTTTAAGTAGAATATATGTTTTCTTTATAGATATTCTCTACATTCATGTGTAGATTATGGAATTCTATATCTTTTTACTTCTACAAATAATATACTTTGGAACTTTGAGGAAATTTCTAAACCCGCTTGGATAAGAACACATGTTACTCAATTGTACATTCAATAAATTATATTTATTAGTACAACTTGATGAGAAAGAAACTAATAGATTCACTGGAAAATAAATATTTTACAAAGTGCAAAATTAACACATTTTAAGGAGTGTTAACTCCTACTCACACACCATCTTCCTCTCTTTCATATGGTTGTGAAGAAGGGACAGTCATAAATATCTACAGTATGTTTTTATCTTCCAGGAATTGATTCATTATATAGAATGAAAACCATCCATTTCTGGATAGTGTAATTTCCGGGGATGCATTTAGGGAAGATTTTATGGAAGATTTCAACTGATTCTCACTATCAAAGAAATGGAAAATTATATAATACTGAATTTTTAAAAAGTTAAACAAACAAAACAAGATACTTTCTGGCAAAATTCAAACCATGCTAACCAAATACATATTGATCCAGCTGTATTTGCACCCCTGTATTTTAGTGTAAGTACAATTCTTTCCTGCACTGTTTCCTCAGCCTATCCACCAATTGTTCCTTTGTAGTAATTGATAATATGATGGGTTATTAAGCATGAAACCACAAGGACACTGTGCACACTCTTGCTATTACTGTTTCCTCATATGTGGTCCATTGTTATCCTGCATGAATTCTGAAATGGTGAAATGATTTAATCAAAACATGCTGCTCTGACTGGAAACTGAATCTGAAAAGCTAATATGACATACCGTTGGTTTCCTTAGGCACAAAGAAAAACACATTCTTAAAAAAATATCAGTTAAAATGAATTTTCTTCATCTACATGACAACATCTGTTGGAATTATAATGGCCCAACTTGACAGTTCAATCTACCTGTCCTAAGTATTTAAGTGGAAAGTGACATCTAACAGATACATGATGGATTTTAAACGAAGAATTGGCATGGAAACAACAATTTGCCACTTAAAACAATGCATGATAGCATGAAACTACCTAATAAGCTTTCTGTAGTATAGATAAATTTTTCAAAACCTAGCTATTGTTTCAAGCATTTCTAAATCTATTTCTTTGCAAATACGTTTAGTATTTAAACAAAAGCAATTTGCTACATACTTTAGCAGCCTTTCCCAGCTGGCATACTTTATTTGAACAACAGAACAACTAAATGACTTTAGTGACCATTTTCTCAATTTTCCCGAGGCTGGTTCATACCTAGTACCAGTCAAGATGCATATAAAACAAGTTAATTAATTATACGCAATTGATTATTTAGAAATCAAAGCTTAATTCTCCATGTGAGCAATGATTCTAGGGCTAACTACCACAACAAAGATTTCAGTTACAGAAGAATTCATATTCCCCATGTCAATTCAAATTCTGTGAAATAAACAAGATCCATTAATCAAGACAAAGAGACTTTGGAGTACAAAGATGTGTAATACATAGTTTCTGTCCATAATTGATACATCGTGTTGGAGAGATAATAAATGAGCATAAGATAATCGGTCAAGAAGACAACATCCTACAAAACTATGCTATATACTGATACGAATGATTACTACGTTATAATATGGAGTGATTAAATTGATAAATCATGTTAACATTTCCCAGTGCAGAAATGAAATTAAAGGGAAAAAAGAGGTTTTTTTAGGTTGTTTTGGGAAAAAAAAATAATTAGGAAAGCAGTGGCATTTGAACTCTGAGTACGGACTGAATAAGAACAAAAGATAGCAGAAAAATATATAACTTGAGGAATAGCAGAAGCAAAAACTCAGGTTTAACTGTGATAAATATTAGCAAGTTCTGAGGTGAGAAAGGTATCAAAGGGACCATGAATGTTTCCTGTGGGAAAATGATGAAAACAGGGGTGGATACAGAAAGTGGGAAAAGATTATAAAGGACTTTGAGAGTTTAGGAAATAGATTTAAGACTTGAGATGAGAAAAAGTAAATCTTTTAAAGTGAACACTCATGTGTCCACCACCAATCCTGATAAGGAATATGATGACTCGCTGTAGGACCTTGGGCAGTACAGTAATATGACTATCTACAAAAAATGCTATCTACTTACATATTATGCTTCTATCTAATGATTAACACTGGCTGAGAGTTATACATATTCTCTACATATTTTCATAATAATCTTTTAAATTGGGCATTACTGCTGAGGCTCTTAGTAATTAATACCATCCTCTGGTCATAAATTGGTATGTGATATACCCACTACTGTATTGCAAAAAGGTCTGTCCAGTTCCAGTGCTATTAAAGCACACGGCATCTGTGATGAAAGCAATATTTATGCAAGATTAGTTTGGAAGCAGAGTGGAAAATGCAATGAAGGGAGAAGACACTAGAGGCACAGAAACCATTTAGGAGGCAATTAAACAAGATCTTCTATGAATGACGAAGTCCCGAAGGGAAGAGAAAAAGAAAGAGGAAGTAATTAATGAAAGAATTAAGATTTATGGAATAGTGAAAAGTAGGATACAATGTCATGGAATCCAAAAGAGGATATACCAACATGGAAGAATTTGTAGTCAGGTCTGTGGAATACGGTAAAGAGGTCAGAATAATAATAATAATAACAATAATATTAATAAATAATAAAAATAATAATAATTATTATTATTATAATTCCCACTATCAGGTGTACATATACAGTTCCATTTTCCTGAAAAGTCCTTCTCCGTCTTTTCTAATTGTCAAATTCCTTGAAGATCCAATTCAAAATTAAGAAAAAATTTATTTGCCATTGAAGGACAAATCACTCTGAGATCCTTAGCATTTATATGTTACTCTTTTTCCATGTTACCTCGTACTGTTACCTTGGTTTACTTGTGCTTCTTTAATACTATACAATGAGAACTTTCAAGACTGGGGCCACCTCTTACATTTATATTAAAATATAAAGTGTATATTTACTTTTTAATTATAAAAGAAATACATAATAATTATGAATACACAGAAAAATAGAAAAGAAAGCACATGTGATGTGTTTTTACTTCTAGCTTTTTTTTTTTTTAAGATTTTATTTATTTACTTAAGAGAGAGAAAGAGGAGAAGCAGGGAGAGGGGAAGAGGCAGAGGGAGAAGCAGGCTCCCTGCTGAGTAGAGAGCTGGACCTAGGGTTCAATCCCAGGACCCTGACATCATGACCTTAGCCAAAGGTAGATGCTTAACTGACTGAGCCACCCAGACGCCCTCTTCCAGGGTTTTTTAATGTAGAATTTATTTTTCTTAGTTGGAATTACAACATTTATAATTTAAATATATATCATGTATATCATGTGTGTGTATATATATATATATATATATTATATAATATATATATATTAATATATAGCCTGGTTCTATGGGTCCAAACTCTGGAGTTAGACTAAGTAGAGCTCAAATCCTAGCTTGGTCTCTTACACCTCAGTAAGATTCTGAGCCTTTTGTCTTGTCCCCTCCATGTCTCTTGTCCTCCCATGTCTCAGCCTTTGTAACTATGAAATGGGAAGTGTAATGCCACCTATTTATTGTTATGAAGATTAAATGAATTAATGTAAATTAGATGTTGTTTTTGTTCTTATACCATCTCTTCAGGGGTATAAACAAACCCACTTCCATTTTTATTTGTTATGGTATTTAATCTAAGCCTTGGTATTTGGTTTGTGAATCTAGTCATGATACATCAGACACCTCTGACCAGAGTGATTGGTTCAAAGATGGGGGAGTGATACAAACAAAGCCAATCAGAGCCTTCCATTCACAATTAGATATTTTCTGGAATAACTGGGTAAGAGGCTTTCCCTCTTTTCAGGGATTATTAAATATGAAGGCAGTGTCTAGAGTTGTCATTTTGTCACCACATGAGGACAATCTGCCTAAGAAGGAAGCCAAAGAAGAGGAAAAACAGAGCTCAGTAATGGAGAAAGGTAGACAGTTTCTTAATGATAACACTTGAGAACCCGAATTCAACTGAACTTGGTGCCTGTTGTTCTCCTGGGCTTCCCAATTTCATTATCCAGTAAGGCTCTTTTTCTGCTTAAAGTTTGAATTAGTTTACGTCAAACCCTAATAGTCTTGACAAATACGATGCTTTTTCCTTTTAATATTAAAAGATAGATATTTTTTAAAATTTAATTTTGGAATTTTCAGCCTTTATGCCTATATTCAACCCATAATGACTCAATAAATACTTTATGAATCAACAATTCAACGCATCCTCCTATATTATCATAGGAGATATTGCACATTGGTTTTCTAGTTCCAGAGGCATTTGGCTCAATTCTTTAAGTATATATGATTATAAAACAAATAGAGGTAAATCGTGTCATTTAAATGTATCAAAGTCTTCAATTTAAATTAATTTAGTTCATTAAAGGTTTATGAGCATCTACTGCATACCAGGAACCCTGCAAGTAACTGGGGATATAAAGATAGGTAAGTCCCTGTCCTGCCTTTAAGGTAGTCATACACAGCCTAAAAGATAAATTGCATAGAGCAAATTATTAAACATAATAATTTTACATATGATAAATGCAGTAATAGAGTTACATATAAATAAATATGAGGATAAAGAGTAAGGATCAGGGAAAACTACAAAGAAAACGTAATATTTGACTTGAGCCTTAATAGCTATGTAGAAAATCTTAAAGTAGAAAATGGAAGAGCACTCTGGTTTCAGAGAATGACATGTGCAAATGCAGTATATGAAGTGTTCAAGAGACAGTGAACAATTCCATGTGACTAGAATATCAAGGAAGTGTGTGTGTGTGTGTGTGTGTGTGTGTGTGTGTGTGTGTGTGTGTAGCATTAAGGAGTAAGAAGAATGTTAAGTGAAAAAGCTAAGATAAGGATAGAGATTAGAAATTTACAAGAAGCCTTCATGTTATTTAAAAGAAGACTGGTCCACATTTATGTACCTGAAAGCCGGGGAAATTGTTGAGTCGAGAACACCATCTGTGTTTGACAAATACATGTATCTGTTGTTTCTGCAGAAGGTGAGTCATGGGGTCAAGGATTAAGAAGAGAACATCTATTAGAAAGTAACAGCCCTATTATAAATTATTTGGGCTTAACCTAAAGGAATTTCAGTGGGGATTAGCAGAAAAGGGAAGCATTTAAGAAACAGAAAGGGAAGCATTTAAGAAACAGAATCAATAGGCTTCTGTGCCAGATTGCAGAGCAGTGTGAAGAGAATGTGCACTGGAGATGGCTATCTGGTTCCTAATATGGAACAAACAGATGGATTTTCATAACCCTATCTTCCTAAAGAGGAAAACACCTTGATTCTGCTATCGCTGCTCTTTGTGTTTGTAAAATATTTATTAAAAGGGAAAGAGATGGCCTTGTGCATATATTAATGCAGGGACATAAAATGAATTTTTAAATGCTTAATAGAAAATGCTCTTCTAGTAGGTAGAATGGCAGTTACCCAAAGATACCAAATTCGAATCCCTGGAATTTATGAACATTTCCTTATTTGGAAAAAGAGTCTTTGCAGATATAATTAAAGATCTTGAGATGAGGGCGTTATCCTGGATTTCATGAGTGGACCCTAAATCCAATGACAACTATCCTTATAAGGAAGGGTGACGCAGAAGGAGATTTGACAGAAGAAAAAGAGGAGGCAATGAGGCCAGTGAGGCAGAGACTGGAGTGATGCTGCCAGAAATCGGAGAATGGAGGCAGTCACCAGAGGGTGAGACCAAAAAATGGATTCACGTCTCTGACCTCTTGGTGGAATGCAGCCCTGCTGACACCTTGATTTGAAAATTCTGTTTCAAGTCAATCAAATTGCCATAATTTGTTGAGGCAGCCACAGGAAAACTAATATACTCTGTTCAAGCCATGTTTAGGAACTGCCACAAAATCAGAAATTGCACACATATAAGGTATTCAGTCAATGTGTTGAATTAATGTAACCCAAACCTTCTCTCTCTCCCTCTCACTCTTTTAGATGGAATCAAGCCTATCTTCTAAGTTATTAAAATTATGCTAACTCACTGACACTGGGAAAGAGCAGGAAATCTCAGATTTTTTCAAATTAACTTAATACTTTTGCAGGCAAAATTTATATATAGTAAGAAAAAATCCAGTTTAATGATTGTGATAATTTTATTCTTATTCTAACTGAATATTTCATTTAATTAATAGCTGACTAGCTTTCCCTTAGCCTTAAAACATCTACTTTGAAAGTTTATTTTTATACTTACCTATACTTCATCTGGATGTAGTAAAAATGCTTTTATTTCCAAAAATAATTTTCCAGTATCTATAGTCTTATCAAATTCTTCCCATAGTTAAGAACATAATTCTCTCCCCTTCCTTTAAATTCTCCCTTTCCTGTTCTGCCAATATCTTCCAGAGATTGCCAGTTTCCTAGTTACGCTTCACATTTCTGGTAAGCAATAATTACAACTTTAACCACCTCTTTTGCTAGGAATTCACCATTGCTTTCTCATTTGGGGTTAATTATATCCACTAACTGGACTGAAATGATGTTCCTGACTTATTGAGACATTTTTAAGTTAACTTTGTGTTCTAACTGGTTTTGAGAAATTCTGTAGTTGGAAGATCTTTAAGCATTAACACTTTAGAGAATTGCCTTTTGTGATGAAAGGATGGAATCCTTAAGTAAAATAACATTGTTTTTTTGTTGTTTCTCTAAAATAAATTCACATGTGTGTACAGTTTTTCAGTAATCACTGGTGTCTCCTGATAAATTATCTGTTCTAATTCACTCAGCTTCATGTTATTCTTTTTCCAAAAGATAATAAAACATTTAGTGGTAACTCAACCTAAAATCCACACCTATGATATTTAACCGAAGATCTTACTCAATTCATTAGTTCACTAACAATAATCAACACTCTTTTTTGTATGTCTCTTCAACCAACTTACATTCCATTTAACACTGTTTTTCAAGCTAACTCAAATTAATTTTGCAATCAAAATTTCACATGGCATTGTCTCTAGTACTTTACTAGAAGTCAAGATGCATTACATCTACTCCACTCTGCTCATTTACTAAGGCTGTAAAGCTATCAAAAAAGCAACCAGCTTTGTCTGGCACAATTTGTTCTCTATTAACTTATTTATTCTATTTATTTCTCATGGCTATACTTTTCTTTCTTTGGTTACTTTAAACCAAGCATGTGGTAGCATTTTCAGAACAATTTTCTATTTTTGTACTTTCTTATTTCAATCAATAAGATTAACTACATTTAAGAAATCAATTAGTCATTTTTGTTCAAAACATAAAGAGTTTTATAGATTGAAGAAAAAAGTATCCAACTTAATGTAAAGAGAGAGATCACTTAACTTTTAAGATGGCATCAATTGGTGGACTTAATTTATAGTGACTGTTTCTGAGACTTAATGTAGCGCTAGCAGCCTCTGATACAACACCCAAGTATTTGTTTTAGAAATTCTCATGGAAGTTTTAACAGAAAAAATGTTACAATCTCCATAATTTGAGTTAGAAAAAGGATATATACTAAATTCTTATAGAATTTCTGTTGACTAAATTGATATTGGCAATGGATTTAAAAGCATATATTTTATCCACATATATTTAATATGAAATAGGGCAGGGCAGGTTAGTCCAAGGAAACCATAAATATACTTTGATTATATTATATAATCCTCTTGATTATGCCTAGCACTAGGACATAAAAATTATTCTAAATATATGTCTTTATCAGTCTTGCATATTCTTTTTCAGTTAGCAAAAGAAAAATAGAAATATACTTTTATTCTCCCTACATTATATATCCTCTTTGCTTATGACTAATTAGGCTGCAGAAGCAATATGAAACAGAAAAGCACTCCTCCATCTTGAGCTACATAACTGTCTTCACTAATAACATAGACTTCGTTCTGCCCCTACCTTCTCAGTTTCTCTTTTTTTTGCAAATATACAGAGACTGCTACTCAAATCAGGGGCCATGGCAAGGTTAAGGAAGTAGAAGGGGTTAGACGACAATGGTTTTCACTCTGGAAGACTTAGCTGTTGAGTGATAAGTGGTGTAAATGAGGTGGTACCTGGAATAAATGATCCATCATAAGTAGACCAACTAAGTTTAGTAAATCTCAGTCCAAAAAAAGCCATACAAGTGGAATGCCTACTCAGTATGGTAGACTTAATTAAATGTTGAGCATACCAATTTGATCTTAAACTAGATCTGAGAAAGAAAAGTTGGCCAAATAGACTATAGGGGAAGTTAAGGATGCTTCATTTTTATCTGTTGACAAAAACAAAGATTAGTTTGTACAGATGGAGACAAACAAAGAAGTCATTTCACCCTAGAGAGATGGGAATATCACCATGAAGTCTCAGAGGTAGCACCTTCCTCACATAAATATTTTGACTGCATTAGATAAAAACATTGTAATAATCTGGTAGATGTCTTCTAAACAGTGCAAGCCTTGGAAAAACATTCGTAGTGAACAAAAAGAGAGGACAAGGTAAAAGAAAGGAAAAGATAAAAAAGATGAAATGGTATATACAAAAAGAAAAAAGAAAAAAAAGAAAAGAAAAGGACTGCCCCCCCCTCAAAAAAGAACTGCAGAACAAAAGTAAAATTGTTAAGCAGAATATAAATGACATACTAGGATTATAAATCAGTCACATGAAGAATGAATTTTAAAAACTCCCTGGGAATACAAAGCTAAAGGCAAAAACGGAAAGGAAAGGAAAGGAAAGGAAAGGAAAGGAGAAAGAAAGAAAGAGAGAAAGAGAAAGAAGAAAGAAGAAAGAAGAAAGAAAGAAAGAAAAAGAAAGAGAGAGAGAGAAAGAAAGAAAGAAAGAAAGAAAGAAAGAAAGAAAGAAAGAAAGAAAGAAAGAAAGAAAGAAGGAGGGAAGAAGGAAGGAAGGATGGAGAAAAAAGAAGAAAATAATGAGAAATATGACCTGTAGAGACAAAAATGATTGCTTTTAGATTTTCCAGAAGAAACTAGGTTAATGAAAATAGGTTTAATACCTCAAGAAATAATGGAAGAAAATTTTGCTAAGCCAAGAAAGATAGTTTATATATAAAAAGGTTTTCACCAAGTTACAGGCAAAATTGAATTTTAAAAAGTCCTTTTTTAGGCTTAATCTGGTGATTATTTTTAATTCTCAAGTTATAAAAACTTTTCTATATCCATGTAAGCACAAAAACAGATTATTTGCAAAGAAACAAAAATAAAACTGTTTCGGATTTAAATAAAGGTAGCTTCATTTCTTTTCCAAGGCAAATGTCAGATGAAAATGCAAATATGTCTTCAGATTTTTAGAAAAACCCCTCAAGAATGCCAAATTGTTATTCATGAGAAAAGGCAACAAGAAAGGATTTTCAAATTGCAATGAATAAAAAATATATATGCTTTTTTTTTCTACTTTTCTTTTGGCAAGAGAAATCAGCTGAGATGAATGTAGGATGAATCAAAATCCAGAACTAAAGAATGGAAAATATAAAAAGAGATTGGAAGAGAAGCTGGGAAGCAAATACATGTATGAAGCCAGGTCTAAGAAAAAGTTATCATCAATATCTTTGCAAAACTGTATGCAATGGAAAAATTCTTGAAAAACATTTTTGAATAAAAGATAATTTTGGATGGATGAATATGACATATATGGAATTATTATCTATCAACCAATGTTTTCTTCCAAAAATACATTTAGAAGTGAGGTAAAGAAGAAGTGATGTGAAGGGTGCCTTAATTTTTATACCTGAAGAGAGACAAAAATACTTGTTTTGGTATTGGATATTATAATTAAGGTATATTAATTTAAGTATATTTTAAAGATTTACTTATTTATTTGAGACAAAGCATGTGAGAGTTGGAGGTGGGGCGGTGGGGGGAAGGGCAGAGGGAAAGGGAGAGAGACAAGCAGACGCCCTGCTGAGTGCGGACAAAGCCTGAGGCAGGGCTCCATCCCAGGGCCCTGAGGTGACTTGAGCCAAAATCAAGAATCAGATGCTTAACCGACTGAGCCACTCAGATGCCCCAAATTTAAGTGTATGTTAAATACACTTAAATACATGCACTAGATAAATTAAAAACAGAATTTTTACATCCTAAATCACAGAAGAAGACAAATGCATACACTGCAAAAAAGAAAATATAAGCATGTAGGGACACACAAAAGAGTAACAACAAGACAAGAATTAAGAAAAAACAGAACACATATACAATTGCCAGGGGTATTATGATTTATATGAATTTGTCTCCCAGCCTCTGCCAAGGATGTAGAAAGTTGGAAAAAGCATTACATCCTTCTTAACAAGAAAAAAGCAGGGTAATCTATAAAATCATAACTCCTCTCAGGCCCATCAGAGAGCTGAGATCTCAGGTCAGCCCCTGGTCTGAAATACTAGGAACAATAGGCTCCTCCAGTGACAGGGACATGAGCACTGGCTTAGCTGGGGCAGGGCACAGAGTAAGATGGAAGGGGATAAGATTTCTGCTAATTTTTAAAACGAATTGCAGAAAACAAGTGTGGACTTGCTGAGCATGCATAACTTGCATGAAAGGACAGCATAAGAGTTATATACTTTGGAAAGTAGAGGAGTGACTGCTGGCGACCAGACTCAGTGGCTGTTTGTTCCCGCCTTGCAGGCTCTTCTCTGTGGACTTCACCATGGGTTTACAAGAAAGACCGGGGACAGAGTGAGAGACCAGAGACTTCTGTCAGGATGAAGTCCTGTGGAGGAGAATAGTGTCTGTTGTGGGAAACAGACAAAGCCTCACCCAGATCTTTCTCTCCTATACCTTTTATAGAATGAAAGCCTTAAGCCACTGGTAGAAGGGCAGCAGACCCTGTTGTCTAGGGCGTAGGCGAAAACCCATCGAAAGCTGAGGAAAGGGTAAAAGAAAAAGAATTCCAATTATTCTAGAGGAGTAAAATCTCTCAAGAGCATAAAGCCTGCCAAATATTCAAGGCAAAGTTTGGGCTGTCACCAGGAGGTTGGGCAGGATCACTGAGAAAGCCACATGCTCAATCCAGAGACAGAGAGTCTGCCTAAGCCTAAAAATGGCTTCCCCACCCTCCACTACCAGGCTGACAAGTGCTAAATTAACAGGTAAACAGCTCTCCACCACTCAGGGAGGGGCAAAAATATTTTAAAAATATCCTCTCAGAGGCATAGGTTCGCAGGAAAACCTAATGTTGCGGAATGGTGAGAAATTCTCTTTAGTGACCCAACCCCCAACCTCAGCACAAGATGTCCTGAGAGGATCTGAAATCTGTGGTGCATTGAATGCAATAAGAAACAACAAAGTCTAACTCCAGACTGACTCTAGAATTGATTGATTTAACAACCCACAATAAAAGCCTAGTGGGAAAACAGGTATGCACATTTCCAGGTATAAATACCATTACCTCAATCTCTACTGTCCTTAAATATTGTCCAACTTCTGTTCAAATATTATAAAACACATTAAAAAGCAAGCAGGGAAAAAAGCCTCACTGTTAGAAAATAACCAATCACGGAACCAGATACAGACATGACCCAGTTGGAACTAAAAAACAAGATATATAAAATAACCATGATTAATATAATGAGACTCTAATGGAAAAAGTGGACAATGTGCATAAACAGATGGGAAATTTTTGCAGGCAGATGGACTATATTAGAAAGAATCAAATGGAAATTGTAGAAATGAAAAAAAAAGATAATAATAAAACCCACAGTAATAGAGATGAAAAATGCCCTTGTTAGGTTTATTAATAGATTTTGCAGCCATGAAAAGACAGTGAACAGAGAAAAAGACAGTGAACAGAGAAAAAAATTACTCAAATCTTAAGAAACCAAACAGCATATAAAAATGGAAGCAATAGAGTAGTTTCTAAAACCTCAGTTTGGAAGTAGATATCTTGGGTTCAAATACCAAGTCTGCTATTTATTAGCTTTGTGACTTTGAACAACTTACATAAATTTCCTATGCTTCAGCTTTATATCTCAAAAACTGAGATCATAATCATACTTACTTTATAAGGTTCTTGTGAGGACTAGATGAATCACTTCATGTAAAACAATTAATAAGTATACATGTCCCCACAGCAAGTATCAATAATTGTTAGCTGTTACTATTACCAAACAATAAAAAATAACACTAGTGTAGCAAGGACTTATGCCAGTCGAAATCTGAATAAGCTAGTGTAGCAATAGATATGTCAGACAAAATCAAAATCATTTTACCATTAAATATGGTAAAATGTCACAAGAATACAGCTGATAAAACTTTATACACTAAAAAGCACAAATATACAAAGTAAAAATCTCAGAAATACAAAGAGAAACAAAGCAATATATATAATGAGAGAGACACACAAAGAGATACAGACAGAAATGAATATGAGACAAAAAAATTTAGTCATCTATAACTGATGACACAAAAAATAATTATATAAAATTTGAATATTATAATTCATATAATTGAATTACTAATTATAAAATAGATTATATATCCCATAGAGGATATGGCATATTTTTATGTAACCATGAAATAATTAACTTTATGTAAGTCAACCAAAACAACTGTATATATTCTGAAATTCTGAGCATGTGACAAAATGGATAAGTGGGATAATTTACATTGTCTGACAAAATGCAGTAACAATAGACATTAATAACAGATGTATTTTTTAAAATTACTAACAGAAAATTTATTTAAATTTTTAAATAGTTATTTAAATTTAAAAGATCGCCACCAAAAAAAAAAATTGCTATAAAGGGATAGCTCACATATTTAGAAAATAGAAATATTGGCACTACAAATCAAAACTTACAGGGGAAAGCCAAAATGATCTCAGATGAATATTTAAGTAAGTATCATTTTTAAGTACAGCAAAATTAAAATAAATGGACTAAGAATCCCACTTAAGAATCTAGAAGGGTAGTAAAATAAATTCTTTGAAAGGTAGAAAGAATAGAATATATAAAAGAAAGAATAAAAAACTAATACTTAGGAAAAGGAACACAGTAAAACTAATACGAATAAATCTGAAAACTGGTTCCTTTACATTATTAATAAAATGTACATGTTTTTATAAGATCAGTTAGAAATGCAGAAGGAACACAAAAATAAACAACGTTAAAAATTAAGTATCATCACAGCCATAAAGAAGTTTTGTCCTTAAGTAGGAACAAAGCTCTGTTAATGAATTTAAAAATCTTCATAAAAGAATTCTATTATTAAAGATGGCTTACATAATGAAGACTGTCTTAAGAAGATTTGAGAACAGATCATAGATACACTTTGGAGCAGATAATCTTTACACCATTTAAAAAATTGTAAAGAATAGGGAAGAAGTGATTTTTTTCTGTGGTGGTTTGATTGCATTACTGGCCCTAATTTTTCATATGTCTCCGTATTTGTGTCCTCTGTTCACACCTCCCCACGCTCACTCTGGGCTTGGCTGTCATCTGTTTATCCAATGGAACAGTAGCAAATCTAATGCCAGCAGAAGCTTTCAAAGGCACATGCAGGGTTGAGCTTTCTTGGACCCCTGCCTGGAGGAACTAGATTGCTGGAGGGATGTGTGAGACACATGAAGGAAAGCTGAATTATCCCAGCTGCGCATTTCTTATATCAGCCCTCTCTCCGGTGACCTGCCAGCTGACCCGAATGATACACGAGGCTCACTGATGTAAGCCAAACCATATCCACATAAGCAGAACCAACCCGCCGATCCATATACTCATGAAAAATAATAAACGTTGTTGTTTAAGCACTAATTTAGAGATGATTTCTTATACAACCTTATTACAGTAATAGCTAACTAATAGTCTTCCTATTTGTTCAATATGATCAATATAAACTAGACATCAAAATCTGACAAAAATAGCAATTATAGACTATTTAATTTAAATTAATATACAGCATATAAAAAACATGAGAGGCAGCTAAAGTTTTGGCAACTGGTAAATTCGTTTCTTTAAACGCCATTATGATTAGGAGAGTAAAAATGAAAATAATGAACTAAGTGTTCGATTCAATAGTTTAGAAAAAGCATCATAAAACTAATTTCCCTAAAGGAAGCAAACAATAATAAAAACAGAAACTAACATACTAGAAGTTCTTAAAGTAGAATTAATAATTAAAATAAAAATTTAGAGGAAACAAATGCACATTAATATAACCCAAAATAAGAACATGAGGAAGTAAAATAGATTTTAATGAAGTTGGTGAATTGGGCAGTGCTGTTGTTTTTAAGTATATTATGAGTCATATGTAAGATTTCTAAGTTGATAAAAGTGGTAGAGGGAAAACATTGAAATTGTAACACTTATATTGGCAGAAAGTGGCAAGTACCTCACCCATAGAAGATGCTAAATAAATACGTGTTAAATTAATGAAAGATGGTAAGCAAATAAGTTCATATTTAATGAAATATTTTAAATGTTAATGATTTTATGTTATTATAAATTATGTATCTATTTTATAAAGCTCTTCCTGGGTATAGTTTGAAAAATAGAGGGGTGCCTACCTAAGAGAAGGGAGACCAGTAAGTCATGATGTTCTGGGTAATGGTTAATGGGGGCAGGAGTAGAATTTGAGAGGAGGAAATAAACTGGAGTTCTAGGTGAAAGAAACTAGGTAGTGGTGACTTCTTGGTTGTGGGCAATTATCCAGTGTGACAAATTTGGGTTTAATGCCTCGAGTTTACTTACAGATAATAAATCCATTTACTAAGAAGTGATGTACTTGTCATTAGTGCTGTTTACCCCAATAACTACTGTGTTCCTGTTTTCTTCAAGCTGCATTGTAGGATCATGCTTTCTTGTATCTCAGTGGCTGAGTACAGACATTTAGAACAATTTTGGCCAAGAAATTGTGCAATGAAGTAAAATGTGTCACTTTCAGGATGAAAATTTCTTTATTGATGCAAGGGCCTTCAGAGTTCTCTCTTCATTAAACTGTTGAGATTACAAACTAATTCTAGGCAGTGATTGTTCTGTCAGCCTATGGACTAAAGACAGCCATAGTTCTTTTTTTAACTCTCCTAATTAAGGGGTGGAGCTTAGTTTTCCATTCTGAATTATAGGATTGTCTGCTTAACTAAGATAATGTAGCAGAAATGATGCTGTGCCAATTTCAGATCTAGTCTTAAAGGGAATTGGCAACTCTACATCCTCCCTCTTGGAACATTTGCTCTTGGGACATGACCTGTAGGAACCCTGCTGCCATGCTATGAGAAGCTCAAGCCACCTAAAAAGACTATATGTAGGTCTTCCAGCAGATAGTCTCATTGACACTTCTAGCCAATAATAAGCATCAGTTGCTAGCCAGATGAGTGACCTGTGTTGGACAATCCAGCCAAATCAGCGCCTCAGATGACTGTAGCCCCAGCAGATATCATATCTGCGGGAGTGGAAGATTCCCATCGAGTCCATTCAACCCACAGAACCATGAGAGGTAATAACATGACTGTTGTGTTAAGTCATTAAGTGTTGGGTGGTTTGTTACACAGAAAGAAATAACTGAGAGAACTTGGACTCTGGAATAAGAATGTTGATGACAAGGAACAGAGATCACTCTCCCCAGATAATTCTTATAAAGCTCAAGGAAGAAATAAATCTTCATTGTGTTAAGCGCTTGAGATTTTCAGGTATTGTTTATGATAAAATAACCTACTCTAACCTGATTGATAAATACAGGATATGTCATACTGTAAAAGTAACAAGTTTTCTTGGAAATTTAAAAATAAGCTCATTTTTACACCTACGGGGCAACCAAGTAAAGATGTCCAGAGGCATATGGATCTTACACGTAGGAAGTCTAGTGTCACTCTATAGGCTTTTATTAAAGATGTATATATTGATGAACCACTCTAGGAGAGTATTTAATCTGGATTTTATAGTGATTTTAGGTAGTTGAAGACCACATTAAATTTTTGGAATCCTTGACTTTCGAATTATAAATCATTATTATAACCATATCGAACATTTGTGAAACCAATCTGGTAAGGCATAATCTTCATCCTCAGGGACACTGAGCCTTCTCTAATCCATACTAAACCGTAATGCAAACTTTTTCCTTAAAAAAAGGTTTGTTTGTTTGTTTTTTCCTTTTTTTCCCCTATTGTTTCATCTTATATTCAGTCCTTTCTGCGGCTTGAAGATTCTGTCATTCCCAACTTCATATCAACTAAATATTTGGTCAGCATGACACAATCTACGTTTCAATAATTTTAATTTCTTAAATAGTATAAGATTAAATTAAATTAAATAAGTATAATGTCTTAAATAGTATAAGATTCTTCAACTGATTACTGAAAATTAAATTATGAACAAATTCTGAACACTAGTTAGGGATCCACAGGACAATATGAGTTCAACATGAACAGGTTATACCAAATAACCTCATCTAAAAGCACATGGTGTCACTGGACAGGTACATTTTGGGACTAAGGTACCCCTTACATTGAATGTGTGTCTTCTCTTCTCTGTAATTGTGGAAAGATCACCAACCTTGTAGAGTTGCTTCAAGGAGAAGCTGAGTTGATAATTTGTACAGTAATTTGGCACACATAAGTGTTTACTTAGGAACTGGAATAAACCAGTACTAATTCAGCAATGTCAATTTCAAGTCCTCACAATAATACCGGGTGTAATCAAAGTTGATAGGTACATTCTCTTATACATAGGATTCATTTTCCTTCTACAGTGCAAGTTATCTACTTTCCTGTCTAAAGAAAAGAAGCTAAATGAAGTAGAGTAGCATGGCTTTTCCTTCGTCGTCTTTTAATATGTCACTTTCAGCCCCAAGCAGCAGACCTTCTTTTTGTTATCCTTCTTGATTTAAACATGATTTTTAGTATTTATTTTTGTTTCCTTTGGAATTTTTCTCACTTCAGTTTTTGCTTTAAACTAACTGGCAATTTTCTTAGGTGTATGAATTATTATTCTGTCATCATTCTTGCTTATATCACTACTTCTATCATTTTACATGTTCTCACATTCATCAACAAGTTCCCTGGGCAGCTGCACTGATCTCTTTAGGTATCCCAACATTTTTTTCTTCATCAAGACCATCTGGGATTATATGGTCCGAAGACCATTTGTGACAGGCTCTCTTTCCTTTTGTGGCATCTTTATTAATATATAGACTTCTAGCCATTCTTTCTCTAAGCTTTCTGAAATATGGATTTTTAATACCTAGCAGGTTCCAACTCCGTGTACTGCTTTTTTTTTTTTCCTCTGGTTTCTCACACTGTAGGACTGAATAATTAATTTTTTCCAGGATATCTGATATTTTTTTCTTCTTTAATAAATTCTCTGTTGGTAGGAGTTAGGTCTAGTGACAGGTCCCCCTATTAAGTTTAGAATTGACCCACATATCTGGTTTCCACAGAATGTTCTCATGGATGAATAATGGAAGTCCCCAATAACTACTGTTTTACCTTAAAGCCAGTTTGATAACGATACTATATTGACTCTTGTTTTCCGGCTCATCTAGCTCCCTGAAGTATATCCAATCGTGGCAACATTTCTGCCCCACTCTCCTTTGAACCTCACCCAGACACCATCAGGTTTTCATGATTTTCACAGGAAGCTCTTCACAGCTCTGCCCTTCTTGTGTGCTTCTGTGGACCACAATATATCCTTGCTATGGATACTTAAGTTCTGACAAATTGATGGGGTAGAGAGTCAGGGAGGCAAGACTGAAACTAGGATAGTTAGTGAAGCTTTAATTCAAACATCTTCATTGTACATTGTCTGGACTGACACTTATTTTATTTTATTTTTAAAGATTTATTTATTTATTTGAGGCAGTGGGGGGCAGAGGAGAAGGGAGAGAGTCTTAAACAGACTCCATGCTGAGCATGGAGTGTGATGCGGGCCTTTATCTCACAACTACCTGAGCTGACTCCAAGAGTCAGCCTCTTAACTGACTGCACCACCCAGGCACCCCATGGACTAACTACAAATATTTTAAATAACAATAACAACAAGAATGGTCTTGTTATATAGAAATACATTTCCTTTTGCTCCATTTTCTACATCCCTATATGGGAGAACCATTTGGCTGCCCATGAACGAAATATTTCTAGAATGAAATTAAATGCATCTGACCATAAAGCTCTTTGTCATTTATCAGTAAGACAACACAACAGACAGTAGAGTGTAGGGCTCTGGAGCCAGACTGATTTATATCCTAGATGCACCACTAACCAGTAGAATAACTCTGGTAGATTACTTAACTTCTGAGTTAGCTTGCTTATCCATCCAATGAGGATAATTATAGACTCACTTTCATAAGATTAAATAAGTTAATATACATAAAGTGCTAGAGCATGCCTGCATATGATGAGGGCTATCATTTCTATCTGACAAGTGTGCCAGGCTTAGAATGGCAGCATGCAGCGCTAGAATGACTGTGAGCTTCAGAGTTGGGTATTAAGTCCTCCTTGGTCTTGCTATTTATTGACTAAATAGCCTTATGGAATGACTTCATTTTTAAGCTTGTTATCTTTCCTGTAAAATGAGGATGAAAATATATCACAGGATTGATGTGAGCATCGACGTGGGTGTGGTGGAGAAGATGTGGAGTACAGGATAGACACTCTTCCTTTAGGAATGGTTAATGTTTTTAAGACTCTCCCCACCCTTAAGGGGTTTTATATCATGTTTGGGAGGCAGCCCTGGGTTGTGATTAAGTTTTTCTCTGAAGTTAGATAGATTTAGGTTTCTTTTTTTTAAGTTCTTTTTTCTACAATGTTTTCTTTTTTTTTTAAAGATTTTATTTATTTGAGAGAAAGAGAGAGAGAGCGTGAGAGCACAAGCAGGGGGAGCTACAGAGGGAGAGGGAGAAGCAGTCTCCCCACTGAACAGGGACTCCACACGGGGCTTGAGCCCAGGACCCTGGGATCGTGACCTGAGCTGAAGGTGGACACTTAACCAGGTGAGCCACCCAAGCGCCCCATAGATTAGGTTTCAACTCCTTACCAGCTATGAATATTTGGGAAAGTTACTGAAACTCTGAGTTTCTCATTCCTATGCCTTATCTATAAAATGGAATTCACTTGATATTGTGAGAATTAAGTGAAATAATCTAAACAAAGTTTAGCACGATGCCTGGAGCATCACAGTCTTTCTCCTTATTATCACGGACTTGTCTCCGTTGTCATGAAACCAATTTCTGACCAAAACTTGTAAATTTGCCTACAAGGATAAAATACACTAAATAATGGACATCAAATTTCTGGTTGGTTTGATAGTTACATTTCCAAGTATAAATGAATAATTCAGAATTTTATTGTACATATCAGCTTCTGTGAATGTCAATAGTCACCAACAGTCTAAAAGGCTGATCCACTTTGTTTTATGATAAGTTTCAATCATAGAACCTGCAAAGATGTGGATCAGATGCTTTTTTTTTTTTAACTATTGTTTATTTATTTGAGAGAAAGAGAGAGAGAGACAGCACTATGGGGGGCTGGGGTACAGGGAGAGGGAGAATCAGACTTCCCACTGAGCACGGAGCCCGATGCGGGTTTCAATCCCAGGACCATGACCTGAGCTGAAGGCAGACACTTAACCGTATGATCCACCCAGGCACCCCCAGATGCTGGGGTTTTGTGACAGTAGTATGTGCTGTCACTCTGTGAGGCCCTATTTGGTAGAGAGCTGGATTTCCCAGCAAACTCTATCACAACCAAATAACTACATCGATGAGGAGTGAAGTACTTGTATGTATGAACATAACTGCATTTCCAAAAGTTTTAAAAGGTGATGAATACTAATAGATTATTATGGTTACAATTATTTCAATAAGGACTAGGATTTAATTTTTGGTTCTGTCAATTATTAGGTATAAGACTTTATACCAAACTCCCTGGTCTTCAAAAAAGGTGTATTAGTCCCTACATTACAGAACTATTATGAAAATTAAAATATAAAGTACGCGAATGCAAATAGACTATACATGTTATCTGGTGGATCTCAAATGATATTTATTTCCAGTCCATTTTTTCATCCTTCCCTGCATTATACTATTTACCACTCAAACTGTTTGCTGATTACTCTACAAAATAACTTATGAAACTTTTAATCCAAATCTATTTCTTATTCCCTGACTATAGTTGACTGACTTTTCACCCTTGGAAGCTACCAATATTTTATATTCTCTTTCTCATCTTCCCTAATGGTCCTTGACAATGTCTCGGAAGGACATTGTAAGAAAGTCATTGGAAGAAATATCATGTGTAATGGCAGCTTCTGGGAACAGAAAGTTCTTTGGGGCATCTAAAGGTTGGGTTTTATTGAGGTGATTAGGGAGAGAGGTGGTCGGACATGTTGAAGGGAACAGTTAAGGAAGGCCACGGACACTATGCTAGGAAGTTCATCCTTTATCTTGGAGGCTGTGGGTAGTATGTTGGGTGTTTTTATAGGACAATAACAGACTTTTCTTATAAAATTTAAATTTCTGCTGATGTCTCAGTATGCTATATATGCCAGTCTTTAGTAATTTCCTAAAATCACCTTGATTTTCCTATAAGAGGAATTGATCTCCTGGCTCTGCATAAGATGTAAATGTTTTGAGCACTATGTGTGTGTAATGTGCCACCAATACCTGGTCTTTCTCAAGTCAACACACATCAGATTAGAAAGATGCCCCCTTCAACTCATCTTTATAAATTTTTTCATCAAAGAACCATAAATCATTTTAATACTCCCTCTCCTTTTCATATTATTTTCTTACATTTATTTATTCCATTATAGTCAAGGTACAGCATTAGTTGACTTAGCTGTGTTAAAGCCATAGGGAGGACCTTTTTGTACTTGTTGCAATAAGATTTTTAGTTCATTTGTTTTATGTTTTCAAGCAAAGCACTGCATATGAAATAACTCTGGGCTGCAACACAGAAAGTTGGATGTTCATTCTAATCTGTGATTTCACATTCAGTGGCCCTTGGCAAACTATACAGTATCTTTGAGTTTCATTTTTCTTCTCTGTAAATGGAGTACAATTAGGATATCATTTACAACTACTCAATCTTTAACATTCTATTTTTCTGGTATGTGCAAAACTCTGTTAAATTCTATGGACATAGAAAGAGGTAAGTTTTGTACATTTTTTTTTTGCAGCATGCCCTCTTTATTTGAGAATATCATCCATATAATTTTCATAACTAGAGAGAAAAAATATAGAAAATATTAAGAAATATGGCAAAATGAGTAGTCAATTATTTCACCCAAGCATTAGCACTTATGAAAAAGAAAAAGACATGCAGTTTTCTGTTCCCTCAAGATTGTTCAGTTGAAAATAGGCTTGGAGAGCCCATTTTATAGAAAGCTACAGGTAATGGAGTAGACAGAAAACTGTAACAATTCACTAGACTTTCAAGGGTACTGTGTTGGAGACGGTGTATTTCATTTTCATGTGAGAATGATGATATATATGCACATTTTTTACATATAATTCATGACATCCTCCTATAATTTTCACATGATAATGAACTGCATGTGTGAAAATGTACCTATATATATAAAGAAACATTACTATTCTCATTGAGCTCTGACAATTATTCCTCTTCTGTCATACTGACTGCATCTGTCAAGTCAAAGTGTGAGTGAAATTTGCTTTTAGAGAGTTTCAGCAGCAATAAAGCAGAGTAACCACACTAATAATACACACATACACACACATATACATACATGCATACATATGCATTCACTCAGAGGGCAGGCCCTTGCCTGAGTCTGACAATTAACCATTATTGTTCACTCTGTGTAGCTTTCCATGTAGAATTTGTCCTTTACAATTTGTGTGTGTGTGTGTGTGTGTGTGTGTGTGAGAGAGCATATTATATAAGAAATAAAAGATTAAATTTACTGCTTTAACAAACCAACCATCTTTTTATGTTTTCTTGGATTTTTTTCCCCCTAAAAGTAGCTGGTCTTATTCATACTGGTGAATACCCAAAAAATGCTGAGCAGAGGCTCAGTGGAATGACCACTGCTTTGGTGCCTCTGTGGAGCTGTCCATGAGAACCAATGTCCCAGAAACTTCAGAGCTGCTGCCAACATAGTCAGGGGTCTTAGCTTTAGTAGAGTAATTTGGGAAGGCCATTCCAGGAGATGGTGTTTATCCACTTTCCAAAGCATAGGTAGAGGCCATGAGTCTAGTGGGATTCGTTAGGATTTAAACACTTTGTTTTAGCCATTTTCATTAACTGTAATGACCCTAACTATAAATTATTCACTTTATTTGCACTTCATTGTGCTTCTAACCTGTAATCATGACCCGTAAATTTGAATTCAAATTTAAGAAGCTCATTTTACAAATAGATACGTTTCACTTTCGGTTCTGGTTCAAACACGTGTTGCTATCTATTTTGTTGAACATTTAGGGTACAGAATAGATTTAACCAGATAGCATTCTTAATTACCTATGTGTACATGGTAATTATTTTCTTGTCAGCATATTTTAACACTGCGTTATATGAAATAATGTTTAGAATAGTCCTACCTGAAAAAAACAAACAATACAGCAGATACACGAGGAGAAAATTTCATGCATCAATACAAACCAAAATGCTAGCACTTGAGGACGCTTTCTTAACAAGTCTTTCTGCTTTCATAGAAATTTTAATCAAACTAAGCATTCAATTTTCTGGTTTATGGATTTAAACAGTTCTCAACTCTACAAAGACTCCGATTATCATGGCATGTTAAATCTCCAACAACTCTGCTCCTCAAGATTGTGGTTGACCTACATTTTAGATACAGAAAAACTAGGAAATGCCTTCAAATCATAAATTTTTCATGCTGTCCAAAGTAGAAACCAACTTTTATTTTTAAATAGAGAAGCAGTATATGGTGGCGATTAAGTGGCAGGTTCCAGAGTCAGAATGCCAGACAGAATGCCTGACTTAGTGACCTTGGGCAAATCACAAAATCTATCATAACTGTTTGCTCATATGCAAAATGAGAATAATACAAGGTTGTTAATTAGTAATAAATCAATAGATTTAAGGAAAGTGCTTATATAAATACCTGGCATACAATGAGATCAATAGAAATAGTTGTTATTATAATAATTATTATTGCTATCTTAGTATAGTGCTTAAGGTAAATGCCGAGCACCATGATGAAAACCGGCTATGAAAGGAATAACTTGCTTCATAAACACCACAAATGGGGGGGTACAATGGCCTTTCTTTTTCTGAAAATCTAATAAAACATAAAGTGTTGACCTATCATTTGTTACTGTAGTTTTTTTGGTATGCAATAACTATATTTCATCCCCACAAATAGAAACATGGGCCTTTTTTAACTGTAATAAAATCATGTTTCAATGTCCTTATGAAATAAATGTGTAGGGAAAAAAACTATCAAAATATTAACCCTGGTGGCTTACTGTAGACTACCAAGAAAAATGAGTAAAAATGTTTTAAATATTTAAGTACTACAAAGTGATTATTTAAAAAAACAAAACAACAACAAAAAACTTAGGGCATATTCTAAGAGGACATAAAATAAACCTAGCTTCACATCGTAGTGTGTAAGTCAGATTTTACTCCTGAGGCCATAAGCCAAGGTGGATGGAGGTGAGGTGAAAGCAAGTAGAAGGCTGGCAGAAAGCTGGCGCGAAAAACATGCAGAAACTAGTGAAGGTGTTCAAGGTCAAACTCCACAGACGGCTCAGAAATAGCTGTGGTGGTGGAGGGAAAGATTTCACCGATAAACAAGAAGAGGAACCCCTGATAGGTGCCAGTTAGGCAAACGGGTAGGCGAGCACACCTACGCGTCAACTCCATAAGCTCACGGTGGAGGAGTTCTTTATCAAAACCTAGTGACTCCTACTTGTGAATTCTTAAACAGAACAGGGAAGAGGTTTGACAGGTTTGTAATATTCTCACATTTATCTAAGGCTTATCCAGCCTATTCACATTTCTCTGACATTGACATTATGGTAAAAATCTGTTGAGATGAGATTCACTTAGGAAAGTTTAATTACAGGAGCCCCCTGCCCCCCCGCCCCCCATCTGTGGCTTCACTTTCTACAGTTCCACAGGTTGGAAGGGGAAATAGCATTCCGTGCAGAGGCTTTGAGACAAGAGAGAGCTTCGTGTGTTTAATATAATATTGTATTTCAAAAACCTACCAAACTTTTTTTTAACATTTAGATGAAGAATTAGAATAGAGCAATCAATGACATGAGACAGATAAAGATACACCAGTAGACAAATTTACATGGAAAGTTTTCTTATTATATTATTAACCATTTAACTTTTAGAGACTGTTTTCAACCTGAAGGACTCTGAAAGATGATTGCATCTTAAATCTTTCCCAACATGCTTTTCATCATATATCTTCCTTGAACATCTCAGAAAATGAGTGTCTTATAAAACATGTGGTTGAATGTGGATGAGAAGTTTAGCAAAGAAAGGTTACCTTTCATTCAGAGGAACTCCAAATTCCTTACAAAAACTATACAATTAGTAAGATACTATGTTCCATCTTTTCGTTTTCATATAAAATAAATGAAGTAAACACATCTAAATTTCAAATGGTCAAACATGAATGAAAACCAGAGGCTAACACTTTCTTTTTTTTAAAGATATGTCTCTCTATCTTGCTATGAATTAAAAATTGAGTCCCTTTTGAAGTCCCTCTCAAGTCCCTTTTGAGTCCCTTTCCCCCAGGAAAGATTTCAGTAATTTTTAATTAAATTCATGAAAATTATAACCTCTTGATAACTGCCATTTGCTTCTAACATTCCATCACAGCGGATCAAGATGTATTTAAGGACCTACTTTTAAATTTTGTTGACATCAACATCAGATCGATGCCTGAAATAAAAGCATCTTCAAAATACTTCAGAAAGCATTTGAATGGTACAAGTTTCATAGAATATCCACAGCCTGCTTAGTGAAATGTTTGGGGTAAGAAGGAAAGAAGAACTCAAAAACCCACACCTACAGACCTCCTGCTTTAAAGGAGTCTCTTTCCATATAGAAGACAAGAGTTTTCAATAACAGATACCTCAAGATGAAGATCACATCAGCAAAATTTAATCTCAGGTTTTTAGCAACCACAAAAGTGTGTAACGAAGGCTTATAAGTTGCTACCTGGCAAATCCATCACTTGATATGCCAAGGTGTGGTCCCCAAATTTTTGGATTTTATTAACTAGTACACATCTTCTCTCTCTCTCTCTTTTAATTCATTTATTTTTCTTTTTATTTTTGACCTCCTTGAAAAGGTATGAAAAGGACCTACTGATTCTCAATACTAATTTTTATAATGATTATAAGGAAACATCTAGTATTAATGAATAGGGGAACACATACGCACACACATTTGGGAGGGCAATAGTTGCAAAACAGGAATTCACTTTGTAGGTGCTCTTTATTGTCCTAAATCTTTTTCTCTCATATTCTTCATTTTACAACTCCCTTGTACAGAAATACAGTGTTAAAATACCACAGAAGATCTGATGTCTCTTGCACTTAAGCATCATGAATATTTTACTTGATACTCTGCCCTACGGGGCTTTATATCACTAGAGCATTGTACTCTTTTCTTGATACATAAATTATTCTAAAAATGCTTCCAGTTCCAAGCAAGGTCAGCCTGGAAAATCTGAACACAGGCAGGCTTGATTTGATGCAGTCTGGTTATAAAAATATACAAGTTAAGAAAGAAACACAATTTTGTAACTTGTTTTTTATTTCTTTACACCATAGTTGATTTTACTCTATTTAACCAGTTACCACTTTTCTGAAATAAAATTCATTCTAATAGCACATTTTACATAAAGCCATTTATTTTAGTGTCCATTCCTCTTTCATCAAATATTTATCAAGTACTTTTTTCCTTTTTTTTTAAAGATCATATTTACTTATTTGTCAGAGAGAGAGACAGAGAATGTGTGCCAGGCAGAGGGAGAAGTAAGCTCCTGCCAAGTGGGGAGCCCGATGTGGGATTTGATCCCAGAACGCTGGGATCATGACCTGAGCTAAAGGCCATGTTCAACCCACTGAGCCACCCAGGCATCCCATACTTTTTGTAGTCCAGACATGACACTAAGCACAAGGGAACTGGTGACCAATGCAAGAGACTTGTTTCCTACCCTCACCACACAATAAATCATAACTAATTGTGAAGAGTGTGATCAAGGACACAATGGAGGGGAAGAGGAAATGATGAGAAGAAGTCTTTTATGAGAAAATGGCTTTTAGGCTGAGTCCTGGAGGAGACAGCCCTGGAAATGAGGGAGAAAAAGCAGTCTTGGCAGAAAGAACAGCAGAACCAGGAAAGAATTTGGCATATTTGAGGAAATAAAGAATGATCACTATGTTTTCAGCAAACTTAACTAAGTGCAGAATGACTGAGATAAGAATAGAAAATTAGGCAGGGTCTAGATCATGGACTTAACAGACTTTGGTAAAGACTTGGACTTTATTCTGATTATCAGTGAAACTTTTTCAGCAGCAGAGTGGTATGATTTGATTTGCAGTTCAAGTTCTCTCCGGGTACAGTGGGGGCAGGAAGTCGTCAGTGGCTGGGACACAACAGCCGTGTAGCAAGACAGAAGTGAGTAAATTCTGGTAAAATCATTTATTCTGTTCAGTGGCAAGAATAATGACATTTGAAAATTTTGTAAAAATATATTTCTGTTTCAACCCCAGAATCACAGAGCTTTAAGGGAACACAGAGTTCACTCAGTCTAGCCTCTCACTTCATGATGGAAGAAGTTGAGATTCTGAAAGCCGAAACACTGTGCCCATCATCCCACAGCTACTGGCAAATCTAAGACTAGTCCCCAGACTTAAAGCTATCGGTCTAGGTCTAGTGCACTTTACACCAGGTCACGTTAAGTTTCAGGAGGAAATCTCAAGTGAGAAAACGTACACACAGAAACCATTACTAGAGGAACTAAGAGGCTATTGATGACAGTTCTTTAAGTAGCAAACAATTCTGAGAATGAGCAGACTCGAAGAGAATACTTTTAAATGTGTGGCTATGTGCAATATCCACTGAATTTTGTGGACCCTTTTAATCTTCTTTATTGTCGGAATTAAATTATGTAAATTTTGCCTTTCTGGATACCGCCTTTTATCTTCTAAATGAACTGAATTGAAGAGTACTTTTAAAAAAACGGTTTATAGATTTCTGGTTCAAGATTTTAAACTGCTATTTATCTCCTTTTCCCGCTGAGACTCTATTAAAAGTATTGCTAACACATTAAAAAAAAAAAAGATAAATTGTATAGACCCACAATCTGCTCTGAAAATCCAAGGGAGAGGTTTGGATCTTCTTGGAAAAGGTGGGCACAAAGAAAGGAATCAGTTAGAGACGGGACTAAAAACTAGAATACTGAATGAAAATCAATAGAGGCACAGTTAATCTTTCCACTTCTTTCCCCATGTTGCTGTCAGGTATTTACCCTTCAGGTTTTTCTCCAAAGAGAAATCCCTCTGAGAGCTCCAGGTATGAGTGTTACTTCTCTTAAACTCTCCACCATCAAGACTAGGTGATGCCAGTTTGACTGTGGTCCTCTCACCTTCCCACCAGACAATAAGCCCCATAGACATATTAAAGAACAGTGTGTAATATAGCACTCTTAAATACTTAAATACTCCTAGTATTATCAGATACTTGAGGAAAAAACTTAAAATAAAAAAAAAAGACGCTTAAAAAAAACTAAAAAAATAATTCTGACATCAGAATGTACTTAAAACAAACAGCTAATCGAATCACTGTATTGTATACCTGAAACTAATATAACATAGTGTGTTAACTAACCTGGAATTTAAATAAAATAAAATTTAAAATGAACAAAGAACCAATCACAAAGACAACAAAAATCCTCTAATTAGTGATGCAGAGAGACTGAAGAATATGTGATTTCCTAATAAAAAAGTTAAAATTAATATCTGAAAATTTAAAAAAATCAAATAGGAACCAATGAGATTTAAAATGAATAATATATATTATTATATATATATATATATATATATATTAAATAGACTGGAAAGACTAAAAAGACATCTCAGAAAATAAAATAAACAAACAAACAAAAAGAGAGAAAAGAGTCGAAGTGGGCCAGTCTAGGAGTTCCAATAGTTTTCTAATAGGAAATTTAAAAAAAAAAAGGGAGAGAGAGAGAAAGGAAGGAAGGAAGGAAGAAAAGAAGAAAAGGGAGAAAATAACGGGTTGAAATTATCAACTGTGTCAGAGAATTTCCTAAATTTGAAGTGTTTCTGTGTGATAGAAACTTCCAATTAAAAAGCATAAGCGCAAGAAATTAAAGCAAAAAAAAAAAAAAATGAAAGGGAAAACTACAATTAGACAAATTATTAAAACAGAAATTTATTTGCTCACAGTCCTGGAGGCTAGAAGTCTGAAATCAAGGTTTTGGCCTACCCATGCTCCCTCTGAAATCTATAAGAGAATCCTTTTTTTTGCCTCTTCCTGGCTTCTGGTGATTGGCTGGCAATGTCTCTCAAACACTGACTGGCAGGTCCAGTCTATGCCTTCGTCATCATGGGCATTCTCCCTGTGCCTCTGCCTTCACCTGACTGACTTCTTAGAAGGACACCAGTCATACTGGATTAGAGACCCACCCTTGCCAGTAGTACCTTATCTTGATGTAACTAATTACATCTGCGACGATCTTATTTCTAAATGAAGTCACATGCTGATGTACTTGGGGGATTAGGACTTCCACATAGCCTTTTAAGGGGGGGGACATAATTCAACCCATCACAGTCACTAACACAGAAATAAGAAAAGGGCACTAGAGTTCTTGTCAGCAATAATAAATGCTAATGACATGAAGTAATGCCTTCAGAGTAAGTGGGAAAAATGATTATTACCTTAGAAGTCTATGCGTAGTTCAACTATCAATCAAATATGAGTAAAGACATTTTAAAATATTTAGGAATTGAAAAGTTTTTCTCCAATACATCCTCTCTAAGGAAGTAATATGAAGATCTTCTCTGACAAAAAAGCAGAAGTCTGGGATAAAGAAACAATGTCTCAAACCTAGGAGAGTGCTATCCCCTCTCCACGATGAAAATGGCATTGGTCTACAAAAATGATCCTGAGTAAAGAGCTTCAGAAGAAAGTTATATGAGAAATAAGGGAAATCAACAAAATCAATACATGATTTTGGAATATACTAGTGTCCATAGACGGAATGTGAAAAGAGGGATATTGATTCAAATATAGCTCTAAAAACACTGCCATTGATTGTTCAGAGGCATGGCAACACAACCTGATAAGAAGGACATTTAATCACAGAGCACTAACTACCTTAGACCAATTTGTATAATCATCATTATACAGACATACTTTATCTACATTCTGCATTTAGAATCAACCCATGAACATGGAGCATCTGGGTGACTCACTCGGTTAAGCTTCTTTCTGCCTTTGGCTCAGGTCAAGATCCCAGCATCCTGGGATCAAGCCCCATATCAGGCTCCCCGCCCAGTGGGGAGCCTGCTTCTCCCTCTCCCTCTGCTTGCAGCTGCCCTTGCTTGTTCTCTCTCTCTGTCAAATAAAAAAATAAAATCTTTTTTAAAAAAAGAATCAACCCAGGACAAATCATAAACTAACTATGATTACAGAAGAATGCAAATATCAACTGTGAAAATACAAAGTAAAAAAAAAAAAGTAAAAGTACAACGGTCAGAGGTTGGGTCATGGAACTTGGAAGGCAGAGTGAAGGGAAAGTTTGGAGCTTTAATATCTCCATTCACACAAAATGAAACCAAAGTCTTTTGAAAAATGGGGCGTGAATAAAATCTGGACTTAAAAATAGGCTGCTTAAAGGTGCAGAGATGACCAAAGGAACCCTGTGGTTTTTTCAATATGACAAGTACAATCCTACATCATGCTTTCCCACTTGTTGTTCTCTGCCTGGAAATGTCTTACTCCAGATATCCAAGGGGCTTTTTCTCTCCCACAGCACATTCACGTTTCTGTCCAAATGTTTGCTTCTCAGAGACCTTTGATCTTTTCATCTCTGTCGCTTAACAATGCTTTGTTCTTTCTCATAGTGTTTATAAACACCAAATATTACAGTGTATGTTTATTTATTTATAGCCTCCCTCTCCTACTGGAGCTTTGTGAGGTCAGTACTTTCTCATTGTTCTGTTTCTCACACTTAGATTATTGTCTGGCATATAGTAAGTGAGCAAAATGTATGTATTTGTTGAATACATGAAGGAACAACCCGTGGAGGAAGTGGGAATATTGATATCACTGAACTGGAAGGAAATGGGAATGGGATATATTAGTTATCTATTACTGAGAAACAAATTACCCCAAAACTTAGTGGCTTGAAACAACAATAAGCATTTATCATCTGATAATTTTTGTGAGTCAGAAATTCAGGAGCAGTTTATCTTGGTAGTTCTGATTCTGGTGTTTCTTAGGCTGGGGCTATAGTCATTGAAATGTATGCCAGCTACTGGAGGATCTACTTGCAAAACAGGTTATTTACATGGCTGGAAGTTCTTGCAGCCTTGTTGGCGGAAATTCTCGGTTCTTCACCACATGGATCTCTCTTGAGTATTGTCACAACATAGAGGCTAGCTTTCCCCAGAAAAAGTGATGCAAGAATATAAGTCTGAAGCTACGGTGACTTTTTTTGACTTAATTTTGAAAGCCACACGCCATCATTTTCTCAAAATCCTATTACACAGATCAGCCCTATTCACTGAGGGAAGGCTTACACAGAGAGCTGAATAGCAGGCAGAAAGTCTCTTTTGGGACCATATTGAAAGCTACCTACCAAAGGCAGAGAGGAAATAACATAAATAAGCTAAATCCTCAGCTATTATCATGGGAATCAGTAGATAATGGCTAAATCAATCAATCAAAAAGTAGTGAATATCACACTGGTTAGAGATAAAGAGTTAACAGGTGGTGGGATGAATCCAGCTTACACCAATTTGCAAGAAGTCAATAGTTAAATTTTCAGGGATTTTGTGGATGGTTGTGAGACACAGGCATTATTAAAAACAAAACTATTAAAGCTATATGTATAGAAAATCATTATAAACAAAGGTATTAATACTCAAAACTTGTCATTTCCAAATTATTCTACTGCATTGTACTTTCGTCTATGCTCTTGACATTATTTACATATAGTATCTATAGGCAGAATACCATACAACAGCATGTTACTGCACATACCCTTGCAACTCTGTTCAGTGACATCATGTTGGTATCTTGAAATCTGCCATGACAAGAATATTTACACCACAGAAATCAGCTAGTGCTATATATCAAGGCTTGATTTATTGTTTCATTGATTTTCTAGACTTAAGAAAATAAAGAAGAAAATATTAATGATGTAGATTAAGCTTAAAATTTGTCATTAGTATAGCCATTAAATTGCAAATAACACAAATAACAGAGAAAATATTCTTCCAGTGTTCAAAAAATGGTATCCATTTTAGCCGAAAAAAAAAAAAAATCACTTAAATTATAAATGAACAGTAAAATTCAAACATCCATCTCATTGTTTCACTTTCTTTTTTAAAAAAAATATTTTTATTTGTATTTACTGCAGAGAGAGAGAGAGCACACAAGTGGAGAGGGGGGCACAGAGCGGGTACACAGAGGGACAAGCAGACTCCCTGGTGAGCAGGGAACCCAACATGGGGAGGGCTTGATCCCAGGACCCTGAGATCATGACCTGAGCTGAAGGCAGACACTTAACCAACTGACCCAACCAGGTGTCCCACTTTTTATTTTATTTAAAGATTTTATTTATTTATTTAGAGAGTGTGAGCATGTGCGAGATTGGGGGAAGGGCAGAGGGAGTGCCAAATCTCGACTCCATGTTGAACACGGAGCCCAGTGAGGGCGGTTCCACCTCAGAACTCTGAGATCATGACCTGAGCTGAAATCCAGAGCCCGCCGCTCAACTGACTGAGCCATCCAGGCACCCCTCATTGTTTCATTTTCATTTCACTCATTTACGTAAATGTAAATATCAACCAATACTCCCATTAGAACTAAACCTGGAGGACTAGCCGTTAAATATTTACATCATTGAAGATAACCAACCAAAAAACTGAAAACTAAATAGCTGAAAGTATTTATTTCTGAGGAGTGGGAATGGTAGAGGCATGGGTGTTGCTATTTATGGCAAGCCATTTTGCAATACTGTTTTATGTGCCTTTTTTAAAACTTTCTCTAAATAGGTTTACAAGTAATTTACAAAATCAACCAGAAGCAAACTTAAATTTACTCATGAAATAATAATTTGATTTGTTCAGCGATAGTTTTGCGAGATTACCACAAGTAGAATATTACCCATAAGTAGAGGTAAAAACTACCCTATTGTTCTAGACTATCTTTTCAAGGATGTTTCTCTGGGGGACAGACTTGAAGATAAGAATGTTTCACTCCAGAGCAAAGGGCAGGTTTGCTTATAGTAGAATCAAGATGTCTCCCTACAGGGCAAAGAGGAGCCATGATTACTACTTAGGATTCTTCAGCTATAATGTAAATCTGTTGCATGTTCAGTATTCACCTGGACCCCTTAGTGTCACCTCCACAGAACCTGGTATGGATGGGAGGGTGGCAGTGTTACCAATGCATACATAAATTTTGTGCTTCTTGCTTTACTGCGAGCAATACATTTTTTTGTTTCTGATCCAGGAATTTCATGTCTTGCCAATCCACGGAATTGTGGAAAATTAACTTTTTAACCTTCAAGTAGGGTGAAACTCAACTCTTCACAGTCCTTAACAATAAGCCTCCAAAATGTATCAAACATTTAAGAATAAAATATTTACTTCCTTTCTTTAGCATTTGGGTAGAGAGAGATTTATCAAGAAATTTAATGAAGCTTAAGCTTCATTTGTGTTGGCTCCTTCAAACATCTCCATACCTAATTTGGATTAATAATGTTTAATCTTTCTTCTTAAAGGGAGCTCCCAAATTTATTAATCATCAAGTTCCACAAAACTTTGATCCATTTATGAGCTCCTGCTTTATGAACCTTTTGGGTGTAAAAAATTATGGTAGAAGTAACTATTGCCTATATTTTTCTATTGAAAATATAGTACAATATAGGGCATGGGAGCTATAGCTAAACATGGTGATTAAGTCAACTGCTTTACCAGAGCTTTGTAGTTTTTTACCAAGCTAATAACACATAGTTACACATCAATTGGTTCAACTATGGGATAATTACAACAGTTGTTTAAAAAACCAATGTGAATGAGGTGAATAAGTTGTTTACAAAGCATAAAGAAAATAATAATCATAAGGACAGTCAGGGTTACACTAGAATTAAAATTTTTATAAGTTATTATGTGGGGATTAGGCTTCCTCAATATTGATACGTTTGATATTTCAATAAAAACTTTAAATATACTAGGAAATACATATTCTGGTAAGGTCTACATGAGATTTCTTGGGATTTAATTTTTAAAAATTTCTATTAGAAAAAAAACATTGATTTGTAAGTATTTGCACGTATCTATATTTCTCCAAAAAAAAAAAGGTTCTGGTCTTTGCCACATGATGTCTTGTAATAAATGGCATTTTATAAAGTGATTTGGACACATACATATGAACCAATAAAATCTCTAAAGCTTTCATTTACTAATATCCTATATATTATAATTTATCCAGAATCCAGGAACATCATTGCCTTCTACACCATTTCAATATAAGATATAAGTATATATTATATTATAATATAATGGGATACTTGTTATTTACCTTGCTCTCTTGAAACACAATTGAGTATTTTTCTTTCATATCATGTACATTGTTTAAATAAATAGATATCTTTATTTTAAATAAAACAGTGTTTTACAATAAGCCACTAGAAGTTTAGCTCTTATGAATGGATCTCCCACTAGTAACTAGTTATTAGTCACTAGCTAATTGCTGAACTTCACCTGCTGTCCAATTACATAAAAAGAATCAATTGAGTTTTTGGAAGAGATATAGTTTCGGTGTCCCTACTCATCTTTGGTTTTTCTTATGTGTAAAATGGAAATACTATCCATCACTGAAGATATAAAGCACTTTATCTTGTAAAATGGTCTGAAAATTAGGAGTTGGTTAATATAAAACATAATTACCTTTTACAAGAACTTGATATAATGGGGAAAATGCCTTATTTATAAAAAAATTCTAAGAGAAGCTATAAAATTGACACTAAAGAAGAAAACAGGTGACATAAAATAGTCATGCCTTTCATATGCATTTTAATGTTTGTATAGAGAAAAATCTTATTCTGTGTTTGATTTATTTTGTATGCTCCTAAAAAGATCAATAATTTTCCTTTTGGTAAGTCTTTAGAGGCAATAGAAGTGTGGAAATAGGCCCCCCAAAATCTATATACTATAGAGTGAGAAACAGAAAGAATTCTAGGCAGTCCTATTGGGGCAGAAACATCAACTTGACTGTATACTTTACAGGATGTATTTTATGTGCTATTGAATAACCTTTAACCACATTAGCAGAGCTTTAAGGATTTTTTCAATAAAAGAAGCAATTTTCTTATGTTACAATTTTAGTTTACATTACTAACACTTTTAGAGCATCTCATGCATTATGTTTTAAACCATAATTCTTCTAATTTTTATAATATTCTATGAAGTAGGGAATAAATATAGGGAAAGAAGATTTATTTATACTAGTAATTTCTACTTGCTGCCCAAGGTAAATGTTTTGTACATACACCTGGTCTGAAGTTAACGTTAAAAAAATGCATTCACTCCAGTTAAATTGGAGAACTGCTCGTTTGAAAAAGTAAAATAGTCTCTTTATAGCATATTTTAAAAGAATATACATGCTTTCAATTATATTTGAATACATTATGACCTTTAGTAAAGTATATGAAATTTCCATTTAGTTGAAATTTTATGTGGATTGCCTTAAAGAAAGGAAAAAAAAAGTTACTTGTGCTTTATATACCAAGCATATATAAGTAGTCACAGAATAACTCAGCTCATTGTACCAAGCACTAATAAGCATATACACCAAACAATGTGCTAAGTACTTGGGATATGAAAATAATTAAGTTTAGTCTCTAAAATTAAAGGTCTTATAGTCTGAATTAGTAAAATACATATATATGTGTCCAGAATAATGACGATATTAAGAAAGAAGTGAACCTGACATAACTGGGAACAAAATCAACCTGGAAACCTACTTCAGCTTTACAATCACTGGGCAGAGAAGGCTTCTTCGAGTTGTGAATTGATATGTGAATTAAATCTATCAGATACCTGTGGGTGAGACCAGCAAACAAAAGAAGTCATGCCATTCCAGACAGAAGTAAGAGTATGATCAGTTAGCAAGGCAAGAAATTATGGTATTTGTGTGAGCAATTACATCACATTTATTTCTGACATTAAATAAACTGTGAGCAAAGGAATGGTAGAAAATTAGGAGAGGTAAGTTGGTGGAGGTTAGTAATGCCATGCATTGTATGTCACGTTAAGGAACTTGAACTTTACTTAGCAGGTGCCTGTAGACATCAAAGCTTTAAGAAGGGAATTGTCATAATGAGAATTTACAATTCTTCTTAATACATTTAAAGGAATGTGTCTGTAAAATTGGTTTAGTCCTTAATTTGATTAGCAATATCTTTTGAATAGGTAGTACCAAAATTGAGACAAATTCTTATAACGGTTGCTAATTATAAAAATAATATGATCCCGGGGGTGCCTGGGTGGCTCAGTGGGTTAAAGCCTCTGCCTTCCGCTCAGGTCATGATCTCAGGGTCCTAGGATCGAGCCCCGCATCGAGCTCTCTGCTCAGAGGGTAGTCTGCTTCCCCCTCTCTCTCTGCCTGCCTCTCTGCCTACTTGTGATCTCTCTCTCTGTCAAATAAATAAATAAAATCTTAAAAAAAAAAATAATATGATCCTGAAAATCATCACAGATGGACAGACGTTGAGCCAAATGGTGCTTTTCACTTGAAATAAGTAAACAAATGCTATGTACCACCATACTGTTTCCTTAACATGGAGAAAATATTTTAAAAATTATTCCACTGTATTTTGCCATAATAACAAAAAATGAGTATGTCTAACATAGATAACTTTATGCATTTATAAATTTAGAAAGAATTAGGTAAAAAGGTAAAGCTGGATATTAATCTGTACCCCAGTCTTTAATATGATAGGGATTTATTAACTTGGTAAATTATTTAAAATGATCTTTTAAAATAATCAATATTTTAATAATTTGCATGTGGAATTGAAAATTGTGAATTCCAAGGAGAAAGCAAATGAAAGAAATGGAAATATTTCCTAGGACACATATGAAACAGTGACAGATGGAGAAATTTACGTTTTGTAAAATATTAAGATAATCGTCAAAAAAACAGGAATATTATAAATATTGCACATAAAAGGAGCTATGAATCAGAATGCATACAGTGCACTTGGCTAGTATGCATACATGTGATAGCTAAGGCTGAAACCTACCTGGTTATTATTAATACTATCGTTAGCAGTATTACAAGGCAGAATTTATAAAGATAGAGAGAAGAGGACAACAATTCTAAGCAGAGGTAAAACAAAGTTGGACACAATAAATTTAAAGAAAAGATGAGAAAATTCGTAATTAGAATATGACAGGGAAAACCATTAACATGAGAATTCCCAGCTGCTTCCATTCCCTGCCTGCTCAGCTTCCAGCTGAGTGTCTGGGCCTCTCGGCCTCCAGAAAATGGATGGGGTAGGACTCCTTAATGTTGGAAGGGGCCAAATATTTCTGGAGGAAAAGAAGGTAAAAGGTGGGCTTGTGTTGAGGATACAATAGCCATCAATAATTGGTTTTGAGTGGGCAATACGGAAGGTTTAGAAAGAGAAAGATGGGTGACGGTGAAAAGGATAGGGGGTGGTCAGAGAGAAAAAGAGATAGCGACCAACTATGCTCTAATAAGTGGGGTTTTGAGGGGAAAGAGAAGGATAAACAGAAGTTTAAAGCTTTGCTCATTAGGACTAAAAGTTTGTCCCCCGCACCCTTTACCCCTCGCTCCCAGGCAATAAGTAAAGATTTAAATTGCTTAAAATATTTTTGGATGCTACATCTTTTAGAAAAGCTTGACCTCAAGAGCTACCAATGCATTTGACTCAAAATAATCGATATTGAAATATAGTAACTATTGCAAGTAAAAATGAAAGAGCCAAACATATAAACAAAAAAGACTTGAATATGAAAAATCATCCTGAAATGGCTAATGAAAATATGGAATGGTGCTCAGAGTCTTCACTGATATTTAAGAGAAAGAAATTAAAACCAAGGAGATGCAAGTTTATAAGCATATTATAAAATTTTTTGTTTTGTTTTGTTTTTATAATACCAAGAGTTGCTCTGAGGCAACATAGAAAGTGATGTTGTTGGTAGTGTTAACCGATACAACACTCTGGGTAATAATATGGCAACGCTTAGTAAATTTGAAGATACTCATAATTTATAATCAAAGGCTTCACTTATAGGTCTCTATTCTAGAGAAAATCCCACCATATGTTTGAGGAGACATATTCAGTGGTATTCACTGAAGCATTACTTGCTTTACCAAAACAAACAAACAAACAAACAAACAAACAAAACCCAAACCCTGATTATTTTTCTGAAGGATCACATTAGTATAATGTAATGTATGTCCTTTTTTTTTTTTTAAGATTTTATTTATTTATTTATTTATTTATTTATTTGAGAGAGAAGAAGGTCAGAGGAAGAAGCAGACTCCCCACTGAGCTGGGAGCCTGATGCAGGACTCAATCCCAGGACTCTGGGATCATAACCTGAGCAGAAGGCAGTAGCTTAACCAAGTGAGCCACCCAGGCACCCTGCAATCTATGTCTTTTATTCATCCAATGGAACGTTACATCATAGTGAAAATGAACATTCATCATCATCATCATGAATCAACATGAATGAATCTCAAAAACATAATGTTGAGGGGGAAAAGAAATACTTAAGACATAGGATATCATTGTTGCAAATTCTTGAAATATAGACTATGATGTTATAGTTTTCTTGATATATACAAATGGAATAAAAGTTCAAAAGATTGTATATAAGTGCTTTATATCAATTCTTTCTGTGAAGAAAGATGAGCAGAGGAAAAAGAAAGCAAGTGGGCTTTCATCCACATGCAAATTTATTTTCATTTAAGGCAAATATCACAAATGGTAATATCTGTTTTATCTTGCTGGCAAATAGATAGATGGGTATTTTACTATTTTCTATATGCTTGAAATATTTTAGAGTGAAAGTGGCTTTCTGAGACTAAGAGGCCAAGAAGAGGCGTAACACATGCCTCTACTTTTTACAAGCTTAAAGCTAGAGAATGACCTTTTGGAAATATTTAAGCTAGTTTCTACTTCTTTGGGGGTGGACACGAAAGTTTTGTAGTATTGCTGTTGCTATTGTCGCTTGCCTTATGGCATTTTTCTGCTACATTTTTATTGCCTATCTTCAAATAAGCATGCTTGTGACAACAGAAAACATGTTGTCAGGTCATAGAATTGCTAAATGACAGAATCTACCACTTTGACTACGATAATCTAGTTCTTTTAATCGATTGGTATGGAACTGGGGGTGCCTAGACAAGTGTATGGCTGTTTTTTCCACCCCATTCCCAAGATATGGAGAACTTGGCGAAAACACCACTACCTTACACCTCAGCATGGGGGTAAATCTATCTTCTTGATATTAGAAAATCACATTCCTGCCGAGATACCTAAGGTATCAGAGAGACTCCTTTCCACTGAGGTATGCAATTATTAAACTAGATTTTTAAACTACAGTGATGGCTAATAAAGCATTCTTTAGAAATTACTGCCTGATGTATTTTTATCTACTGAACTGGATAAACTAGATTGGTTGCAAATGTGAACAATTGACATTATAGATGAAAATGATCAAAAGTATTTTGCAGTTTCTGATTAAATCAGTACAGAGCTCTAGTAGAAAAACATAACATGACTGATTGTTTGTAAAAGCCATAAATTAAAGACCAGAGATTATTCACAGATAAGGATTCCGGATGAAACTGCACTGCCTACTTCAAGGGCAAGCCCTTTCATTTGTTCTTCCTAAGACCTAATGCCATTAATGGTGGGATCAGAGTCTACCTGTAATAGACGTTTATATGTACAAAGGGGGAGAACTAATAATATGTCATGATTTTATGATATTTTATGGCCAGCTTAGTGGACCACATAAATTGCCCTGGAGATCTAATCATATTATTTAGAGAGCAGATACCGCAAAGGAAGTGAAACAGTTTTCCTCGTAACAAGCCTCCCATGAACCTGACTTATTGTCCCAGGGCTCATCTCCAGGGAACTCTGGCATTCAGTTTCAAAACCATTCAGACTCCCAGTGCTGCCTACAAAGGCTGTAATGATGGTGATGATTTTCATGATGTGGGCACTTGTCGCAAGTGAACTAGACTGAGACCATTCTATATTTCACATTAGTCTTAGAACAGCTTTTGATGTTAGCAGTGTTAATCACAACCAACTTGGGCTGGATTCAAAGTGACCTAGAAGAGCTACATTGTACATCCCGTTATCAATTCCCTGGGGCAAAGGCATTATGTGCTAACACATCCACATCAATGGAAAGCATGTCCTTTGATTACCCCTTCTGTGTACAGACTTTCGGAGGAGTCTGTGACTAACAATGGGGCTGCATCTAATGTTCTGGTTAATGTTGTCTGGGGATAGCACTTCCAAACAAAAAAGGATACATTTTGCCCTATAAGAAATGTTGCCATTATCATTATAGTCATTGGGTCAGTGAATTTTTGGAGGCCTTGCTTGTGTAAGACTTAACTGTCTCTGTAGAAAAAAAAAATATAAGAACTTTTATTGGCTTATATGTAAAATTTCAGACTGGGAGAAATAAAACGTGAAAGTGCAAAAATACACAAGTTAGGAATGTTTCTTTGCAATTATTTCCCATTTTCCAGGTTTATGGTGAGACCTAAGTTAAACCCAGAAAATAATGCACAATGAAAGCACACTTTTCTATGCACTTAGAGCTAAACGTAAGGACTTGGTTTTCTTGGCTCATCCTACTGATTATCTGATGTATAATCTTCACAAGGTCACTGTTAGTGGTATAAGAAGCATGCATACATCATAGGAATTAATCAATTTATGCTTCAATTCCCGCAAGGGGAGGATCAGAAAAAAGGTTTTAAATTTGACACTATATGATATTATTTAAAAAATATATATATGTGTATGGCAGGGAGCTCCTGTCCTGTAAAGGAGGGAGATGCTGAAAGGTCTGTGGCATTCTGACCTTCAATTCAAGCCCTGAACCAGGCTGGGAAATAAAAAATTCTCTAGAATTTGCTAATTCAAGTGCAGTCCATAGACCAGAGCATCAACATCACCTGGCAGATTTTAAGCTCTGTTTTGCACCTTCTGAAGCAGGGCGTGCATTTTACAAGATCTCAGAGCACTTCATCTGTACATTAAAGCTTAAAAAGCACTGCTCTAGAATGAATTAAAGCAAATTTCAGAAGATCTTCTAGAGAGTTGTTTACACTCCTAGAGGGACAGATGGCAGAGAGGCCTACCTGAAATTTGCCTCAGAAACTGAAAGGCTTAGAGCACCCAGCTGCTCGCAGTCAACAAATCGTCATTATTATCACCAAATACCTGGGTGACTGAACGGCCTACTCTTCCAGGAAAAAAGCGTCTTTTATCAACATCAGTTTTGTTGGAGAAATTTCTATTACATTTAGTTATGGTTGGTGGTGATAGCAACGCATGAGACTGCTTCAGGCAAAGACTTTTGAAAGGTATGTGATTAATTACCTGGGGAGAAAAGACCCATGAAGGAAAGACTTCTCATTAGGATTTCTAGCCTAGCCAGCAGGTCCAAGAAAACAGGAAAGCTATAACCTGCCTGACTAGGAGGCAGTTCTCAAATAATTCTAGTATAGACAGAATCTATACCCTAGAACATGTTCTTGTGCTTCTTAACTAATTTATACTTCCTAACATTTTTCCTTAACAATGTGATATGTCATCAGAGTGTCTTCAATTAATATAACACTATAATGAATTTCTTTATGAACAACTGCCTTACAGATACTGTAGGGAATATATAAATTCCTATTTCTGCCTTAATTTTCGTATCCTGAATTAGGGCAAAACATGTAGTATACCTTAGATGCCTCTGGTTGTTAAGTTACAGAAACCAAACTGGAAACTCCTTAGGAAAAAAAGAACAATTTATTAACTGAGAGAATACAAGAAAGGGCTTCAGCAACATACACAAGTTTGGGAGGATGCAGGTAGAATTTATTTTATTTTTTTTTATAGATTTTATTTTTATTTATTTGACAGAGAGAGAGAGATCACAAGTAGGCAGAGAGGGAGGGGGAAGCAGGCTCCCCGCTGAGCAGAGAGCCCGATGCGGGGCTCGATCCCAGGACCCTGAGATCATGACCTGAGCCGAAGGCAGAGGCTTTAACCCACTGAGCCACCCAGGCGCCCTGATGCAGGTAGAATTTACAACCAACTGGAAGCAGGAACTCAAGACATTTCCAGGATTCTCTCTGGCTTTTACCTTCTTTGGCTTTGGGTGAGATGTTATGTTATGTCATGTTATTTTTATTTTATTTATTTTTAACCTAAAACAAATTTTGTCCGTGGGTTCAGAAATAAGACAGTTGATTCCTTTGAACCCTTATTTCTCTAATGACTACCATTGAAGTGGGGTTGACTGCACCTTCTATGATCCTAAGTTCGAAATTTCAGGTAAGATTTGGGTTTTCCTGTTTGAGTCAGATGCTCTTGGAGGATCAATCAGCTGTCATGCTGCAGGGGTCCTTGTTAGGATAGGGTTTTCACTTTGACTGAAATGCGAAGCTATTGGAGAGTAAGAACGTGACAATTCTGTAGGTACTAATAGGTTAGAGGGAAAAGAAGAGCAGTTCTGTAGAGAGGACAGATGGATCAGACAAAATAACTCGTGTCTACAGAATATATACATATAGTGACTTTTAAAATAGATATCATACATAAATTACTTCTTCAGAGGGACAGATACATGTTATCTTTGAAATACTGTAAGCTATGGCTTTAAAGGGAATTTCATAAATAGAAGGCATCCAAATTGGTAAGGAAGAAGTAAAATTTTCACTATTTGCAGATGACATGATACTATATATAGGAAATCCTAAAGACTCCACCAAAAAAAACCCCAAGAAAACCTAGAACTGATAAATGAATTCAGTAGGGTTGCATTACAAAATCAATATATGGAAATCTGTTGCATTTTTATATACCAACAATGAAGTAGCAGAAAGAGAAATTTTTAAAAATCCTATTTACAATTGCACCAAAAATAATAAAATACCTAGAAATAAACTTAACCAAGGAGGCAAAAGACTTGCACTCTGAAAACTATAAAACACGGATGAAAGAAACTGAAGATAACCCAAATGGAAAGATATTCCATGCTCATGGATTGAGAGAACCAACATTGTTAAATGCCCATATTACCAAAAGCAATATACAGATTTAACGTAATTCCTATCAAAATATTAACAGCGGGGTGCCTGGGTGGCTCAGTGGGTTAAACCCTCTGCCTTCAGCTCAGGTCATGATCTCAGGGTCTTGGGATCGAGCCCCGCATCAGGCTCTCTACTCAGCAAGGAGCCTGCTTCCCCCCTTCTCTCTGCCTGCCTCTCTGCCTACTTGTGATCTCTCTCCTCTCTGTCAAATAAATAAATAAAATCTTAAAAAAAAAAAATTAACAGCATTTTTCACAGAACTAGATCAAATAATCCTAAAATGTAAGGGAAGGGAAGTTTCTCCTTCATATCTGAAGAATAACTCTGCCAGATAGAGTATTCCTGGCTGGCATCTTTCAATATTTTAAATATGTCATTCCATTCTCTCCTGACCTGTAGAGTTTCTGCTGAGAAATGATAGCCTAACGGAGGGGCTAACCTTTGCAGGCTACTGTCTTTTTTACCCCTGTCTGTCTTTAAAATTCTTTCTTTAATGTTGACTTTTGACAGTTTTAATATGTGTCTTGGAGAAGGTCTTTTTGTGTTGAGATAATAAAATATTCTATTAGTTTCATGGACTTGTTTATCCAGTTTTGTCCCAGATTTGGGAAGTTCTCAGCTATTATTTCTTTAAATATGCTCTCTGCTCCCTTCTCCCTCTCTTCTCTTTCTGGGATACCCATTATACTTACGTTGGCTTTTTTAGTGGAATCAGATAGTTTTCATAGTGTTTCTTCATTTTTAAAAAATCCTAGTTCTCTCTCCTCTTCCACCTAAATCATTGCTACATTTCCATGCTCAGGCTCACTAATTCTCTCTTCTATATGATTTGCTCTATTTCCAATGCATCCTAGTGCATTCTTCATTTTATTTATTGAGTCTTTCAGTTCCCAAATTTCTGCTTGGTTCCTTTTTAGAATTTCAATTTCTTTGGTAAAGTACTCTTTCCATTCATTAAATTTTTACCTGGATTACTGTATTGACTTTCTGAGTTTTCTTGTAGCTTACTGAATTTCTTCTCAACAGCTATTTTAAATTCTTTTTCAGTTAGATCTCAATATTCCATGTCTTTGGGTTTGGGTGCTGGAAAATTGTCATTTTCTTTTTGAGATATCCATATTACCATAACTTTTCATATTGTTTGATGAGAAGTGCCTCTGGTATGGCATTTGAAGTAGCAAACATCTTTCTTATTTAGGTTTGTTTTACTTTGACTTGGTTAAACGGGTTGGTAGTTAGAAAGTCTTCTTTTTTCTGGAAGGTGGTGCTATAGCACAGGTTTTCATTTTCTCTTACTGGTGTGGATACACACACACACACACACACACACCCCACCCAACTCGGGGGGGGGGTGGTGTACTTGGCACTCAGAGCTTCAGATATGCCCATAGACAACAAGGTATCCTCATGGGGAGAGGGACATTGTCCCAGAGGTTGATGGGCCACTCTCGTGCCCCCTTAGCAGACAGCAGAAGACCCTTTTTCCTTCAGGGCTCTTTTGCTTACTTCCCCTTCCTTCCCTGGTCACTTCCCATTCTAACATTCCAGTCACTCTTTCTTCAGAGAGAGAGGAACTGGTTCCTCTAGCTTGCAGCACATAGTATATGGCTAGGCACACCCTCACTCACTGTTTTCACCCTCTGCCTCCTCTGCCGGAAAAGTTGTGCTGGCTCCCTTGCAGATGGTCACACCTTTTCTGCCATTACCACCTCTGCTGATGCTGGCCCTACCACTGGCTATCCCATCTCTTCACCCATTGAATGTGGGTCCATTCCACTCACTTTGGCTGAATAGATGGATGGATCCTTCCAGTGTTTTTGTATGCTGTGCAGAGATACTTCTTTTTTCGGTTATGAATGCCCAGTGAGTTGTAAATCAAAGGGGAGAGCAAAGAGGATCAACTCTTGCCACCATGATGTTGATAGAACTCTCTAGTATTTCCAAAACACACTTCTAAGAGAGTGGCCTATACGGAGTGAATGGCCTTCACAGAAGTGTATATGTGATTGGGTGTACACGGACACATATAAACAGATGTATGGAGGATGAAGCCAAAGCCATCAATGGTGGCAATCCAGAGAGAGTGATATTGAATAGAGGGGCAGGACTAAGATAGAATTCTTAGCTTTTATTTTATAAATTTTCATTTTATTTGATTTTTATAATAAACTGGCATTATTTTTATAATTAATATATAAATTAAGACAGATGGTAACCAAAACATAACAGTTCAATGAAGAAATAAAAATATTTGTTTCAATATGTGTATGTAGCAGTTGACTAAAGACAGACTCAATGCAGATTGCTAACTGTAAGCTGAGGATACCAAGGCACTTCCCCCAGTAACAGCCCCAGTGAAAGGATGGATAGCTCTGAAGCCGAGGTGGAGCCTTTGGTTCTACTGTCCTCCTTGGAGGGGTAGGGGACTTTACACTGCTGAGTTTGACTTCAGAACTAGGAGGGGCAGCGTTTTGTTAAGATCCCCTTATAAAGGGGTGCCTGGGTGGCTCAGTGGGTTGGGGCCTCTGCCTTCGGCTCAGGTCATGATCTCAGGGTCCTGGGATCGAGCCCCGAGTTGGGCTCTCTGCTCGGTGGGGAGCCTGCTTCCCCCTCTCTCTCTGCCTGCCTCTCTGCCTGCCTCTCTGCCTACTTGTGATCTCTCTCTCTGTGTCAAATAAATAAAATAAATAAAATCTTAAAAAAAAAAAAAAAGATCCCCTTAAAAAGAATCACAAGAGTTACTAACATACGTTTTTTAGAATTGTGTTGTAAGCCTGGGTTGAAAGGGGCAGTGGCGTAGTTAATATTTGGCTTTTTTCCTATCTCCAGAAGAATCTTTGTTCTGTAGAGATTGCAGCATCTACATTCTGGAAGTGACCCAGATATCCAGAGAAAATCTTGCCAAGACACTTGCATTGGAGTCAGCTCTAAGTAGCCATCTCATTTCTGTTTGGTTTTGTGTCCTTGAACAAATATGTAATGGTAAGATGTAACTCATCTCCTCCTGAGACTCCCTAACTCTCCTGTAGTTCTGCACTTGTGCTGTGATTGTTGCAGAGACATTTGGGGACTTATTCACAAATTTTGCATTCTTTGACATTCAGTGGTAACAAGGTCATCTCTTCATTAATTTCCAAATGGTTATTTCAGAATGCCTTTCCAAAAGTCTAATTAGGATCCTGATAAATTGTTATTAGTTTTCTTTTATTATAGCATGACATCAAAGTATTCATAACATGACTCAGAGCATGAATCCAAAGGAGAATCTTACACATAGTGTTATCAGAAGCATATCAAAACCAGAGAAACATTCTTAAAAAATAGGAAATTCTAGCATGAAATGAAGGGAATATTATACTATATACTAAGGTTATTTATTGATACAAATCCAATATGTTAAGTAAACAGACACATCTTTCCCAGTTGTTACTGATGTCAGTGTCACCTATTACCACTTTTCTCAGTGAATCTAAAGAATTATTGTGAGATCTTAGTTGACTCTTCTTTAGTTTTTAAGATTCCCGACTACGTCTTCTTTCTGGAAACTCCTGTCTCTTCTGGCCTCAATCAACTTATACTTCCTTGGCTCTCTCCTCTTAAACCTCTAACTACTGTATCACATTCCTTTTTGTGGGATTTTCTTCCCAATTTTTAATTAATTAATCCACTCACTAAATCAGTTATTTGTTGAAAATCTACATGAAATACTATACTAGGTACTGGGACTAGAGTAAAGAAGGAAAAAACAACCATGGTTGCTATCTTTAGGGAGCATAGTGTAGAGCAAATATTGGTCTTCTCCAGGGTTTTATCCTGGCCATAGGATCCCTGGGTGATTTTATACAGTCCAATGAATGATTAATGAATCCATGCCTTTCAAATCTGTAAATTCAGCCCAGGTGTTTCTCCTGACATATAGTTATTCCCTCATAACCCACTGGCTCTGAGCAGCTTTGCCTGAGTATCCCTTGTCCTTTCTGTCCATCTGTCCATCCACCCATCCATTCAACATGTATACATACATCATCTACTTTCAGGCGCTAATGCTAAACAAAATGAGACCAAGAGCTTGCCCTTATAATATTTGGAATAATTGTGAAGAAGATACAGGCAATAACAAAGGAAATAAATTAGTAACAGCTTTAGACTCTGATAAATGCCCCAAAGAAACAATAGGTATAAGATACTAAAGAATCGTGAAAGGGTGGTTATTGTACATAGTGTGATAAGGAAAAACTCCTAAAAGATGGCACTTATTTTAGACTAGAATGAAGTACTGGAGTGGTAAAATCAAAAGACTAGGAAAAGAGTGTTCCAGATCAAATGGGCTTTCTTTTTCACACAACGGAAAGAATGTCAGTGCAGCCAGAATGGAATGTGCTAAGGGGAAAGTTACAAGATATATCACAGAGCAAATACCACAGAGATAAGCAGGGGTCATGCCATATGTACAGGAATTTGCATTTCATTCTAATAAGATGGAAAGACACTGGAGGTTTTAGCCCAGGGTAGACGTTATCTAATTTACATTTCTAAAAGAGTATACTGGTGGCTAAAGAGCATATTTTAAAAGATCAGAGTAGAAGAGGAAATAATTAGGAACCTTCAGTCACCTATTTGAATTCTCTATTGACTCATTATTGAAGCATAGCTAAGAGATGATGATGGCGTAGACTGCTGTGATAGGGGAGAGCCTTGAAAGTAGTCTTAGGATCGAACTGATAGGACTTACTCACGGATTAGAAATCAAGGACTGTGAAAAGAGAAGAATTAAGATAGCTTCTTGATTTCAAGAAGAATCAAGAGTATTTGGATACTTCAAGAGTATCCTTGGATATGCATTTGGATACTTCAAGAGTAACCAAATGAATAGTTGTATTGTTTACTGAGGTGAAGTGAGGTACAAACAGATTTTAGAGTAAGTAGGGAAGATTCAGATTTATATTTTAGACCTCTATGTCTGAGATGTCTTCAACACTTCTGGATAGGAATATCATGTAGGAGATTGGATAAATGAATCTGGAGCAGAAGGGAAAGATCTAATATGAATATATTAATTCGGAAGCCATCGGCATATAGATGACATTTAAAAGACAGTATTGGATAAGATCACCTAGGAAAAGAATATAAATATAGAAGAGAAGGGGCCTGAATACTGATTTTTAGAGAATGCCAACTTTTAGAAGTTGGGGAGGTGAAAAGGAATCAGCCTTTTCTAAGACTAAGAAGGAGATGCCAGTAAGGTATTAAAAACATTTTAAAAGGACAAAAAGCAAAATCCCAGAACATATTTCCATATATAGCAAACAGATGTTACAGAAGCCTCTCCTATGCATCATAAGTAAAATTAATAAATAAAATACTTAAAATTTATTTTAATACATAGTTGAACTTGCAGAAACATAAAGGAATTTCAAGAAATCTAGATTTGATAAGAAAAATTAAATTCACAAGGACAGATGAATGCTGAAGCCAGTAACTGCCTTCAGTGTATATGTCAACTTAACATTTTTAACTGTTTGGGAAAGGACAGGAGAAAACACCTGGGATCAAAAGTATGAAAAGAGGGGTGCCTGGGTGGCTCAGTTGGTTAAGTGTCAGATGTTTGATTTTGGCTGAGGTCATGATCTCAGGCTTCTAAGATCGAGTCCTGTGGAGTCTGGCATCACCCTGGGTGTGGAACCTGCTTGGGATTCTCTCTTTCCCTTTCCCTCTATCCCCCTGTCCTCTCCCCAGTTTGTGCTCTCACCCAAACACAAGCCCTTTTTCTCTCTCTCTCTCAAAAAAAAAAAAAAAAAAAAAAAAGTATGAAAAGAACCATTAAGTGTAATACCAACAGTAGATAAAGTACAAAAAAATTGCATCTCAGTGTAAAGAAGGGCATAGTAGGTACTTGTGCCTGTCAGTCTTGGCTTTACACAGAAGGAAAAGTAAGAAAAAAATGATAAATTACTGGATTGGCTTACTCAACTTTCAGCTCATCCTCTTTGTATTGGAGAGGTTGGAAAGCTAAAATCTATATTTTTAGACTCCTTTGCAGCCATGTCTAAGTGTCAATTCATACAAGTGTAGAGGCAGAAATTAAGCTAAAGCCTTTTCCTTGGCAGACAAAACTTTCACACAAGTTCCATGAGACAGAAGAATTTGCAGCAGCTGGAGTCCATGTTTAAGCAGGAATCAGCTTCTTCAAGACAAGGCACTTGGGGGCAGCTACAATGCTGGTAGCAATAACAAAATATTCACGACTCCTGTGTAGTAGCTATAATGGTGTGATTTTGAATTTCACACCTAGGCATGTTTCCTGATTTCCACAGCTCTGACTCTTCCGATCATGTTTTCTAAGCACCTAATTCCTCTTTGCTGGTTGAAATACATAGAATATTTCCTGTTTCCTCCATTAAATCCTACCTTTTAAAAAATTTCCTTAGAAATTCCTATCTAGAAGTCTATGTTCCCTTTACTCTAAAGGTGGACTTTACAATATCTCTATGCAAAAAAAAAATCCAAAACAGTTTAAATATGTCACAGTTTATAGTGACCCCCTCAAGTGACTAATAGAAGCAAACAAAATTGATCCTTGGGAATTCACTTTAACTTCAGCCCTTAAATAAACTCATAAAAATATCCAAAGAGATCAATCAAAAATCTCTAAACAAGTAAGGAAAGAAGTGACTATGAGTGAGAGCCAGCAAAAACGAAAGTAAACAAAATAAAAGATTACACTATCAAAATGGGAAAGAATGTTAATATTGGCATTATCAGGTACAAACCATCTAATGAGCATATTTAATATATTTAAAGAAAGACACAAAGGAATTGAAGTATAACTAAAGAACATAATATTATCAAAATTTATCACAGTTTTGAAAAAAAGAACTTTTAGAAAGGAAAAGTGTTATAATTAGAAACTATAGTTGCCATAGCATAATGCGTAGAATAGAAAGTTAATCAACTATATTTTAAAACTAAAGAAATTACCTAGAAAACAGCAGAGAGATAAGAAATAAAAAATATGAAAGAGATTTTTAAGAGAGATGTTGGATAGAATGGATAGTCTAATAGAATAATTGGATTTCCAGAATGAGAGAATAGATTGAGCTTGAAGCAATATCAAATAGTTGTGAAATTTTTGGAATTGATGAAAGACACAAATCCCCAGAATAAGAAGTCCCAATAAATTCCCCATAGGATAAAATAGTCCATACTTAGAAATATCATGGTCAAATTTCAAAGCAACAGAGACAAAGAGGAGACTTAAAAAGCTACAGTTAAAGCCAGAAATAGTAGAACAATATCTTCAATATGCAAACAACATATTATTAAATTAAAGAGTTCCATAGAAAGTTAAGGTATCTTTGAAGATCATAAAATAAGTACAATTTCAAATATTAATAATTGGGAAGGCTTATTAATACAGACCCTCACCAAATGAACTTCTAAATACTACTAAATACTAGATATTCTTAAATTTTTCAGGAATAAAATATATGATCCAGAAAATGCAGGAAGAAAGATTATTTAACTTAAACTATTAACTTATAGATAAATCTAAGCAAAGTATTGATTATATAAAAACAAATTAATATTTAATTTGTAGAGTACAAATTAATGTAAAATTAAACCACTGTATAGAAAGAGCTTAAAAGTAATGAAGAGGCAATGTAATTAAAATAACCTAAGTTCCCAGTATTATTTGAGAAGAAGGTAGGGATGTTTACTACAGAACTAAATGAAACATAAGTGAAGTTTCTAGACTAACTTCTAAAAGCATAGAAAGAATCAGTCACTTCCAAAAACCCACTGGAAGAAAGAAATTTGGAATGAAAGAAATGAAAATTTGGACTTTGCAGCATCCCAGAAGTTAAAGTAATCAAAGAAAAAAATTGGCAACAGTGTGAGTTGAGAAGAGAATAGATTAGTTTCAAAAAATCTCATTATTGGGGCGCCTGGGTGGCTCAGTGGGTTAAAGCCTCTGCCTTTGGCTCAGGTCATGATCTCAGGGTCCTGGGATCAAGCTCTGCATCGGGCTCTCTGCTCAGCAGGGAGCCTGCTTCCCCCCTCTCTCTGCCTGCCTCTCTGCCTACTTGTAATCTCTCTCTGTGTGTCAAATAAATAAATAAAATCTTAAAAAAAAAAACCTCATTATTGGCAATCTTTTCAAAGATAGAACTGAATCTAGAATGATACATGAACTTAAGCTGTAGATAGCTGTTAGACTTTCATGAATTCCAAAATCCTCACTAGTGGACCTCAACCTTGGCTACACTCCAATATCATCCATGGAATTAAAAAAATACAGATGTAACATATTCCAGAATTTCTGATTTAGTTATCCTGAAGTGTTGTGCTGATGTCAATTTTTTAAAAGTCCACATGGACTAAAATTCCCCAAAGACTTGAGAAGCATTTACTGACACAGTATTTTAGATCTTCACAATTTACCAAAATCAACTCTCTGACCTTATCTCTTATCTCCAACTTAATCTTGCCTGCCTTCTTATATTCCATTGCTAACAGCTCTTTTTCTTGCCAGTAGTCCTCAGTGCCATGATGACCTTTAATCCCCTTATCCTCCACTTATTATTTCACATTCCTTATTCCAATTGGCTTTTTCTAACATCTGGTTCTAGTCTTAGTGTTCTCTAAAAGCCTTTCCTTCACTTTATTTCATACAAATCATTTCTTCAGATGCTTATAGCACTGAAGTTCATTTATTTATACTTATTTATAGGCAGTTACATTAGTTTTCTATTGTTGTGTAACAATTTGCTACATATTTAGCAGCTTACAACAGTAGCTATTTGTTATCTCACAGCTCTGTAGGCCAAAAATCAAGATAGTCTTGATTGGTTTCTCTGCTTAGGGTCTCTCAAAACCAAATTTAGGGTACTAGGCAGTATGGATTCCTATATAGGGTTCTAAGAAATAATCAATTTCTAAACTCATTCAGGAGATTGACAGAATTCTGTTATTTGCAGTTGTAGGATCAAAATCATGTTTTCCTTGATGGCTATCAGCTAAGGGTGGGTCTGACTCTCTAGAGGCTGTTTCCAGCTCTTTTCTCTGTACAACACAAGTCTCTCTTGCACTGAATTCTCCTCATGGCTGCAAGTCTGTCTGATTTCCTCTTCTGCTATTAGTCAGGGAAAATTCCCTGCATTAAAAGAGCTCATGTGATAGGTCAAGTTCACCTGGATAATCTTCCTATCTTAAGGTCATCTGATTAGTAATCTTAATTGCATCTGTAAAATCCCTTTTGCCATGTATATAACATATTCATGGGAATAAAACCAGGGGTCAATGTCACAGGGGCCATGTTAGAATTCTCCCTATCACAGCAGTTTTTAAAATTTCTTTTAATATTTCGAATGTGCCCAACTGAGTTCCCCAACTAAATTAAGAAATCACTGACAGAGAACAAAGGTCTCTTCACTGAAATAAAATATGGTAGTAGTATTTAACATATCCATATATGAATTCTTATCTGCTGAGTTACTTATTAATTTATTTTAAAAAAACATACTGAGTGTTCAGGGTCAACAACATCTGTGCTGAACACCTTATTATACATTTTTACTCTTCTCTCAGGGAGGATTCCCTCCATCCATTCCTCCTCCCTGAGAGCCCCCATGTTCTTTTGGGGAGAAATCTAGTGGTGTACTGAAGCCAACTCATTTCAGTTCACAAAGGTATATTATTAGCATCTCTACCCAACCCTCCATGCTGTCAAATTGGTTGTTTCAAATTATTCCTTATCACTGGAGTATGTATAGCACAGAAATCTGTAAATCCAAAAAGAAAAAAAGAGGACATTTTTTTCTTCCTAGAGAGTCAACTGTTGAAAATTCATCATTGCAAATAACCTTTGTCCCATCTTTTATATATCTCACTTGTTGTAAGCATAAATTCAGGTAGCTGCCTCTGTATATGGCATCTTCTCATACCATGACCCCAACCACCTCTTACCTTCACCAGCTCTACATCAGCACAAAGAAAACTTGTGGCTTAGCCTGGCCAACTGGATGCTTCCCTAGGACTTGGACTCTTAGGTGAGAAATACAAAGATAGAAAGAATGATTGAAACATTCTATATGCTCATTTTAAATAGGGTGAATCGTAGACTGTGTGAATTATATCTCAGCAAAACTGTTAAACAGTCTACATGATTATTCCTGTCATCCCTGCTTCCAGGCCTTCAAGAACAGTTATGCTCCTTTCTACCTCCAAGCTCAATTCTTGAGACTCCCCTTAATGAGCTTGGAATAAATTCAGCAAATTACTTTTTGCTTAAAGTAGCAAAAGTCTTTTTTGCAAAAGTGTTTTTTCTTTTGACTTGCAAGTTACAAACTACTGCACATGTAACATAATTTCAAGTCTATATTAATAACATTGTAAAAAGTTTGCTTATTTGGAAGCGACTTATTTTAAACATAGTCTAACATTAATTCACACACTGGCAGCATATATTTAATTATCTGTAGTTCTTTCAATAATTTACTTTTGCAAGGTTGTGCTTATTATGTTTTTTCCCACATCACCAGGTATTTTTAAAGATGTATTTATTTATTTGAGAGGGAGCATGAGCACACACAAGCAGGGGAGTGGCAGAGGGAGAGAGAGAATCTCAAGCAGACTCTCTGCTGAGTTCGGAGTCCCACAAAGGGCTCCATCTCATGACCCTGACATCATGACCTGAGCAGAAATCAAGAATTGGACACTTAACCGACTGAGCCCCCCAGGTGTCCCCTCTACATCACTGGTATTTATAACATGATACTAGCTGAGTACTCTGAAAGCTGATTCCTGATGGTGGCATAGCATACTCATTCCCTTGCTGGGAAGGAAGGAAGGAAGGAAGGAAGGAAGGAAGGAAGGAAGGAAGGGAGGGAGGAAGGAAGGAAGGGAGAGAGGAGGGAAAAGGAAAGAAAGAATAGAATGAAAAGAAAAAGAAAGAAAGAAAGAAAGAAAGAAAGAAAGGAAGGAAGAAAGGAAGGAAGAAAGAAAAAGAAAAAAGAGAGAAAGAAAAGCCATACATTTTTGTTATTTGGCTCATGGGAGTCATCAGGATGTTTACCAAGTTTAGAAAAAAATAAGCACATAGTATATGAAACCATGTAGTATTATAAAATCACATTTTATACATTAAACTTGATGTTGCCCAGACTCAGATTAGATGTTCTTTGCCAACTGCTCTAAGAAAGTAGTAACAGCTTGAGAAATGATATAGAGAACTCATTTTTAAAAAGAAAAAAAATTGATCTAGTGCTGAAAATTTAAAACAGAGTTTTGAGATCCCATTCTTCCAATAGTCTGAATACATATATTTATTTAGTAGGAGAAAATTGTGCATTTGACATCCATGTGGGAAATAGACATATAACCTCTGCTCACTACTTGAGAGAGAATAAGAAGGTGACTGTCACGATAAAGTAAATGTCTTGCAGAGGGTGGACTCCCTATATGAAAAGATGACTCACAGAAAGCATAATTCTGCTCACTCACAAAGAAAACAAATTAGAATGTGATACAAAACATGTAGAAATTTATATTCTTCAACTGACATGATTTAAGAATGACAATAGGAAATGAAATACAGCATTACAGTTTGGGAATAAATTCCTGAAAGAAAATCTGTTTAATGCAGAGATCAATTTCTCCAAATTTCAGTATTATTAGAATTGGGGCAAACAATTCAAATTGTATATGGCACAAAATCATAACATTCTCTTCTGTAAGCTGTCCCTTCTATTTATTTGTTTTTTTAAACAGCTGTCGACTTGTTCTATCTCATCAATTCTGGTGCTTCAGGATTAATTCTCACCATTATCAGTGGCAGAACATGATGGGACAATAAGCCAAAATGACTAAATGCAGTGTAAGAAAAAAAAAAAACAAAAAACTGATGAGAATAAAAAGAAAATCTCTGTATAAAGCTAATCCCTTATGAACAGCATATTTAGAAACTGTCTGCAGGTAATTACATTCAGGTAACCTGATCTGAAAATGCCAAGTTCACACAATGGTTCATTTAATTCCATCTGGTGTACAATAATACATTCCTTAATGGATACATTGATTTAAAAGGAAAAAAAAAAATACCTCAGATATCAAAAGCCCACATTCTCTTGGTATTATAAAATATCACATCAAATACTAGAATCTCAAAAATGATCTTGCAGTGTTTAATCTATAAAAAAAAAAAAAGGAAATTAAGTTCATGAGCTTTAGATTCTCATTACCTAAATCCCTTCTTAGTTATGATCTATTTTCTTAATAAGGAATATATAGGTTAATCTGAAGAATTGGGTCAGGACTTCAGCTATCTTGAGATAAAATAAATAAACTGATTTAGAATATATATAAGACTTTAAAAGTATTCAAAAATATTTTTAAGGGAGCTATTTAACTCTTGGAATAAGAGCCATCTGTCACCAGGATAGGAATGACGCAAAAACATGCATGTGCTTATCATAAGTACTGATGCTCTCTTTTAGGTCATTAAGATGGCCCAAGGAATTGGCTTCATAGAATAAAGGATCGACTATGATTCAAACCACATTGGTGAATGACTAGAGGGAGAAAGACCTGTATCTGGCCTCTTGAGAAATATGAACTCTGCCTTTCAATGCTTTCTCCATCAGAGTTCTAATCTTGATGCCTACTAAGGCCTCCCTTTTCTTAATTCTTTCTTCTTTTACAGAAAGGAACAGAGTAAAAGCACCTCCCATTTGTGTGAATTTTTTCCCATTAGTAGATCTATGTACTTCCAAACTTCTTAATGAAATGATGAAAACCAAAGGCTTTTTCCAAAGACTTACTAGAAGGCAACAAGCTAGGTTGGTCCTGTTAAAACTGTAAAAAAAAAACAGAATGATTTTTTTCTTTCTGTTTCCCCTCCACTGTTGGAGAGTCCCCCTTATCATGTTCAGACCACTTTCACAAACTAAGGTCCACCCCTAGTCCTATTCTCTTTCTTCTGGATGCATCCTGAAATAACCAGCCTCTTTCCTTTGGCCCACCACACTCCAGGAGCAAATTTTCTTTTCAAGTCTCCTCATCAAAACTAGGTTTTAGTTTGATTCTGTCAGATCTCTGCTCACTTAAATATGAGGTAGGTAATTTGATAAACTCAATATGCAAATACTTATCAGTAAGTATGCAAACATGTTATTTCATTACAGTTAGCAAAATGAATTCATTTAAGGACCTCTTGGTGTCAGCACCTGAATCTAAAGAAGGGGCTCTATTAACAGGATATTAAGTTACTAAGTTAATTACTTATAAAATTTTATATAAGAGAGTTGAATTTAGTACCTTTCAGGATAATGAGAAAAGAAGATGGTTTAAGGTTTCATTAATTCATTCATTCAATAAATATTTATTAAGTGACTTTAATGTGTCAGGCCCAGTTCTTAGCATTTGGGATACAACAACGAACATAATAGACAAAGGTTCCTACTCCTAGAGATAAATGGGATGAGGGGGCGTTTCAAGCAGGAAATGAGACAGACAATGAACAATAAGCATAAAAAATATAGAAATTTTATCTTATGCTAGACAGTGGCAAGTGCTATGAAAAAATATTGGAAGAGGGGAATGGTGAATGGGGTAGGGATCAGTTGCAGTATTGAGTAAGACAGTTAGAACAGTCTCCTTAAGAAGGAAAATTTTCAGGACACTTGGCTAAAAGAAGTAACAGAGTTAGCCAAGCAATTTCGTAGAGGAAAAACAATTCAGGCAAAGGCCTATAAATGAGATTGCAAATGGAGTGTTCCAATAAACAGCAAGTAGCCTATGCCTGCAGTGGAATGAACCAGGGAAAGAGGAAAACAGGAGATCAAATGTGAGGCGTAAGGGGAGGCAGAAGGGAGTTTGAAGATGCTGGGTCTTACAGGGCACTAGAAGCACTTCAGCTTTTATTCTTACACGGCAGCTCCAAGACAGATTACTGAGCGACAGGCAAATGGGAATCGCGTTTTTGGGCAGGTAGCCTTTTTCACATAATAGGTTTTCATGTGTAGGGCTGATCTTTGCTTCGTGTGTGCATCAAGTCAAATGACTTCCACGTTTACGGCTTAATCAACTGCTTCTGATGGGAATTCTAAACCAACCCACTTGCTAAAATTTCAAGTAACTCAATCTGTTTTGGTTTAAAGATTCCTTCTGTCTTTGCATAAAAGCTTTGGGGATATTTAGTAACATCTCATAAGTGATTATCATATTACTCTAAAAATATGCTGCTTCTCTGTAAATTTAATGTTCAATGCCTACTCCATGCTAATACTTAGTATAAAACAATATTTGAGTCAGAGCTCATCCTAAGAATAGAAATCTGAATGTTTGTTATGTGTTAGAAAGTCCCTTGTATCTTTCCTCCTGTTAATAAAAGGTTAAGTGGCACATAGGAAGGAAGATTTAGAGCAGTTGCTAACAATGAACTATATCCTCTCCTTTAGAACCTAGAAGACAGTAGGTAAGTATCCTTGTGGATGTATAGAAAAGATATACTTCATCGTTGCTACTGGCATTATTTCAGGGAGTTTTGTTCTGTGGCAGACTGCTGTGAGGAGGGAATGATGATTATTACTTCAAGCCATTCCTCTGCAGAAGGACCCATTTGAAGCATGACTGCTAAAGGAGAAAAGAGTCACAGCTCTAGAGTGACAGCTTTCTCTGCTCCATTATGTCCTTTTTGAAGACTCCATAGCACAGGATCTGCAGAATATAAGGCATTTCAAGTAATGTCAATATATCTTTTCCCTGAAGATCCTTTTCCCATTTACCTGTTTCCTAATAGCCCTACATGAAAAAACAGTGGTATACAGCTGACAGAGAAATGTGATTTTAAGATAAAAATCTTACTTTTTCTCAATAAATGATAAGCCACAGTGCATCTTAGTACCAAAACATAAGTTCATTTCCTGCTGCAATTTTTTAAATATTTTTAAGCTACAAAATAAGCTTTTATAAATTCCAATTAAAATTCATAGTTAAGCATTTGTCTTTGGCATATATCTTCTTACACAAATTATAGTTATTAATGAAACTTCCATGACTGCTTATACACTTAGGGTTTTAAATGCATATTTAAATATTAACAAGGCTCTGATTAAGATGCAGAAACATGGGTAAGTGAAACCAATGGAAATACTTTGCTCTTGTCTTGTCTTGCTTCTGTATTATATTCATCAAAATTCCAATTAGCAGCATGAGAATGCAGCATGACTTCCTATGTGTATTCTAGTTCACTTACAGCACCTTTGGATTAAGGAGTTTTGGGAAAATATTTTTAGCACCAAAATGAAAGAAGGGTTAGTTTAATAGTAAATTCGGGTGAATGTTAAGAAGTATCTTGTTTCAAGAGATTGAAATTTTATTCTCCAACTCTGAACTTAGGCTTTTATAATCATTTTTTAAATGATGTTATTTTTTTTGTCTTAGGTTTATACCTGCTAGTTCACTTGATTGTTTTATCACGTTAATGAGCTCTAAGTTGCAGGTTCATCCCTTTGTGGAGCCAGCTGTGTCTGGAGGAAATTTGGCTGAGGCTTCAAAATACAATTCAATCTTTAGTCTAATGCTTGCAATGTAAAGCAATGCAAAGTCATCACTTTAGGATAAAACATAAAAACTTAAACTGCATTTATACTAATGATGCAATAACAGGGATAGGATGTTTATATACCTACTGGCATTTCCCCTCAACATGTTGGTCTTCTATGAGACCGTAAGTTCCTTTGGGCCACGGTCTGCGTCTGTTCTTTGCTAGATAAAATGCATGATGAATACATACATAGAAGGAAAGAAGGAATAAAGAAATGATGCATTTACTTTTTTTTATAAGATTATGGAGAATAGTGGCAGAGACTATGCATATTTAAATATATTCAAATCTCACTCACTTGAAAAAAATCAACTTGTCACATTCCTACAGTTATCAACTTATCTTTCCCTTGCTCAGCCAAAATTCTTGAAGTACTGTCAATTCTCTATCTACTCATTCTCTTTTTTCACTTTTCTAATCTGTTCTTTGCCTCTATAAATTCACCAAACAGCTCACACTAAGATTAACAATGACTTCAAGTTACTAAATGGACATTTGGTGTCCTCATATTACCTAAACACTCTGCAGCATTGGCCTTCCTGATCACTCTTTCTTTCTTGAAGGACTCTCCTTACACTCTCTTGTTTATCTTCATACATTGCTGGCCACTTCTCAATGTCCTTTGAATGCTCATCTTCCAATACCTTGCTGTTAAATATTATGTATCTCAATACTCTATCCTAGGCTACTTTTTTTCTCTTTCTGGGTAATCTTGAACAGAGACATCTCCAGATCTTTATTATAATCTATAGAAGGATTACTCCTAAATTTTTTACTATACTTCTGAATTCGAACTATTTATTCAACATGTGCCTTTGGATATCTCAAAGGCTACCTCTGAGAACTGAGACCAAATATGTCAGACCATCTTAGTTTTTCTTTCAGTAAACCTTAACACAGAAGAGATAAGACTCTAATCCTGTAATTCCATTGTTCACTTCAGGAAATTCTTGCAGATCAATTTAGAGACAGCAGTCTACTGGAGAAAGTTTGCTTGTCAATACTGACTTCATGAACTTTTCCGTGTCCAACAATCCTAAACTAGTATGTCATGAATGTTGCCCAATTCCAACTAGTTCTTGTCTTGACAAAACCTACTTTAAACTTCTTGATGCCAGACCTCAAAATTTAAAAATATGTCACCTCTGACTTCCCACTTTTGAGACGCTTAGAGTCTTTCACAGGCTAGTTTCTTATAGCAGTAAGTTCCAATACATTTAGATTTGCTTTACTAACAGATGGTACTGTAATTATTTGGAGAATTCAACATCTCCAACTTTATGTGTCCAAGAGCAAATTTGAGGACTTTCCACACACACCTGCTCATCATTCAGTGTTCTCTAGCTTAATAAGCCCATTAAACCAAAAACTTACAGGTCACTTTTTTATTCACTCATTGTTGGATCTACCAAATTGTGTTGTTTTACCTCTCCAGTAAATATTATTCGAATAAGTAAATAAGACAAAAATGGTAATACATGCAGTATCTCGGTCTTCTCCTTCCAGTGGAGGATAGGTCTGGAGGAGTCGGGGGTTGTCGGTGGAGAGCTGTGTGCCCTGTGCAGGTAGTCACAATATATATTCTCTACAGAGTATTTATGAACAATTAATAAAAAAGTCCAAAGTTTATCAGTTGTATCATCAATGTACCATAAGAACTGTATACAACTTCAGTAATAAATGCTCTTGCCAGCAAGGGAGATAGTCATTTCCTCTCTCATATTTATTGTGCCATTGTGCAATTTTACCTCAAGGAGTTTGTTTCCTAAACCCTAATAACTGCTACTCTCACTATTAGGAAAGCTGCCACTGAGCGGCACTAGAATGTATTGATCACTTGCCTCATTTTCCAAAGTTAGCGCTTCACTCTAGAAGTGATAAGCAGCTTTCATTCTTTAGAAGAGAAATAGAACCACTGTAGGCTTCTCTTTGCAGCAGCCTTTCACGTTTCAGTCAAGCATTCAACAAATGTTGATTGAACACAATTATATGGCTGGCCTTGGTATAGAAGCTGAGTAAACAATAGTAAACACAAAGGAAAATGTCCCTGCCTTCTAGGAGCTTACAATCCTGAGGGAGTTTCGGATAATAAACATGATTAATAATACCTGTGTGTGCATACAAATCCACATAACACACACACCCGCACAACACATATACATTGTCAGATAGATAAAATACATAATATGCTAAAGTGAAAAATAATTTAGAGAAGGGGGAGAGGAGGTGGATATGTGGGGGAGGGATTTGGACATTTTTATAGGGAGGTTGTTTGTTAAAAATCTGTATGTAGCTAAGTAACCACTTATTTATTTTAGGTATTAACTCTCACCCACCCTCAGAAAATTTCTTAAAGTTGTTACAAGACCAAATTTCCTGGAACAAGGAATATTTTGTACTGAGCTATTTTCATTACACGATGCAGTCAGGAAAGCCACACTTCAGTTGCTTAGAGTTCTGAAAACAATTTTGACAAAGTCTTATTTCATTGATGACAGCCATTTTGTGTACTGTGTATGAAAGTCTGGTTTTCAATGGATTCCCCAAAGTATTCACAAAGAACTTAATTCTATTTTTCTTCTTTTCTTTTCTTATCACTGCCTTTCTCCATTATGTAAATGTATTCAAACCTATTTTGGGGCTTTAGAAACCTTTTAGCAATGTATGGAAACAGAGACCCTTCCTTGTTTTCATTAAATAAGGAGTATTGAAACATCCTCCAAGTCTACTTCTGCTGAGTTTACAATTTGTGTAATAAGGAACAGTGGCTATATTTCGATCAGCGAGGATCAACCCTTGGGGGAAAAAAAAATTCTGTCCCATCAAGCCATTAATTCTTATGGAAATGAATGTGAACTAGGGAAACAAGAGAAGAATTGATTTAGAGCCATAATTGGTTTACAAGTCATGCCCGCCACTTCCGGTAACCACAAATCACAGTTTAGGTGAAACAATAAAGTAGGCTGAAGATGGGCTTTGTGAAAGGACTTAAAATCAAACCACCACTTAGGGTCAGACCCTGTTCTGAAAAGAGGGGAGGGGACTTCTGGAACAGCGAACTGGTCCTTTAGATCAGTGGGAGCGCCAAGGGTGAAGAATCCATTTTGGGTGTTTTAGCTATATACATTACATTCTTTAATAAGTTGAATGTGAAATTTAGGAAAAAAATGTTTGAGGTTTTGCCTCTTAATGGAACAATTATTCTTTGGCAGAACTCAATCAGATCACTACCTTGAATTGCCAGCAAGATCTGAATGTGTAATATGAACAGGCCTTGGACAAAAAAAATTAAAAACCAGAAAGTAATTAATACAATGGGGTGTGTACTGGTGTTTGTAAAACTAGTTTAAAAAATATTAAAATACAGCTGGAAGTAAAACTGATGGTAAAGTCAGACCCTACCGCCCTTTCCATTTATATGTTCTTATTTATGTATATTTTAGAAAAATAAAAAAATATGTCAAGTGGTTTCAGCTAATCACAAAATGTGCACTATCTGGAATGGAATTATTGGCGATATGGAAGGTTAATTATTGTATTTAAAAGGTAAAGTGTATTCTTTCTTTTTCTTCTTCCTTTTTTTTTTTCTTCTTTTTTGAGAATTGAGGCTATTAGTTGCAAAACAGTTTACATTCTTAGATTAAAATCTGGAGCTACTAACTGAGCAATTTGCATAAAGGCTTTCAGGACCAGAAATTGAATAGAAGGGATCTAAGGAGAATCATAAGCAACGTGAGGTAAAGATCAGCTCAGACAGGGATTGTTTAAATTATCTGTGAAGTGCAGTGAGCTAATATAAATTCTAAGATAGTTTAGGTGAAATTAATAAAAAAGGAGGAAAATGACAAGAAAGAATTAAGAAGCTAAAGCATTTTGTAGACTATCTGCCAGATAAAAATAGGGTACTTAATTTTGCTTATTGTTAATATTATTCCCTTTCCTGGAAAAATATGATTCTAATCATCTTTAAAAAAACATGAACAATTCGGGACGCCTGGGTGGCTCACTTGGTTGGGCAGCTGCCTTCGGCTCAGGTCATGATCCCAGGGTCCTGGGATCGAGTCCCACATTGGGCTCCTTGCTTAGCGGGGAGCCTGCTTCTCCCTCTGCCTTTGCCTGCCACTCTGCCTGCTTGTGCTCTCTCTCTCTCTGACAAATAAATAAATAAAATCTTAAAAAAAAAAAAAACAAAAAAAATACATGAACAATTCTTTGTGCCTCTACTCCCTGTACATGTTAACTTGATCACTCATAAAGGTACTAAAGAGACACGAAGTAAACGTGATCAAAAAGTTTCATCAGGGGCACCTGGTCGGCTCAGTCAGCTAAGTGTCTGCCTTTGGCTCAGGTCATGATCCCAGAGTCCCGGGATCAAGCCCCACATCGGGATCCCTGCTCAGCGGGGAGTCTGCTTCTCCTTCTCCCACCCTCCCAATCATGCTCTCTCTCTCTCTGTCACTCTCTCAAATAAAAAAAAAAAATAAAATCTTTCAAAAATAAAGTTTCATCAGTTCTTTGCATTGGGTATGTATGAAACCTACTGAATCCAACATACAAGATGCTGTTATTCCAAAATGAAAACTACTTGAAAAATGGGATGTGGAGATTTTTATCCTGAGCTATCTGACTGTAGGTCAGAAGGATAGTCACGGTTGCTGAAATTCTGAGGCCAGAACATATCATAAAATAGACAATTTTTAATAAATAATATTTAAATTTAAATTTTAATATATTATGCAAATTTAAGCCTTTATTATACTAACCAAGGAGTTACTGGTTTGGAAAAATCTCAAAAGAAAACAAGAAAATGTAAGAAACAAAAAAAGGGGAAAAGTCTTGCCAGTTTGTTTTCAGAATGTTGATTCTATTTAGACCAGGGAACATGAAATATTACATTAATTTGCTTCTCCATAGTAGTATATCATTCCCCCACCACTAAAAATGTAGCAAATATTTAAAAAATATCAAGTTGAAAGTATATAAAATTATCAGTCAGCCAAAGGCATTCATATCTTTTTAAATCTTAGTATGTCCACCACTGATGCAAGGCGGCTTCTTCAGAGAGGTTTTATTTAATCACATTCTTTGTTTGGTTAAGTTCTCCTTCCTAATAGCTTTAGGGAAACATGTAGCTGGTAGGCTCTGCAGAGTTTGAACCACAGATTATAATTTTCCTCCCACTTTCTCTTTGTCTCCGGTGACATATCCTTGAATCTTCCAGTTCTCTGTACTCAAGAACTGAAAATCAATCTTCGGTAAAGTATTGGGGGGGGGGATTTATCACAAAAACTGTTGAAGTGAATAAAATGAGCAATCTCAAATTTGAAAAATGTTTAATAAACTCAATGTTTCTTTGTTAGACAACCATCCTGTCTCCGTTTAATCAGAAAGGCCTTTTTCTAAACCCAATCCCCACAAAACACTATTTGTTTGGTTTGGTAGTTATAACCCATTTTTTTAATCTCTGGCTTAGCCTGGGCATCTGTCAGACAAAGAACATTTTTTTTGTTTTGTTTTGTTTTGTTGGGCTTCTAATTAACTAAGAGTAGAATATCGGTAAGAAAAATCCTAACTTTGATGTTTGCAACCACATGCTAGTGACATATACATAAGCAAGTAACAGATTGATGCGGGCTTCAATTAATTATGGAAATAGAAATCCAAAGCGAATTTCTAGGGGAAAGTAAAAGAAGGACTGACTCCTATTGTTGGGGGGGGGGGGGAGGGATCGAGATGTGGCCCCTGAAACGTCTGAACCTTGAATCATGAGTAGACTATTAACTTGTGATTTAGATTTTTGACTCTGGAAGTAATCTTATGGATGGTTTAGACATATATTATATCAAAGGTGGATAATTCCATGGGAAAATTGTTAAAATAATACAGGCAAGAGGTAATAAAGTTCTGCTACACTATCAGTATTAAATAAGACATCGTGTTGGCAGCTCCTGTTCCATCAGCTTGCTTTGATCAGTCCTTACTTGGTCCACGGACTAAAATTTCCTCTTTATTTACATTCTCAATTTCAACAATCCCTGCAACAATTATTCTCCATATATATTTTTTTCTATCCAATATTTTCTCTCTCCAAATAATTGCACTATTCCTAAGTAATTTTTCTCACATTCCTACTGTTAAGTTTAGGACTTTCTACAAAACCTCTCTTAGTATTGGCAAAACCTCATAAACCTCATAAAAATTTCCAGCCCCAGAATCATCAGCTAAGTCTGTCCCCTCACCCAGAAGTTCTTATCCTCTCCCTGCTAAATTCAGCTCATCTTCCCTTTGACCCATACAAATTAGTATCTTAGCAGATTTTAAAAATTCACCTAGATAGATCCTCTGGATAGGATGGATCTCCTTTTGAAATCTTTTAAATTGACTTTCATATGATAGCATAGTTCTGTCCCAGCCCATAAACTCTACAGCTACATTCACAACTGGTTCTGCAGTTACCTTTAGAGAGAAAGGAGCTCTTGTTACAGTTGTCGTTTCTAAGGTTTTGCCTCAAGACTTCCCTCCCTTACATCAAGAGGCAGATGTCCTATATTTTGGAACTATCAGAACTCTATTACTTCCAAATTAATCAGTTGCATTAAAGCTCTTAAGTAAATGTACTAAAAATTATTTCTGCATCCACAAAGGTCCATCATATTACGATCATTTTATTAAAGCTCTCGAATAGTACATTCAAACAAAAGCCCATTAGAGCCCTGCAGTACCACCTTCTTAGAAGTCATTGTTTAAATTGAGCAAACATTCCTTTTGCAAAATTGTTATTTACATACACACCAACCATACTCTCTCTGTTCACTAGAGTGATACATTTCTACTGTAAGAACAAACATTTGGCTGTACATGACTCTCTTTGTGTAGCTTATTTACTGCACTCCTTCCACTCAACCTAAGAAAAAATGTTGACTACCTGCTATATACAAAGCAATTAGTATGTTGCATTGTTTAGTCATTATTTTCATATCTGTGTCCCATTTTTTTTTTCAAACAACATATATTTACTCTAGCTTAATGAAAAGGGCCTCTTTACATTCTGGGTAGTGTGTGATAGAGTACATAAAACAATGCCCTTTTGCTCAAACTGGTATTATTTTCTTGATTCTCTTTGCAAAAGCAACATCCTTTTTTTCTTTCTTATTGAACATCAAAGCATTTATCGAAGGCTCTGAAGTGTGACCAAATCTCAATTTTGCCAAAGAGAAGCTATACTTTTCCTAAGGGAAAAAAAACAAAAACAAACCCAAACACAAAACTACTTCTAACAAAGATCCTGTATGTAGTACTGTCTTTTCTGTTTGATTAGTGTTTTAAATCTCTATGCACCATTCTTGTTTCTACAATTTTCCTAATATATTAAATTCTCAGTTAATATAAAATAGATAACAGGTTTCTCTGTTACAGGCACACCTTAAAACATTCTTTTCAAGGAAGTCTTGATTCAGAAAGGATTTCTAAATTTGATTTTTTTATTAATAAAGAAACTAAATTTTCTATTAATAAATTAAATTAATAAAGAAACTAAACTATTATTAATAAACTAAATTATTATTAATAAAGTAAATTTTATTAACAAAGAAACTAAATTTGATATATTATTAATAAAGAAATTAATTTTTTTTTTAAAGATTTTATTTATTTGTCAGAGAGAGCACAAGCAGGCAGAGAGGCAGGCAGAGGCACAGGGAGAAGCAGGCTCCCTGCCGAGCAAGGAGCCCGATGCGGAACTCGATCCCAGGACCCTGGGATCATGACCTGAGCTGAAGGCAGCTGCTTAACCAACTGAGCCACCCAGGCGTCCCGAGAAATTAAATTTTTAAAAAATTTTTATTTATTTATTTGACAGAGAGACACGGCGAGAGAGGGAACACAAGCAGGGGGAGTGAGAGAGGGAGAAGCAGGCTTCCTGACAAGCAGGGAGCCTGATGCGGGGCTCGATCCCAGGTCCCTGGGATCATGACCTGAGCCAAAGGCAGACACTTAACTGACTGAGCCACCCAAGTGCCTAAGAAACTAAATTTTATTAATAAAGAAACTAAATTTGATTTTTTATTAATAAAGAAAATAAATTTTATTACTAAAGAAACTAAACTTTCGTGAAATGAAATAAGTACACACATTTGCTTTTAAGTAGATCAATATATGTATCAATAATATTTAAATTATTTTTTCTTTTTAAAGCATACTTTATAAATTTGTTTTACAAAATTTAACAATCATTTAGAGGTCACTGAGTGTGAATGCTGTATAAACTCTGAGGAAAGAAGAATATAACTCAACCATGAGTGTACTTAACTTGAAGTATTATTTTTAAAACCTTCAAATAAAATTACCAAAACTTAAAGAGCAATATTTGTATTATAAAAACATAACACTATTTCAGTTGGCCTGGCTTACTTAAATCTTCTCTTATAAAGCTAGTAAGAAGGAACAGAAAGTCACAAGATTTTTGAATAATCTAAACCAGTGATGTAAGTGATAATTGATAAGTTTAGACAGATGGATGGATGGATAGGTAGGCATAGACAGACAGATATTCTTACAGGAAGCACCAGTCTACGGACCAGAGAACAGACCTTTCTCACATAGCATCTTAGCACTCGTCCCTCATGGGCTGATATAAAGAGAGCCTGATACTACTCGTTTTGTTCATGCAGTGGTGTCGAACCACAGGTGAATTATGAGACTCAGAACTTGAAAAAGGTGGCTGGCACACAGGCCCATCCTACCACTAGACTGAAAGGCCATTACTCTGGAATGCAAAGGAATCTTCTCCGGTGGGTGGAGAAGCCCTCTGCCTTCACCACATCAGAGTGCAAATGAATGGCTCTCAGTAAGATAAGTTTATAAATCTCTGTGGAGCAATACACAATCTCTAGCTTCTAGGACATGCTTGCTATTCAATCATTCTTTAATCAAGTTTTGCCAGTTTTTTGTTCAGAAAGCCCAGATTGTGCAGTACCATGAAAAATTCATGTAGAATTGTCTCTCAACAGTATTAATCATTAAAATTAGTTTCTCTTTAATATACTGTGTAGTTGGATATATTGTTGGTTTTATCTGGCAATAGGCATAAGTTCAATAAAGTGGTTTATTAAACTACCACTGAAAATCTTGTTTTTATACTTATGTTCATAAATTTACAGATGAATATATACAAATCGTCAAGTTACTTGAAAATAAAGTTTACCTGTAAGTCTAAATTTTTTGAGTGCTCTGTGAGCAATAAAAATGAAACATTGTAAATGGAAAAAAAAAGGACACCGTATTTGAGTCGCTCCATTAAAGTTACTCTGCAAATTAGTGTTAGGACAGAACCGGAACACAGGATCTTTGGAGGCCCCTGGGTACTGTATTCATGAGGCCAGTGGAACTCTTAGCTACAGTCTGTTCCAAATAAATGGTATAAAATTCAGGCTTTACTCACTTAACTGCCTACATTTATCTCCTACAGAGAAGACAGCATTACAACTGTTTCAACTGCTTAAGCCCTATTTTAGCATATATTTGGAAGTCTGCACTGTACTTGATAACTTTATAATACTTTGAACAGCATGTAGAAAATGTTAAATTTTAATAATGCAAGATGTGAGAATTGAAGAAGTCTAACAGTTAAAGCATCATTGAAAACTAAAAAACATAAGAACACATTTTATTATTTCAGGGTAAAAATAAATTTTCCCATTTACAAGTAATTTTCCTATTTGCAAGTAATTTTCCCTCGTCTGAATTCTAGATTTTATCAGTGTGTTTCATGGCCCCTCTCATCTATTTTATTTGGAGTTATCTTTACTAGAATCTAGGTTACTTGGTGACAAGTTTGTTTACTTCATAGCTTCTAGCAAACAACCTTATGTAGGTGACTCTCAAGATTTGTTGAATTAATGAGTTTTATTTTTATTTTACCACCCTTTGTTTTCTAACTGGTGATCCAGGTGAAGCTGTCTTTTCATGGAGAGCATTTCACAATGACAATAATAACATAATAAAACAAAGAGAGTGCTATAATCACTCTAATTCAATAATAAGTAGCCACATAATGTGGGATATAGTAAACATAACCAAATAATTGTGGTGATATTATAAGCACTCACCTAAGGATATATCAGATTATATAACTAAGAATAAAAAACAGCTTGTGTGGAACTTTGATAGACCACAAGACAGAATCTTCAAATTAAACAGTTGCTACTTTAAAATAAAATTAACAAAAAGATGACCACTATTTCTCCTTTGTTTTCTTTGTAATTAGCATCCACATATCGTTTTCTTAAGGGAAGCAACGATTCCAAAAGGCATTCAGTGTGTGTAGGGCATCACAGTACTTTTAGTTTATTTAATTATTTGTAATATGCTGTTCTTTGTATTAACTTTTAACAAATCTCAGTTTCAACATGAAAGTGGAAGGGATGTCTGGGTGGCTCAGTCAGTTAAGTGTCTGCCTTCAGCTCAGGTCATGATCACACATCAGGCTCCTTGCTCAGAGGAGAGCCTCCTTCTCTCTCTGCCTGCTCTGCCTGCGGTTCCCCCTGCTTGTGTGCTCTCTTTCTGATGAATAAATAAATAAAATCTTTAAAAAAATAAATAAAAACATGAAAGTGGAACAAATGAGAAGTTAACTGAATTGTTTAATTTGGAAAATTCAACCATATGTAATAAGCTTGTTACTCCTCTCTCAATAGTTTCAGGTTAAAAATATAAGTTCATTTAAATAGTTGGGATAAATGGTACATTCAAAGAGATTATTTGAGAAGTATGGACACTTTAGGGTTAAACATTCAATGTCTTCTAGAAGGATAATGTATTTTTTACTAAGCAGAAATATTTCATATTTATGTTTAGGAATTTTTTGCATTATGGGCCAGCAGTTGTTTAAGTATTATCCCAGGAGCTTTTGGAGAGTTGTTCAAGGCCAAAAATCTTTTCAAAATAATACAAAGGTATATTTGCCTTTTTTTTTTTTTTTTTTGCTATGTTATCATTTGCACCAATGGAGTAAAAACAGGGGTGGGTGAAAGTGTAGCACTTTCACACAGATCAAGGCCAGGCACCAACTCTACTGGTGGGTTTACATTTTTCATTCACTACCAAGCAGTCTCAGTTCAAAAGAAAAAGGGGAGGGGTCGCCTGGGTGGCTCAGTTAGTTAAACATCTGTCTTCAGCTCAAGTCATGATCCCAGGGTCCTGGGATCGAGCCCTGCGTCAGGCTCCCTGCTTGTGCTCTCTCTTACTGTCTCTCTCTCTCTCTCTCTCTCTCTGTCAAATGGATAAGTAAGATCTTTAAAAAAACAAAAACAAAAGAAAGAAAACAAGAATGTCTTTGATAAAACACTGTACCTTATAAATTTCATTATAACTTGACCCTTAAGTACATATCTTTTCATAGTTTGTGTATGCACAAAGGAATTCAGCCATATACAAGTGTGATACGTATCTTGAGGAAAGACACCTAAGCGAGTTGCAAGCTACACTAAACTAGCTGCTTTTCCCACATATTTCCACACATTTTTTTTTTTCATGCCTTAAAAGATCTACTTACAATTACAAGGGTTATTCATACTTGTGTTTTTTGTAGGCATTTTCTCAAAAATTGAAAAGTTGTACATATCTCTTCAAGGAAAATAATTAACATTTTGTTCATTCATTCAACAAATAGTTATTCAGTGCTTATAATACCAGAGTGTTAGAAGACTTTGTGTTCCTTATTTTTTGGTAATAAGGCTATTATTAATTTTGGTGATATTTAAAGTAACACTGTATAATATTTTGCATACAAAAATGGGTAATTTCTTCTGAATATTTTCTTGTCATATTGTGATTATTGATTCAGGTTAACATTAATTGAAGGCTTACTTTGGGGAGACACATGTTTCATATATGATCCCATTTAATTTCCACAGCAATTCTGAGTTTGATGGCAGTATGATTCTTAAGTAGAGAAAAAGTAGAAGAGGTATAGAGGTGTTAACTAATTTATTCACACCAAAGAGCACTAACTGGTGGAGGTGGGATTCCTATCTGTATAATACAGTCCTGCCCCAATGCCATGTTCTTAACTAACTTATCCAATTTATAAATAAATTTATCCAATTTATGTTCTGCTTAAATTGTAACCTATAATTTCTTTGCTAGCTTCAAAATGAATTTATTTATAGTAGAGATGTATTCCTTCTTTCAGGAGGGTTTGAATCCATGGAATTTTCTAGAGTGTCTTTCTTGATTGTGCGTGAGGTTACTAAAGTATTGAGGAAAAGCATGGACTTTGAAATCAGACCAGGGTTTGAGTCTTGACCTCATTATTTATTAGCTCTGAAATTTTCTGTAATTTCCTTAATTTTTTATCGTGTTTCTCTATCTGTAAAATGAGGACAATGATTATAAGGACCTCAGAATGTTAGGATTAAGTAAGACTATTTACATAAACCTATTAATAGTTATTGGTACATCCTAAGACAGTCAATAAACATTAGTTATACTTGTTCATATTCTTGTATTCTTATGCCTTAAATATCTAACTCTTAGAGAAGGTACAATAATTCAGAGCCATGAAAAGAAATAACTTGGAAGTAATTCAATAACTTGAAAATAGAGATTTCAGGTGACTAAAAAAAGCAGTCATTTAATTACCATATTGGAGACAGACAGCTAAAAGGAGATTGTCAGTCAACTAAGAAAATTATCTTTATCAGTTTCAAACAATAGCAAAAGGTACTCACACACTCTTTTAAGTTGAATTGATCTACTGAAGCCTAAAATACACACTATAGTACAAGTCTTCTGAGGTTGCCTTTCTAATGCACTTATATGGAGATATTGCCAATATCTGCAGCTCTGTGCCAGGACCTTAACTGCTTACAAGGCAGACCACAAGTACCTGAGAATTAAAGTCCCTGAGGAACAGCCCACAGTAGACTGGCAGTTATCAAGTGGCAGAAGTGAGGTGACTTCTCAGCAGAATTAAGTTCCAGTTACCTATAGTGGTCACTTGCTTGATAACAGATTCCTTATTGGGTGCCTTTTCTTCTTTGTCTTACTTCTGCACTTCCTGTCAGTGTTTTCTGGGACCACCTCTCTGACAAATTATTTGAATTTGAATCTTTGTCTCAAGGTTAGAAACACAAAGACTACCTATATTTTTCATCACTGTATTATTTCAAACCTGAATATAGTTCCTGGGACATAATAAGTACTCAACAGATATTTGTAGAATTAATTGATTAGTTCTCAAAAGTAAGTGCTCCTTGAAGTTATCATATTCATTTTGGTATACCCAGGTCCTGGCAGAATGCCTGGCATAAATTATGCACCCAATTAACGTTTGTGAAATAAATGCGTCTGGAAACTTGCTAGTATCGCTTTAAAAAAATAGCCACTCCAACTACTAATAAAGAATACATTACTACTGACAAAGACAGTGGGAATTGAATAAAACTTAAATCTAATACATTACAAAACTTATTAATAACAAAGTTGAACTATTTAGCTACTTAATAACCATATGTATATTCACTGACCAGACTAACATTAAACGAAGGTAGAAACCTTTGATATAGAATCTTGTGAATTACCAATATATTTCTGAAAAATGTACAAAGACATATGTCACTTTATTCACAAACTCTACTGACAAATGACCGAACTGAATAATAAGAGGAGGGGGGAAAGGCATTAATTGATTGATTGATTAATTGGACAAGTATTTATTAAATATTTACTAGGTATCAGTCATGTCCCTATAACCAGGGTTTTATAATTTTTGTCTAAGACTTACAGTAGGAAATATATTTTACATCAAGACCCACACACAAATGTATAAATGTACAAATACACAGATATGCTCAAAACTAAAAAATGTCTCAGCATACATTACATACGTTTACTACATTTTATTTGCAAACTTTCTTTTAGTCCTCGCTGTTTCCTTAAGAAAAGATACTTCACAATGCCTATTAATCTGATTTCATTACTCACTAATGGGTTCCAAATAACATTTAAAAAAAAAACTAGATTTTGAAGTTAAAATGATGAACTAAAACAGATGCTATGTTTCTTTGAAGGATCTTAAATAAACCTAAATCAAATAATTTTAAAAACCAGTGTAAAACTTAACCACTATGATTTCTGTAAAGGTTCCTGGAAAGAAGCAAGTTATGTGCCAGGAAGATCTGAACTGGTGTGGGGAATGGAATGGCAGACAGTAAGGAGAGATTTCCTCAAGAAGTGGTAATTAAGTTGAGACTGAAGGAGAGGTTGAAGTAAAATATGAGGATGGGTTAGTTGGAATATCAAAGGTCTTTGTGAGAGGCTGGATATGGAGAATGAAGGAGAAGGAGATACTAAGGTAACTGCTAGATTTGTGGTTTGCCCAAATGGATGGACAATGTGGTATTTGCTAAAAAGAGAAGACCAAAGAAGACCAGATCTGGACAAAGATAGAGTGGAAGATCATCAATTTGTTATTAAATATGCTGCTTTTGAAGTATCCAAGAGCTAAAGCCAAAAAGGCAATTAAATGTGGAGATCTGGGTTTCGGAGGCAAAGTTTAGCAATTTATGAATCATCGAAGTATAGAGCATTTTAGAAAAGAGCCAAAGATGTTAACAGAATCTGATATTATATTCACGTAGTTGTTATTTACACTCTGTATGATTTCATAAGGGAATTTTAAGGGGCTTTCAAAAAAGTTATGTGCCAAAAGCTGGTCAGATCAAGAAGAATTAGATTCATATTATAAAAAGTTTGAAAAGACAAGTTGTGCTCTGAAACCTGTGTAAAAAAGACAGCTGATGATGATGATGATGATGATTGACAGTGATGAAAAATATTAACCAATACTATATGTCTGGCACAATATTAGGCCCTTCATATGCATTATATGCATATGAGGTAGATATCATATGAGGTAGATATCATATGAGGTAGATATCCTAGTTTTCCAAATGAGGAAATGAAGAAATAGACACATAAAATTATTAGCTCGAGGTCACAAATTTGAAGCATATATCATGGATACTTAAAATGAGCAAGTCTGTCTCATTTTATTGCACCGTTCTTGAATATAACATCACACAGCCAAATGCTCACAGGCATGATCTTTGATCATATGCTTTCTTCAAAAGAAATATTTCTTTAAGTTGCTACTCTCTATCATTGTGTAAGTAATTACTCTTTCAGATATTTTCACCCATAAAAGCATATATTCCTAAACATATGCACACCAGTTAAAATTTATGTTACTTTATAAATGCCTTTAATAGCTAATAACAAAATTAGCATAAAGGATCTTATTTATTATTTTGCTGTTCATTCACTAATTCATTCAAAAATATTTATTGTGAACCTACTTATGTGTCAGATATTGTTCTTGAGTGCTATATGCCAGATAGTCCATGAATAATTCAAATAGGCATTCAGAATAAATTCGTTTCCTAGACTTTGTTGTGAATTATGGAAAAAAAAGTAAGACATTCTTTTCATAACAGCTCCTTTTCCTCCAGATAGCTTTCATACTGTATGCCACAGGTAGAACAGGGCTCAAGTCTTTTGGAAAGCAAATAAAGAGACAAGCACATGGGAATTTATTAATTGGCAAATCTAATATACCTATTAAGAATGTAAAAGTAATGTAATTCAAAGTTCTGGAATACAACAGAGAAGGAATTACATTCAGTTATGATAAAAAATCTCACTTACAGGCCAAACAGGACAACGTATGCAATGGTTTCAAAATGTATTGACTGCAAATTTCGATAACAAAGACTTACACTTTTAAGGCAAAAGTAAATAGAATAAATAAAAAGGTTGTAAAATATTATTTAGACTCATGAAAACTATCTCTTGTCTATCAGATGCATTCAGGTTTTTTTTTTCAACGCACAGTAAATAACAATATTAAACTGCCATAGGTGCTTTGCTCAAACATGTCAGAGGAATGAATGGATCTGCATGATGAGAGACTGAAATAAATAACATTGCAATCGTGTATGTTTGTTTGGAGGATGTGTGTGTGAAGGAGGCAAGCCCTGTGAGTATTACAGGGGGGGTGGGGGGAGAATTTCCTCCTTCCCCTTAGCCATTGCCCATTTCTTTGTTCCCCTTTACAGAAACATTCTGAAAGAAGTCACTTTGCTGGATTGGCTTCAATCAGGCTTTGCCTCTGTAGCAGGCTGAATAATAGCCACCCAAAATATCAGATGGAACCTGTAAATGTTGCCTTGTATAGAAAAAGGGTCTTTGCAGATGACATTAAATCAAGGATCTAGAGGTGGGGAGATTATCTTAGAGGGAGAGGACTATCTTAGAGGGAGAGGACTAAATCCAACCACATTTCCTCATCAGAATGAGGCAAGGGCGATCTGATACACACAGAAGAGAAGGCAATGTGAAGACAGCAGGGATTACAGTGGCGCCGCCACTAGCAAATGAAAGCCAGCAGCTACCAGAAGCTGGAAGAGGCAATTTAGAGACTCAGAGGGAGCATGGTCTGTTGTCACCTTCATTTCAGCCTAATGAAACCAATGTTGAGCTTCTGAACTCCAGAACTCTGAAAGAATACATTTCTGTTATTTTAAGCCCCCTGGTTGGTGGTCATTTGTTATAGCAGTCATAGGAAACAAATACAGCTCCATTCAAAAAAAAAAAAAAAATCTGCTACAGTGAAAATCACATCTGACCTCCTAGTAGCTAAATCCAATAGCCAACGTACTCAAGCTTTCTGCACTATTTGACCCCGTTGATCACTCTCTCCTTTTTATTCTTTAGTTGGTGTGATGGTCAGTTTTGTGTGTCGATTTGGTTAGGATATAGTCTCAACTACTCAATCAAACACTAATCAAGGTGTTTTTGTGAAGATGCAGTTAAAGTCTGAAATAAATTAACATTAAATGAGGAAGATAATCCTAATCATCTGGGTGGGGCTGATTCGATTAGTTGGAAGGCCTTAAGATCACACCAAGGTTTTCTTTGAAGAAAGGAAATAAGGAGGAGGAAGAGGAAGAAGAGAACAAGAAGGGAAGAGAGGAGGGACAGGAGGGAGAAATAATTCCATCTGTGGATTACATCTTGAGCTCCTGACTGGCCTTCCTGACAGCCTGCCCCACAGATTTCAGACTTGCCAAGCCAGCCCTCCCACTGTGTACGCCAATTCCTTGAAATAAATATCATGATATATATTTCCTACTGGTTCAACTCTGACTGATACACTTGGCTTCAAGGATAGCACTCTCTTGCTTTGAGTCCTACTTCACCAGCTGCTTCTTTCATTCTCCTTTCCACTTTCCTTTTCATATTTCTTATTGCCTCATGCTGGAAAGCCTGCAGCTCAGTATTTGGACTCCTTTTTTTAAAAAAAAATTTTTTTATTTTACTCACTCAGTGAGTGACTTAAATACCATCTATGTGCTGATCCCTTGCATTTATTCTTAATCTACAGCCTGGACCTCTTCCCTAAACTCTAATTTAAACACGCAGTTACTTACTTCACCTCAGTTTTCTAACAGGCATTTGGAAGGAACGTGTCTCATTCTGAATTCCTCATCTCCACAAAACTTGCTTTTCCTGTCATCTTGCTTTCTCAGCAAATAGCAACAGTCTTTCCTGTTGCTCAGGCCAGAGACTTGCAGTAATACTTAACTTCTCCCTTTCTTTCACACTCCTGCCCAACATATGAACAAATACAGTGGAATCTACCTTTGAAATGTAGTCCAAATAGTGCCGCTTTCTCCTGCCTTGCTCCAAAATACCATAATCTTTTAAATATATTATTGCCCCTAAATGGCTTCTTTTCTTCTGTCCTTGCACTTTCTCTTCCCACTCACCTCTCCCCACCCTCTTCCATAGACTAGCTAGCAATCTAAACTCTTCTAAAATATGAATCAGATCACATCACTCTTTTGCTCCAAGCCTTCTGCTAGCTTCCTGATTCAGAGTAAAAGCCAAGGTCTTTCAATGGCTTATCAGGCTTAATATGAGCCACCCCTACCTCTGACCTCAACTCCTATAACTATTTTCTCTCTGCCTGAGATACAGCCACACTAAGTTTTTTTCTTTGCCTTGAACAAACAAGGAAAGCTTCTGCTTGAAGGATTCTGCATTTGTTGACTTTTATGCTTTATTTACCCTTGCCCTGTGTCCACATGGCTTACTCCATTACTTCCATCTCAGTCATCTGCCCAAATGTCTCTTCATCAGCAATGCCACCCATGTTCATTCTAGTCAAAATTAAAACCTCTTTCCCCTCATCTACATTCTATCCCTTGCCCCTGGTTTATTTTCCTCTAGAGCACTGATCGGCATCTGATGTACAGTATATTTTATATGTTTATTTGGTTTCCGTCTCCTACTACTTGAATATAAGCTCTGAAAATCAAGCTTCTTTGTTTTGTTCTCTCCCATATCCTTTGGGATCTAATACAGTGCCTAGAACATAGAAGGTATTCAAAAAATACTGCATGAGTAAATGAATGAACGAATGTGGATCTTCTTGACTGGATAGATCCATAAACCAAAGTGAGCAAATAAAATAATATTTAACAACTGTATCTTACCTGTATTAGAAATTAAATTAATTAGAATTAGAAGAAGACAAAGAAGGAGGAGGAGGAGGAAAAGGAGGAGGAGGAGGACGACGACGATGACGACGACGAAGAAGGTTTAACAGGAGAGCCATAAAATCTTTACCAGCTTTTTCTGTTATTTTTGTAATGTTGCTTATTATATTGGTTGGCCCACAAATTATTTCAGTGACAATTATTTTTAAGTAGTTTTCTATAATATGTCTACCACTATGAAATCATTACCACTTAGATCTCTTTTTAATCCGCTTGATGTTAAAGACTCAAAGACAGTAAAAGATAAAAGAAGAGAGGACATAGAGCTTAGAACAATGATTCAATAATTGATTTTAGTTAGGGATTCAAGACAAAAGAAATGGGCTACTCTAGTTGTCTCAGAATTCACTTAGTTAAACCTATCTTATTCTACCTACTTATTTTTGTAGAATGTGCCCGAATTAGACGTGGCGGTATATAGCTGTAGGAGGGTAGGAAATAGAAGCACTGCCCACAGCCAGATGAATTCTCCCATGTTTCACTGGGTAGGAAATGCCAATATACTGTGACTTAGCGACTCCAATGTTAATTGAATGAGTATTTTACCTCACAAAAATTTTTAACTTGGAGGCACAATAAAATAACTGGATTAAAAGAACATTTCCTGTGCCTGGGGAGGATGGGTGGTTAAAAGCACTCTGAAGGTTTTCACTGATTATACTCAGGGGTGCAGAAGCACTGATTTTCCTCACATGGATGAATAGTTTGACACCTTGTTGCTTAAAAATTGCTAATGTCTAAAGTACATTCCACAGCGAAAGGGCCATGCAGATGCCACATTATTGAATAGCATATGGACATCTCCAGGGCTGTTAAAAATGATCACACCGACCGTCTGTTTTTACTGGGGCTTACTGTATTTAGACAGTTCTAAGAGAGAAGATTCCGCCCTACAATGTAGCTCAGGGGACCTATACTGAGAAGGAAAGGAAGCAGAGAAGGCACTTGTGAACTTGCAAAAGAAACTATGTTTCAGTAATGGCCTCTTTCTTAACAATGTGGCAGTTTTGAATCTCAGAGAGGACAAAAGTCTGTTAAGATAAAAACTATTATTTAAAAAAATTGTAACATCTTTAGAGCCTCCACTAATTTAAATTTGGTGGCATGGATGGAGTGACTGGCATTTTCTGTTTGGATGTCTAAACTCCCTTAGCTGCTGGTTTAACTTTATCTGGTTCAAAAATTGTCTCCAACTTTATTGTAACCTCAGAGTTCTAGTTGGAGAAGAAAAGGGCCTGAAAGAACACTGTTCTTTTCGGCAACAATAGTAATGGTTTACTATCTGTGACCCATTACTTCCTAGGTCTGTTCACAGCCTATATCTTCTTCCATTAACATGCTTTAATTTTTTCCCCCAGCTTTTGAATTGTCTACAGTGTCAAGTACCATACCAAGTGTACAATGTATCCTTGGTCAGATCCTGGTGAGTGAAAACAAAACCATGGGTACCGTGAGGATGCCGGGGTAAGTGTTGCAGGATGACCGTGCCCCTGCACCTTATGTCTGTGTCTCAAAGATATGGGGAGAAGTACTGTGGCTGTTTCTCTAGAAATCTACACTACTGGAAAACAACTGGACAACTTGTATTCTTATTCTCCTCTGAGTATGTAAAATTACAAGTTGTTAATTACTAAAGCAAATAAATTTATGAGCACCACCTTGTGGAAGGCCCTGTCATGTCAGACCGTGCTCCATTTCAACCAGTCTATAAGTAATCATTAAAATTGACAAAGCTCACCTTGATAAAGGAGAGAATGGGCAACATCTATGCATGTGTCACACTAACAAAAGAAGCATAATCTTTGGAAAAAATTAAAGGAACAAATAATAACCATCAATGTTTCACATCTTTTTTCAGTCTTAACATTTCTAAATGAACCTGAAAATTCAAATGACTTTTATCAGTGTTGGAGAAGCCCACCAGAAGTTTGTCTCAGTTACCACAAGATTACATGCTTGCTGTTTAGGTCACATTTTGAATCTAGTTTTTGAAAATTATAACAAAATTAATCTTTCGTCTAGTGTTTATGGTAGGCCAGACACTGTGAGGACCACTTAAAGAAAGTCCAATAGGAAGTCCTATAATTTTCCTCATTTTACAGATTAGAGAGTGTGAAGCTAAATAATTTGCCCAAACTAATGCACTTATCACATGGCAGACCCATAATTGTAGCCATGCCCCTTGACTTTAAAGCCTGTGCTCTTAACTACTGGCCTGATGCTTTTGGACACCACCATTCCCCATAAAATGGGGAATGGGAAAGACAAAACAATCCAAAGACTTAGAGTTTTTAGCTGCATATGTATAAAGGAATAAAAAGTGACTTGTATACTCTTGATTTCTTTTATGGTAAGATGTAAATGAAGAATCTTAGTTTGTGTTCAGAGTATACAGAATTGCAAAAGCGTAATCAGGGTACCATTTGAAAATGTTACCATGAACAAAAATGACTGTAAGGTAGCAGAGCATCAGTTTTACTGACAGCTCATCTTGGTTGAGTTTCTCTACATCATACAACCCACTTTCATCAATACTATGGCACTCTACAGATGTGGGTGTGTACTTATTCTGAAGCCACTATAAAAAAATCATGCCTATCATGATACCAAAAATACCCAATGTGACAGAGTTCCTTAAGTCTTCTGAGGCCCAGAGCGGCTATTTGTTCCAGTTAAACATCACTAATCTCCAGGACACTGCAGTGAATTTGACAAGCCTGAAATCATGGCTGGGGAGAAACAGAAATGATTACTAAAGCAAAACCAACTCTTACCTTGAAGTCTCCTAAGTATGAAGAGTTGTATGGACACTAATTATGGAATTCCTAACATATGGACACATGTTAAAACACATGGCTAAATGAGAATTAGTAAGGAACAGTTGCATCGGAACTTTGCACTACACACATTTCTCATCATCATAACCTCCTGGTCAGTGAAGCCAGCAGAATCATGTTGGAAGGCCAACCTTTTGCTAATGGAGAGGTGGTAGGCTGTTGTTTAGTGCATTGACTCTAGAGGGACACTATCTTGTTCAAATCCCACCCTTGCTGCTTGCTGTGCCTTTGGGCAAGTTATTTTACCTCTCAGTGCTTCCCTACCACAACTCCATATTTTGTCATAAAAATGAAGTCAATGTTACAAAACACTTGAGTTACCTCATATGAGTGTTGTTATTGTTATATTATTAATACTACTTCTCAGATGTGAAAAAGATAATATTTAAGGCAATTTTTTAAAACTATTTTATCTCTTTAGTAGGTCATGTAACTAGTTTCACTCCTCTTGATTTACATAAAAGTGAAATATAATCATGTAAAATAGAATAAATAACACTATGATTCAATGCACATAGGATAGGAAATATTATTTTATGGGACAAATACATATATGTATTAGCAGTTGTATCTGAAGTATATTTCTTTGACAATCATGGTGAAAAACATTAAAAAACACACTATCTTAGTATTAGCCTACAGGAAGTATGGCAGTCTTGTATCTGTGAAAAAGGGCATTTTAAATTTTTGCTGCAGTCCTCATGTCAAGCATTTAATTCATTCATACATTCAGCACTTAGACAACAGTTTCTATGTTATAGGCACTACACTGTGATCTGACGGGAACAATAACAAGAAAATTTGACCTGACTCTTGCCTCAGTGGACTTTACAGTTTAATGGGAAAACACTCTGTCAAATAAATATACACTAACCACCTGTTATGAAATCTATTATTCCAACTTCTTATAAATATACAAAGCTGGGAGAATCAGCAAAAATAAACTAATGGTAAATTATAAAGGAAAATAAAATAACCTTATCCAAAAATTAGGAGTAAAAAACAATACTTAAAAATGCATACAAAGCGGAGTACTCTCTACACTGCTCCATAATTAACTGATGGAGTAGGGGAAAAGTGCAGATGGGGCTTGAGATATTTGTTTCTAACTAGATTGCTATGTTGTTATCATTTATGCCATTTAATATTCACCAAATTGCCTCTACCCACTGTGTCAGTCGCTTGTAAATCTTTAGTGAGATCAAATTGTATCTCTTAAAATTAATATATAAATTTAATGTAATTTCAATTAAAATCACAGTAGTGTTTTAGCAGGAATCGGAGAGAATGATCTTAAATTGTACGTAGAAAAATATATGCTCAACTATGACTAAGAGAACTGTGAGAAATAGAAGAGTGTTGCCTTGCTTTATCAAAACATAAGATATATACATTGTATTTAAAACAGCATGGTGTTGGTAAAAGAAAAGCAAATAGATCAAACACAGAAGGAGGACAGTTTGGAGGCACCTGGGTGGCACAGTCCTTTTAACGTCAGACAGCTCAGGTCCTAATCTCGGGGTTGTGAGATAAAGCTCCACACTGGGCTCTAAGCTCTGTGCCGAATCTGCTGGAGATTCTCTCTCCCCCTCCCTCTGCCCCTCCCACTCATACTCACTCTCTCTCTCAAATAAATACATCTTAAAAAAAAAAAGTAAGATAGTTTTTTCAGTAGCTGTAAGTCAGTATTTGACAAAGATATCAGTTGTTATATTCAATGGGTAATTATATTTACTTATTTAATAAATTGATTTAAACATCTGAAAGGAAATTAAAATGAAATTCTTATTTTCTCACATATAAAATAAAATTAAAGATGAAGTAAAGTCCTAAGTATAGAAGAAAATCTCTCTCAGGAAATCCTAGGAGATGTACAATCTGTGGTATGGAAAATCTTGTCTAAGTAACACTGGGAACCCAAAGTTATAAAACAGAATATATATATAAACACTTTTGAAACATTAATTTAAAAAAAATCATTAGAAATACAACAGGTCTGAGGCACCTGGGTGGCTCAGTTGGTAAGGCTTCTAACTCTTGATTTTGGCTCGGGTCACGATCTCAGGGTAGTAAGACTGAGCACCCTGTGGGGTTCCATGCTCAGTGGGGAGAGTGCTTCCCTGCTCCCTCTCACTCTGTCCCTCCCCCTACTCACTCGGTCTCTCTCTTTCTCTTAAATAAGTAAATAAATCTTTAAAACAAAAAAGAAACACAACGAGTCTGAAAAATTATTTGTAATTAAGACAACACATAAGGAATAACTTTCTATACACAAAAGACACTTTTAAACTGAAAAGAAAGATAAGCCAATGGACAAAGCATAAAAATGGACAGTTCACAAAAAAAAAAAAAAAACAAATAAAATGGTCAAAAATATATGAAAAGTTTCTCCAGTTCAGGAGTAGGAAAAAATTAGATTAAAAGTACCTCTTTGCACCCATTAAATAAGCACATCTACTAAGGCACATTATATTTTTGCTGGAGGGTTTGTAGGAATAAAAGGTACTATTATTATACTTTCTTAGTGGAAATGTAAAGTGTTATAGCCTCTTAGGCATGTGATCTATCAACAGCTACTAAAATTAAAAACATATATACATCTGACAGAGAAACTCCATTTTGGGGAATCTATTCCAACTTATTCTGATATTAAAGGTAAATGATATTTACTGCAGCATTTTTTGAAGCAACCAAGAATTGTAGACAAAATCATTACCATCCATAGGGGAATGAGTGAATCTATTGTGATAAATTACTTCCACGAGTTTATTATGCAGTCACTTCAAAGAGTAAATTAGAGCCATGCTTGATGACTTAGAGTCTTAAAGAGATTTTCATGAGGTAATGTGAGTGAGAAAAGAGATAAAAAAATGTATAGTAATATTCTCTTTCTAGTAAAATAAGAAAATATTTGTGTGTATGTGTGTGTATAGGTGTGTGTGTGCATATACACGAGAATATGTGTACATATGTAGTATATGTATATGATTATATGAAGATAGAGGAAAATATGAAATTAATAACATTAGGCTTTATACGTATTATGTGGGAAGGCAAAAATGAAATGCAGGATGTTGACGGGATGGAAGAAAGAGAAAGAACAAAAAAATCTCCATGATAAAAACAAGTATTATTTGGTCTCATTTATGTAAATTTGTATGTTTTTGTGAGAGAGATAGAAAAAAGAATATAAAAATGCATGCACAGATGTTACTGTTACCAAAATGGTAAAGAAATATGAGGGCAAAACCAACAATACAAAAAAAGAAAAATGAAAGGTAAATGAGTTGCTGTTGATACTTATCGGTAAAGATTAGATATGAACACATGTATAAGTGAAGACTAATATTTTTAACATGAAATTTATTAACATACTACAAAGGTGTTGTTATTTTATAAACTACTGGGCAGTTTTGTCAGATTTTAAACGTTTAAGTGAGTCAATGCTTTTCATAATATGTTCTCTATGAAGACAAAAAAAAACCACATTTCTCTCAGTGCCAAGAATAATTGTATCCTTAAACACTTTATTTTTTTATTTTTTTCCCTAAGCACTTTAATGCACATTGGAAACCACATAACTGATCTAGACTTGTTATCTTGGCTGTTAGAAGAGTGGTGTCAAACCTGACTCTCGCCTCACGTACTTTTAGTACCTTATTGACCCTTTACTCCAATTTTCCCACTTATCTTTAGTTTTTTAACACAGGAATATTTTTTAAGCCACTTTAAATATTTTGGGATCAATGTAGGTTGTACATCCATATTACAAATAACAATAAGAGTTCTGAAACAAGAAGCGGACATCCCAACGCTGACCTCTGGGGCATACAGAAGAAAATAAGTCTTAGCAGGCTAAAGGTGATTACTATTCCTTAATCAGGAGGAATGGTAAATTGATATCATAACCCATATTGTTTTGGCTGTATATTTTTATATGAAAGGAAATAAATATATGTGTATGTTCTTGTTAGAGAAACAACCAATTCTTGTGTTTTTAAGTTCTCAAAATAAAAAACCTTTATAGGTACTAATACTTGAGGATACCTGAACTAGAGGAAGCTGAATTAAGTACTATAGAGTGGGCAAAATTAGGTAACCTGTATTCCTTGAAAACGGAACCCTTTTGCACAGTTAGTGGGAATGCAAACTGGTGCAGCCACTATGGAAAACAGTATGGAGCTTCCTCAAAAACCTAAAAATAGAACTACCCTATGATCCAATAATGACACTCCTTGGTATATACTCAAAAATATAAAAGCACTAATTCAAAGGGATGCAGGTATCCCTATGTTTAAAGCAGCATTTTTTACAATAGCCAAATTATGGAAGCAGCCCAAGTGTCCATTGATAGATGAATGGATAAAGAGGATGTGGTATATATATACACTATGGAATATTACTCAGCCATAAATAGAATGAAATCTTACCATTTGCAAAGACATGGATGGAGCTAGAGAGTTGATTCCTAAGTGAAATAAGTCAGTCAGATACAGACAAATACCATATGATTTCACTCATTTGTGGAGTTTAAGAAACAAAACAAATGAGCAAAGGAAAAAAAGAAAGAGAGACAGACCAAGAAACAGACTTTAAAAAAAAACTTTTTTTAAAATTTATAACTTATTTTTAAATTTTTTTAAGTAAACTCTATCCCCAATATGGGTCTTGAACTTACAGTCCCAAGATCAAGAGTTGCCTGCACTACCAACGGAGCCAAACAGGTGCCCCAATAGACTCCTAACTATAGAGAACAAAATGATGGTTACCAGAGGTGACGTAGGTGGGGGGATGGGTGAAATAGGTGATGAACATTAAAGAGTGCACCTGTTGTGATGAGCATTGGGTGATGTATGGAATTGCTGAACCGCTATATTGGACACCTGATACTAATATCACACTGTATGTTAACTACGCTGGAATTAAAACACACACACACACACACACACAAATAAACACCACCTAATATGTTTAAAAAAATAAAATAAAATGTAGCATAACAGTACCACAAAGAATGGGAAGGAAGAATTGAAAATATACTGTTGTAAGGTCCTTACACAACAAAAGAGATTGTATAAAAAATACTTTAAAGGTAGATTCTGATTAATTAGAGATATATATGGTAAACTCTAGGGTAATTGCTAAAATATGTTTAAGGAGATATAGATAATATTTCATTAGAGGAGATAAAATGGGAAAAAATAATTCTCTCTATGGAAACCTAACATTGGTTTTGCCACATATCCCAATGTATTCATAGAGCAATAGATATAGTAAGTAGCCAGTTTCTCTGAGTTGCACTGAATCCAATCTCTTAAAAAAAAAAAAAAAAAGTACAAAGGAATTAGCCCTATTTTCTTTGCTTCACCTAACATTTTCTTCCATAAGTTTATTTGGTTGTGTCAACATGATAATAGAAGTCAAAAAGCTTCATTATGCTCTCATTCAAACAAAATGCCTAACAGTTAATCATCTGACCATGGAGCTTCTTTCCTCTGTACAAAATTTATCACAGTTTTGTATAAAACACTGCAGGATCATAAGCGACCATTTATAACTGACATATACATACAATGAGCTTATCATCTTAAAAATAGATTTACTCAACTTTCTAAAAGGTGTCTCGTTACATTACAGTTTTTTGAGAAAAGAATACACATTGTTTCACACTTAGTAAAATAAATACTATATCTGTCTTGAAAGAAAGTTATAGGAAAGAATTTAGATCACTGAGAAATATTCAGTCTAGGAATAGAAAATCAATCTAATATTTCAAAAGACAAAACTCCTCATTTTAACAAGCCGCTATTCACATCACGTGGAGAAAAACATAAAAATTAAGCACAGGAAACACAATTACCAGGGGGAATTCAAGAAAAATAAATTTGGGAAACTCATGTAAAGAGACCTCTGCAAGCCTTTACAAAAATAAGTCAGAATAAGTTGTATTATAAATACAAACTCTTACTTTGACATAAATTATCAATGTATAGTTAACAGTTCAGTGAAAACAGAATATATGAAAGGATAGTCTCATTTTAATGTTCATAATAAAGAAGATGTAGGTAAGGAAGCTCAGAGTTACATGCTAGCGAATTCTCTTTGGACAGATGGAGCCCCTGAGGCAGTTAGACTCCATTTCTTCTGCAAGAGGGTGTCTATCTAAGGGCCATGATGGTGCGGCACAAGGGGCTGGATACCACCTGTCCATCACTGAGAGCATCAGGAATGCCCCAGGCAGTGCATGCATTTAGCACAAGCTCTGACGTCTTGGACCCTAAGCAGCAGACACCCAGCTGATACTTGATGTGAATAGAAGTACTCCATTTGGAGGTGGCTTCAGTACACAGTAGATCCCTAAGTAATTTCGACTGCACTATTACTATTTTGAAACTTTGTGATGTATATATAAATGCAACTGCTATATCATCTCAATATCATTCTGAAAACAATGCAAAGACCACGCCATTGAATATATTCATTACGCCTGTACCCGTCTCTAATGTGAAAGGCATTCAATGAAGAAAAGTGTAACATCATTTGAAGATACTGCCAATAAAGTATATGGGAAAAGATACCAAATCTATATAAAAAAATATATTTCTTGATAGAAAACATCTATCTTAAGATAAACTTGGGGAGATAAATTATGTGGAGACAATTTACCAGGGTTAGATAGCTTTAGTTAATAGCTGCTTATGTTCAATTATTAGAAATGGTAAAGTTGGGGAAGAGAGAATAGTGTCTTCTAATTTATCCATTCATTCACTCAAAACACATTATAAATTTTTGTGCCTGTATCTCTGATAGATTGCTATTGATGAAATTTATGTAATAGAGAATTTTATGTAATAGAAAAATAGAGAAATTTATGTAATAGAAAAATTTCAACTAGGTTTTGCTTCCAGAATTGGTAATATAATTGGTAATATAATACCAAACCATCAGACCATGACTATAATGAATATAGTCACATGATTAAGTGAATTTTGCCTCTTTTAGTTCAACAATAGAGTATCAACATGGCCATTTGGCTAACATGTTGATATCACATGTTTATGTATTAGTAAAATATTTTAAAGTGTCATCTGAAACAAAATAAAAAGAAGCAAATGGTTTTTAGTTAGGTTAAACGCTTAATCTCTTCTTAATTCAATGTAACTTCTCCGAATGCCTCCTTGCAGTGAGAAATTCTCCTAAGGTGTATGTTCTCCTCTAAGGCTATGACACTACTGGAAATTACAGAGTAGTTTTTGAAACTGGCTTTTGAGGTTCTAGCTGCCTTGCCTTAGGACAGCATTATGGAGACTTTCTCCTTTGTACCTTTCTACTTGAAGTGAGGCATCTGGATTCTTCTTCTGTCACCATCACTTTGGTGTTCACCCTGCAATTCATTTCTGGATAATTAGGTAATTAGGTAAAGCCTGATACTTCTTTCTTCCTAGATGTCCATTCCAGACTCTTTCCCCTCATAAACAGAACAGTAACAATGAAGGATAAATAAAAAGTATTTACTAAAATTCTTCAAAAAACAAATTCAACTTCATGATAATATTTTTTCTCTGAATAAGATGGCTGATTACATGGGTGGGTAAGCTATAATATCAGTTAACCTCTTTTTACTCTTCTCTCACTTAGGCCATAAGGAATAACAGAGAAAAAAAATTACTAAGTACTTTGTGCTGGGTATTTTATTTTATTTATTTTTTCTTATTGTAGCTTCACAATATCCCATCATTATTTTGCTCACTTTAAGAATAAAGAAATTTCTGTTTGCATTAAGCCTTAGGGAGACATTGATTTTCTATTATATCAACTTTTACTCCATAAGGAATGTATTATTTTAATTATTAATTTTAGAGGGATGATGAACTTCCTACGAAAGAATTATAACTTGGAAAATAATTTGTTTCAGAAGGCAAAGCTTAGTCTAATGAGAGGGCTGATCTAATGACTATGTATAACACTGGCTAGATTAAGATGAATTCCACAACTAATATGCAAAGTCCTTTGCAAGTCAAAAAAACATAAACAAAACAAAAACAAAAACAGGACAGTTTTTCCTGCTGGAAGGGATCAGAAGAGGTTCAAAGGAGGAGATGGTCTTTGGTCTAGGTCTTGAGTGATAGAGAGATTTTTGTTAGGTAAATGTGTGTGGGGGGTAAGGGGAGGCTGGGGAAGTGATGCTGACGAAGCTCTCAGGTGACATTAATGGTAACAAGCACAGACAAGAAGGTGAGGAAGGACAGTATGAATTCAGGGAGGAACATGTAGTTCTTGAAACTGGAATGCAGATTTAGGCTATAAAATGGAGGAAAACGAAGTTGCAAATAGTACTAAGTTTGGACATGGAACCAAATTAAATTGGTAACACTGGAAGCCAATCTTTAGTATTGGTTCTATTGGTATAATGTAAATTTTTTTATTAATCTATCCTCCTAATGGGCGGTGTTAGGTGTTGCAACTCATTCATTATCATCAAGCCAACATTCCAGTGACCTTGACTTACAAGTGGGGACTTTAGTTTGCAACTGGTATGGTGTTCGAAGTTTATTTTTATAGTATACTCAAGACCTTTGCTTATATAATAGTCTTGTTTTGTTTTTCACATCAGTCACAACTTACTGCAGTATTTTATGTACATTCAAGGGCATATTCACAGTATGCAAAAAATATGGTTTTTCTTCTGACATTTATTGCTGTCTGAAAGTTAGATACATTTATGCAGAAATTACAGGTTTTTTCAAAGAAGATATACAGTTTATTGTATTTAAGGACTATGAAAATCTTAGCATAAAATAATTAAGATGGACTAAAAATCATTTTTCCTGGATTTAGAAAAAAATGTTTAGTCTTCATAGATCCAATTCAGTGTGCAGGATTTTATTTCAGAAAAACGCAAATTGCCTTGATTACCAATTATGCAATCGTATTCCTAAATCAGTAGGAGAATTACACCATCTCTGTCAACTCTTGACTTTCATAACACTCCAAATGCTTATTTAAAAGGCTGAATTTTAATCTGTATTTTAGTATTATGATTTTGCTAAATTTAAACAAGTTTTTAAAACCTGTATTTTGCCATTAACTTACATATTTGATCTTAGACATATCAGGAGTTTATACTTAATTACCTTCCCTTACATAATTTTTTAATAAAAATAATAAATACAGAAAAAATACACAATCATTCATGTCTTAAATGTAACTAGAATCTTGTAATGTTACCTATTTAGTAGTTTTTAATATGTCCAGTAAGAAAGGCTTACTTTCGTGTTAAGACTTAAACCTATAGTTCACGATATTTCTTCTTTTATAATGCACATGTTATTTTCCTCCTTTTCATAATAGAGGTTTTTTTTTTTTTTTTAGATTTTTTATTTATTTCTTTGACAGAGAAGGACACAGAGAGAGGGGGAACACAAGCAGAGGGAGTGGGAGAGGGAGAAGCTGGCCTCCCACAGAGCAGGGAGCCCAACGTGGGACTCGATCCCAGGATCCCGGGTTCATGACCTGAGCTGAAAGCAGACACTCAACGACTGAGCCACCCAGGTGCCCCTAATCATAGAGGTTTAAATATAGAAGATTCACTATCTCTCTTATATAGAAATAGAAAAGAAGAAGCATCTAGACATCTTTGGCCAAAGGAGAAAAATCAGGATAGATAGAATTTCTTAGCCATGAGGAATTCTAATATTCCATAGCACAGCAGAACTTTCAAGGCATTTGAAATGCACAGACTTAGGAAATGTCATGAAAATACCATTTCGTGGGCCAATCACATAAAATTACTTGGACAATATTTGTATTACAATTTTCTTTCTGGGGAAGTAGTACATACTGGGCACACAATTTCACAGAGTGCTTTTAATTATACCACTTTGCCTGTGATTGCTGGTATGGAAAATCAAGCTACATATTAAGAGATTGAAAAGTTTTTGTGTGTGTTTTTTTTTTAAAGACCCAAGTATTACTTACTTATCCTTTTCTCCTGGTCTGCAGTTAGGTTAGAAGGGATAATGTATATAGCATTTATTCATTTGACCACCCACGTATTCCCTCCTCCCCTCAGTCGCCTAATACTTATTTAGCATCTACTATGTGCACCAAGCATTGTAAATAAAATGACTGATTCATCTTCATTTTCAAGGAACAAGAGCTCCTTAAAAACACAAAAATATCCTTTATATCCTAACTGTATTTTTATTTACAGTATTCATAAAATATATATTTATGTGATTTCATTTATATAATGCGTACAACTATGCAATTATGTATATGTTTTATTAAAGTTTGCAAAACAAGTCAGTATATATGAACGTATCCTAAGATTTTGACCCATTTTCAAAAAAGAGAATAGTAGGGGGATTGAAAATGTAACCCCTATCTATTGTGTTCACTTATTTTAAACTGTGATGAAAAACTTTAGTGGTGGAGTCTATGACTGCTAATATTTTCAATTTACATTTAAAGAAATAGGAAGTAAAGTTGGCAAAAATTTTATTGTGTTTTCATTTTCTCCCTCTGATGTTAATGAATCAAGCTACTCTTATATGGGCATATTAGGGCAGAAAATTCAAAACTTAAACATTAATAAAAGGAGACAGGAAACTGCCAGTAAAAAAGTATGAAAAAGTAGAAAATTTGTCATCTTCTGAGGAAAGAAAAATCAAACTAGATATGAAAAAAATGACTGTTAGTGCAAAAGTAATGAACAGTGAAACCTAACTATAAGATGTTTAATGCTTGGAATATATAGTGCATCCATTAATATACTTCTCTGACATTAAATATTATAGGTGACTGAGCTAGGTCCTTACACTGTATAAAGTGCTCCCTGAAATTAGGTTTTGAAATGTTCATGAATTCTGTGAAGCCACTGGAATTCATCTGTTTTCTGAAAGTGTTGCAAAGTTCAGCGGTAACCAAACTCTCAGTTCAGTGTTTCCCAAATAAGCTGAAGTTGCTAGTGTAGCTACTTATAGGGCTTCACTTGCTTTGAAAAAGGAGGTAACAGATTGGGAGAGTCAGAATGTGGTATATAAATTCTTCCCATTGCCCACATTGAACCATCCTAGGGTGTGAACTCAGCACCCAAGCTCAGTACATCAACTCCCAAGGCAATGAGAATAAACTGCCTCTCCACATCCCCTAAGCTGACATTATTAAAATATATATCCCGATAGATACATGTTCTCAGAGAATTTGACACCATTGTCTTGGTTATCTGTTCATAGTTTTATAATTTTCACAAAATCTGCCCGTGATTATTTCATGGTAGGCACTGGTAACCCATTTTGAGCAGAAACTTGGAGCAAGTTCTGGGAGTTAAAATTTTATATAAACAGTGTCTATCTCTAGAGAAAGAGTATCATTTTATATAAACAAAGTACTATTGATCAGAAAAGAACTTTTTTGTCCACATCAATGGCTATAACCATTGGGGTATATATGGTTATATTAATAAAATGTAAAAGCACATAACATTTAATATAACATCCTTTCCCTTCCTATATATAGTGGGCACAAATTTCAAAAATGTTTTGTGAGATTAGTGAGGGCAAGAAGCTGTAGACAGACCTGTGAGATTGCTCAGGAGTGTTACTGCTTTGGGTCCCTGCAGTTGTCTATGTACTAGTTGAGGGCAGACCTGTGCAAAAGCTGCCCTCTTCCTGCCAACATTCTTTAAGGCAAAGAGATTCTTAAAGGAAACACCAATTTTCTCCCTTCTAGAGTAGTTCAAACTTTGCAGCCTAGCCTAAGGAGTAGAATCAATCTCAAGATCTCATATTAAAGAATAATGTGGTACTTCTAAAGAAAATGAACACTTAACTCTTTTTTTCCTTTTTTCTCCATTCCACCAATCAATAGGGGATGAAAATGCAAGAATATATTTTACTGCACTCTTCTATTGTAATTGTATACATGAACTTTAAACTTTATGGTGAGACTAACAAAATGAGCTTAGCTTTGTTTGCTTTTCAACACTTACACTTTATAGATTCAATTTTGGCAATTTCCTAGAGCATTGTTATTTATTGTTATTTTATAATATTATAAAAAGAAGTGAATCACGTAAGCGTATTCCATATAGGAGAAAGGTTCGTATGATTCCAAATTTGTTTTTATATGGTTCAACAATTTGAGGATGCAGAATGAAGAATTTAAAACTTGAAAAAACTTAAATATTACCTGTTTACTTTAGCCAGAACAATATATACTCACTCATAACTACATGACCTAGTGCCAATAAGAGACTAAAACCCAGATTCCCCAAACTTCCGTTCTCTGATTGCTTCACTGAATTATGCGGATTGCATTGGCAAAATGTGGAGAGAGATTGCTTGGTTGCATATCCCAGCTTTTCCCACTTACTTTATAACCTTAATGCTGTTAAAAAGCCAGATAATGTCCTTCCCATTTTCAAAACTCTCCAACAGTTTACCTACCATCTCACTCAGAGTAAATACCCAAATCCTCACATGTAAATCCTGCAAGGTCTGCTCTCTCCCAGCTACCTCTCTTCCTTTACCTCTTGCTACTCTTTTCTGATGTAACTAGATAAGCCTCTTCCCTTTGGGTCCTCGCTTGGCCCATCACACCTCTGAATTTGTCTTTTGCTGTTTCCTTTGCCTGTAAGGTGTTTTCCTCTGATTCCTTCCTTCACCAACTGCAGTCTCCCCACATATCAATATCTTCTCTCTGAGGTCTTCTCTGGTACCCTAATCTTATGTGACCCACCACTCCCAACACCCCACCATATCCTCCACATTTACTGTTTTCCTTCCTTGCCTTGTTTTTCTTTAAAGCGCTAATCATCATACACATTCATGAGATGCATGAAACTTATCTGATATACACAGAGTGTGTGTGTGTGTGTGTGTATATATATATATACATAAATATACATATACACGTATATACATATATCTATAAATATACATATATACATAGATCTATAGATATATATATACACACATATATCTATGTATATACATATATATACACAAGAGTATATATACCAGAATGAAACCCTACCCAACCCCCCAGGGTAGGGACTGTTTATTTTTCTGTATTCTGTACATTGTTATGTCCTCTGTGCCTGAAACAGTGTTTGGCATGTAATAGGCAGTCAAGTGTTTGTTGACTATTGAATTTCACACTTCATTTTTCTCAGACCAAACCACCATAAAAAGAAAGAGATAAGCCAATTTCTTCCACCTAATATCTTAAAGGAATTCAGCCTCACTCAAAGCAGTTTAAATCATAATATTACATTTGAATAACTATTCATATTTTTTAAAATCAGATTTTTCTGCAAGATCTTTAAGAGATGACTAGGAGTGCTGACTGGTACATAATCTATGTATCCCACAGTCAGGGTTAATCAGATAATAAAAATCCTGCTCCCCATTTAAACCATAAAATACAAAGCACCTACTCAAGCAGGAGGGGTGTAAATCTAGGAAGCAAGAAAATACAGAATCATAAACCTAGATTTATTAAAACCAAGAGAATACAGAACCATAAAGAAGAGATAAAGAAATTTTTCAGGGGAAATTTATTCAATATTAAGTTCATTCTTTTGCAACCTATTAGTTTTACAATTCAACAAAAGCCTATGTGACATAAGATAATGTAGAGACTAGATTCCTATGTAAGGAACAATTTCAGATGTATATGTTTGAAATGCATATTTTATAAAATATATGTTTTAAAAACTCTATACATGCATGCACACACACACACACACAAAAACACACACTCAAAACCTGTCACATGGGATAAAATCCAAACTCCACAGTTTGGTACACAATATCTTCAAAAGGTGAGCCACTTTCCCCAGTCATATCAACTACTTTTGCTTTACTCACACGAAGGTGCTGATACAGAAAGTATCACAGAGCCCTGGATTTACTGTGACTTCATATTTTCTGAATATATCAGTTCAATGAGATATATCAGAATTAACTTGGCTCTCAGTTTTAATACATAATAATTGTGTGGATTTAGAGGATATAAAAAAGTAAAAGATTCCATCAAGTTTAAAGGTCTTTGAAGTAGAAAAAAAAAAAAAGCACTTATATATCTTAAGGAGTCAAAACATATATAAAATTCAATCAAGTCGTGTATAAATGTGGGAAGGTTACAGACATAATTAGATCAGAGACTCATATCACATAAGCCCTTCCAATTTACAAAGTTATGTTAAAGATGATTTCTAGACCTCAGGATATTCCAATATAATCCTGAACAAAAGCCTGTTAATATCTTAGCTCTGTATCCCCCAAATTGCTCAGGATTACCTTATTATTACTTTAATTGAAAAGATTCTTTCAAACCTAGAGGGATTTCAAATTAATAACAGAAATTTTTAAGAGAATAAAACCAGACATATTAATATCTTGATGTTAGGTATATTACTATTTTATATACTAGTAAAGTAAAATATCTTACTTGCAATATGCCTAATTGGAGGAATATATGACTGAATAACTAATCTAGATGCTATTTTAAAGTAGAAAGTTTATTAAGTTTATTTATTGTATTGAAGCTTATGCACAAACTTAAGAAACCATATATTTATGAATTTATTAGAATACTTGGGACATTTTGTTAATTGTATAACTGAGGTAGAGTATTTGAAAATGTGATCATATAAACTTAACTTACAACTGCAGTTTATAATATTTGAAGGTGTTTAATTAACTCTTTAAATAAGACCAAATATTATTCAAAGTTTTAAAAATGAATATTAAAACAGAAGGAGGATAGTGAGACTGAAAGAAAAAGAGAGACTGATGGCTAAAGGCTTATGAAGTTAAAACCTTAATAAGGAAGTAGATATTTTGATTTCAAACTTTAATAAACTGTACACTAATTTTAAAACCAAAGAAATTCCTAGATCATCTTTTCTGTTCACAGAAACCTCCCTTAAAGGGACCAAAGAGTCATTATGAAATATTCTTTAACTTCCTAATGTGAAGTTATTTCTTTTCCCTATTATTTTTATTTTTATTTTTTTAAAGATTTTATTTATTTATTTGACAGAGAGAGAGAGAGCGATCACAAGTGCACAGAGAGGCAGGCAGAGAGAGAGAGGGGGAAGCAGGCTCCCCGCTGAGGAGAGAGCCCGATGCAGGGCTCGATCCCAGGACCCTGAGATCACGACCCGAGCCGAAGGCAGAGGCTTAACCCACTGAGCCACCCAGGCGCCCCAAGGTTTAATTTTTTTAAAAGCATAAGAGAAGTTTTGCTAATTATTCTATATTTGATTTAAAATTAGCAAGGACATGAAGTATTTATTTAACTGAATTTAACTGAATTAATTGGATCCTTCAACCTGAAACTGTTTTCTGGATAATGTGATGCTCTGCTCTGTCCATAAAATTCTTGCTACCTTTGCTATGGCACCATTTCTTCCTTGTGCCCATCAGGAGTGAGAACCTCCTAGCACTACGACCTGTTCCTTCCTCCCCCCGCCCCCAACCCCATGTTGTACCATCACCAGCTCTCTCTCAGAGATCTCATTTATTCTTTCAGTTTTAACCACTGCCTCTCAAATCAATAACACTACTTCAGCCTTTGCCTTTGAGCTCCAGTGCCACATTTCTGATTACCTGCCAGACATTTCTGTTGAGATTACCTATCTCATCAAGTAATGTGGCTTACAATAAAAAGTCAAAATCATTCCTTCAAAGCCAACGTATTCTGTGGTTTTTTCAATTTCTAGTAGGAGCAGCATTATTCTTCCAGTAACCTACTATTGAAAACTTGGAATCATTATTGCCATCTCTTTCCATCCATTTCCCCACATTCTCAGTGAGTCTTCTTGAGCACTTATTGCTCGATGTATCTGTTCTTTTCTGTCATCCTCTCTACCATCATCATCCCTTCTCCCCTCGCCAGCTTCTGTCACCATAATTCAGGTCCTGATTATCTTCCACATTTAGCAGTTAGCTAATTGTTCTTCCTGAATGTCTTCTTTCACTATCGTAATCTACCTTACATGTAATCTACCTTACATGTTGCTGCCAGGGTGATCTATCAATTTGATCCACATTGTTCTGATCAATCTTAAATACAAATAGAGTCCAAATTCTTTAGCCATAAGTTCCAACATCATGATAACTCCCTAATCTTATTCCCCACTATTTGCTTTCTTGGATGCTCTAATCCAGGAGCGGGCACACTTTTCTTATAAAAGGCCAGAGAGTAAATATTTTAGGCTTTGTGGGTCATACAGTGTATGGTCTCTGTCCCAACTACTCATTACCTTCATTATAGCGCAAAAGCAGCCATTGATAATACATAAACACTTGGATATGGCTTTGTTCCAATAAAACTTAATTTAAAAAAGAAAAAAACAACAGCAATAGATGGGGGTACTGATTTGACAGGAGACAGATAAAGCCCACACCTGTCTCTAATCCAATCAAACTTCTCCCTTTCTTCCGATTCAATTGCCTTCTCATTTACATAGCCTTGTTCACATGTCAAATGCCCCCTCTTTGCTGATTATGGAAATCTTATGCATCTCTTTTTGCCTAATATTCTCTTTGGAAACCTCTCTTAATACTCAATTCTATTTTTCCTCAAAATTTCAGAAGATATTCCTCTCTTTGTTTGTTCATTATTTAAGAAACACTTATTACTCACATGCCAGACACTATTACAGAAACTAATGCTCCAAAGATGAGCAGGCCCTGTAGAACTAAGTCTTGTGGGAATGGAGTGGAGGTGGAGATGAAAGAAGTGGTAAGTTAAAGTGGCTTCATTTTATTTAATAGATGTAATGAAAATATGGATAGCACATTTATACTTGGCTAATATAGTCAATGTGTACCTAAATTTAGAAAGCAATAGTAAAGAATAACTACATTATAGATATATTTTTAAATATCTATATATTTTAAAATTATAGTTATTTTAAAGGTTTTATAACAAACAACTAATAACACTGGAAATATTAACTAAGCAGAAGTGATATTATTTTTTTTAATTGTCAGCTGAAAATTTAAAGCCCAAATGTCTTTTGGTTAGTCATAACAGAATATTATAAATAACAACAAACTACATATATATAGTAAAAAGAAAGATAAGATAAAGTACATCCACTGTTAATCCTCAATTTGCAAGTATGCTAACTTTGTGAGTGCCATGTGTCTATTTATGTCTCACTGTGGCACCATGCTGCTATTTTGCAAGTAAAATTGCTGGACACATTAAATACTTAAAACTTATTTAATAGCAATTCTAAGTTGAAGCAAAATAAAACAAAAGGTTTATTACTAAGCATAGAAAGGGAAGTAGATGTATCTTAAAAACAAAGTAAGTGGTAACTGGATGGCTCAGTCAGTTAAGTGTACACTCTTGATTTTGGCTCAGGTCATGATCTCAGGATTGTGGGATCGAGCCCTGTGTCAGGCTCCCTGTAAAGTGGGGAGCCTACTCGAGATTCTCTCTCTTCTTCTGCCCCCACCCTGCCCTCTCTCTCAAATAAATAAATATTTAAAAAATAAATAAATAACTGTTTTATATACATTAATAATGGGGCCTGTAACATAGCATAAAGACATTTATGGGTATCCACCATCTTTTCCAATAGATCATATGCTTATAGGGAGCAAGGATCATATGGGGTACATTTTGGCATCCATTTTGCTTTTTATAGCATCTTATTGAAAATATTTGCAGATGGTTACAGAAACCAAAGGTTTTAGAGAAATATTTTACTTAATTATAAGGTTTAATTTTTTTTAAGATTTTATTTATTTATTTGACAGAGAGAGATCACAAGTAGGCAGAGAGGCAGGCAGAGAGAGAGGGGGAAGCAGGCTCCCCACTGAGCAGAGAGCCCGATGCAGGGCTCGATCCCAGGACCCTGAGATCATGACCTGAACCGAAGGCAGAGGCTTTAACCCACTGACCCACCCAGGCGCCCCAAGGTTTAATTTTTTTAAAAGCATAAGAGAAGTTTTGCTAATTATTCTATATTTGATTTAAAATTAGCAAGGACATGCAGTACATATAAGAAACTACATATGCTTTAGCAAGGCTGCAGGATACAAGATTATAGACAAAAATCAATTATATTTCTGTATGTTATCAATAAACAATCCAAAACAAAATTAATAAACAATTCCACTTATAATAGTATCAAAAATTATTTATGTGAATTTAATAAGAAAGGTGCAAGACTTGTATGCTGAAAACTACAAAACCGTTGAAGGAAGTTAAAGATCTAAATGTATGGAAAGATAGCACACGTTCATGGATTGGAAGACAATACCTTACAGATAAATACACCCCAATTTGATGTACAGATTCAAAATAATGTCTTTCAGAATCCTAGCTTCCTGTTTCACAGAAATTGACAAGTTGACCTTAACTTTCACTGGAAAATGCAAAACAATCTTGAAAAAGGGCAAAACTGAAGGGCTTACATGTTCCAATTATAAACTTACGGTAGTCAGGATAGTGTGGTATAAGGCCAGACATATAATAGAACAGAGTTAAGGGTCCAGAAAAAACAGATTCACATTTATAATCAATTGTATTTTGACGAAGGAGCCATGGAAATCATTGGGTAAAGAACAGGTTTTTTCAACAAATGACACTGGGACAACTGGATGTCCACATGCACAAGAATAAAGTTTGGCCTCTCCTTCACATAACATATAATCATTAACTGCAAATGGATCATAGGCCTAAATGTAAGAAGCTAACATTGTAAGAAAACTTATGAGTAAATTAGTGATATTGGCTAGATAATGGTCACTAAAAGATGCAAATCAAAATGCAATGAGATATCACCTGGCACCCACTAGGATTGTAATAATAATGGTAATAATAATATAGACAATAACTAGTCTTGGTGAGGATGTGAAGAAATTGAACCCTCATACGTTGCTGATGGGGATGTTAAAATAGTATAGTCACTTTGGAAAACAGTTGGGTAGTCCTCAAAATGTTAAACATAGAGCTGTTATATGAACAACCAATTCTACTCCTAGTTGTGTATCCAAGAGAAAAGAAAAAAATATGGTCACATGAAACTAGTACATAAAAGTTCATAGCAGCATTATTCACAATAGCCAAAAAGTGGAAACAAACCAAATGTCCATCAACTGATTAATGGATAAGCAAATGTGGTATATCCAGACAGTGGGCTATTATTTACCAATAAAAAGGAATGAAATAACCATCCATGCTATAACAGGGATGAGTCTTGAAAGCATAATGCTAAATGAAAGAGGTCAATCATGAAAGCTCATATATCGCATATTTCCATTTATGTGAAATGTACAGAATAGGCAAACAGACACAGAGAGAAAGTAGATTAGCAGTTGCCAGAGTTTGAGGGAAGGGAGAAATGGGGAGTGATTGCTATTGGTACAGAGTTTCTTTATGGGGGGTGATTAAAATGTCCTTAAAATAGATAATGGCGAGGGTTGGACAATTCTGCGAATACACTAAAGCCACTGAATTTTACACTTCCAGAGGGTATAAATATCATGGTATTTGAATTATAACTCAATAAAGCTGTTATATTTTTAAAAATCTGAAGTTGATTCAGAAAATGGAATAGCTTCTTTTTCAGAAAAATAACAAACAAAATAAAATCTCAGACTAGACTTTGTGGCACATACACAATGTTTTTTTTCTGAAAAGCTAAATTATTCTCAAGATTCTAGCCCTGCAGCAGGAGCCAGCTTTTATGCACAGCCAGCCTTCCTACCAAAGAAATATATTCTTAGAATAGCTTCAAAGTTTTCTAGTTCCTTCTTGTACATGGAAGCCAGAGCAAAGAAGGTACTCATTTCTCTCACTCATGAGAATTTTATGTTTCTGTGACCATTCCTAAAATTCTACGGTGGAGCTAAAACCTTATAAAACTGGAAAGTGATGTGAAATGAAATTCATGGATTCTCCAAACTCTCACTTTTGTCAAGACTGTTTACTTCTTTTCTTTAAGTCTGCTAGTGATATTACTGAGAAGTTACAGTAATAAATAACATTCAAGTTGCCTTTCAATTTTTCCCATTTCCTCAAATTCAGTCTTGTAATTCTGAGTAATAATTGCAGGACTGAAGATGTTACTTCGTGCCAATTTGTATATCAAGCACTCTATATAAAAGTGAACAAAACAATAATAGACCCTGTTTTTAACGGCTTAAAGTTCAGTGAGAGCACCAGGTGTTGTATGGAAGTGTTGAATCACTAATTGTATTACTGAAACTGATACTATGCTGTATGTTAACTAACTTGAATTTAAAGAAAAACTTAAAGTTTAGTGAAAGAAATAACCACATAACCAATGATCACATAAACACATAAATAAATGTATAATCACAATTTCCAATAAATGCTACAGACAAAATATGTAGCATTCAGTGAAAGCTGATAAGAGGGTGAAAAGATAGAGTGAGCTACAAGGGTGGCCAAGGATTACTTGTAACAGTAATGAGGTAAAGGATTTCATATTTCACAACATTGGGAATGAAGAATATCCTTGGACGTAAAGAGCTAACTTTTTTTTTTTCCCAAAAAGGTCTTCTGTTATAAATTGTTATAAATTGCCAGCTTGGAGCTAGCTAAGGACTGTCTATGGAAACAAAATTGAAAGACAACAACACTTGTCTCTATCTCCACAACCATCCTAGTTCTTGCCTGGACTATTGCAATAGCTTCCATAACAGTCTTCCCGCTCCAACCATTGCCTGCTAGAGTCTATCCCTACATATTAGCCAGAATGTCTGTTAAAAGAAAGAAAAAAAGGAAAAAAGAAAGGTGAGTTAGGCAAAATTACACCTCTGCTGAAACCATTAAAATGGCCTCCTATTATATTTGTAGTGAAATCAAATTCCTTACCTGGTCTTAAAAGGTCTTGCTCATTCTGTTCCAGCCACAGTGGCCTCTGCCAGTAAGCATCTCTCCTCTCAGGTCCTATAACCTACACAACATACATCAACTCTCACTCTTATCTGTCCCTATCCCTCATATCCTGCTTTATTTATATTTTCACAAAATTTGCCACCTGATGGATCATTAAATTTGTTTGTTCTATTTATTCTTTGCTTGCTCCTCTGTATTAGAATGGAAGTTCCATGAGAGTAATGAAATTCTCTGATTTTTTCCATAATGAATCCCCAACAATATCTGGTACGTGGAAGATCAATAATTTTTACTGAATGAATTAATGGAAACGGCTTTTAGGGAAATTGCAAAGGCTACTTCTTATATAAGGAGCTGTGCTCTTAGGTAAGATTTAAAGACAGTATATGTAGGTTCTGGTCCTAACTTCAAAACCTACTCCAACATGCGTAGTATCTTGGATATGTCACTAGAAAATGCAAATCAAAATACAATGAGATATCACCTGGCACTCACTAGGATTGTAATAATAATGGTAATAATAATATTGGTAATAATGGTAATAATAATATAGACAATAGATTATTCTTCAGGTTATTCTTCAGTAAAATAGAGAAACTTATTTCTGTTCTATTTTCAGGATATGTATTCAAATAAATGAATGTATGTGAAATTATAAAATACTACTAAGAGATAAAATGTGATTATTAGTCTGTGCCTTCCTTGGTCAGATTATAAAAATTAGATAATTATTGATGTTGAGTTTTGTAAATTTAGATTGCATAGGCAATGCTCATAGAGCACAATTAAAAACCTTATTTTTTTGTGTCTCACAATCCTTTTAAACTCATTCTACAGACTTATGTTCCCTTATTCTCAGATAAAATTCAGACAGGACCCGTGATTTCTCTGTTTATTCTTTTTTTTTTCCCCAAATACTTTTATTTTATTTTTCAATGTTACAAGACTCACTGTTCATGTACCACACCCAGTGCTCCATGCAATAAACTGACTTGTCGTCACATTCTTAATTCAGTAATTTAAAAATCTCTAGCCTTAGTGAAAATTCAAACTCGATACCGATTAGATATTGAAGTTTCCCCCTTCCTCCAACTTGCAGGTAGGATATATATATAGCTGAGGACATTTAGTTGACTTTTTTTTTCTCATTCTCTGACCATCTATTTTATGACTTCTGCTCCCTTGGTTTCCTAACTGGTATTTCTGGCTCCTTCACAGTTGAAGCACAGGAAGGCAGAAGAGGAAAAAGAAAGGGAAGAAAGTTATTTCTTATTGTTCCTGGTCCTGGATATACAACTTTCATGGATTCTCTGGAAACCACAACACTTACCCTTTCTCTTTCTAACACACGTATTTTCGTGGATGTTCCTATCACACAGAATTCATAACTGTTCTCACTGATTGCTAGCGTCTTCCCCAGTTCCTAGGAATCTCGTGGTACCTCCAGATTCTCTAGCAAATTCTCTCCAGCAAGATCTATTTGTTACCATATATGGCCTTTAGAATGGGACCTGAGATGACCTAGACAAGATATTCTACCTTGTATGGCTGATATCTAGTCCACAGGACACATGCATAATTTGCCTTATGAACGTAGGGCGTTCAAATTACATAATGTAGCATCAGTCTCCTTCAATCAGCTCTCAAAGTACTAGCAAATTAGTTACTCATGATTAAGGAGCATGGATCAGTCATTAGGTCTCTGTCCTTCAACCTACAGGAAATACATATCCCATTTTCCAGTGAGACTTCCTTATACCCTCTCTCTTGACTGAGGTGGAGGCTGAAATCTTTTCCAACTCTCTGTGGTGAAAGTTGGGTGGGTGGGGTGCTACAGGAGAAGGACTCATAGCAACCTAAGAGCTCTCTCTACAGAAATCTTCTTCAAAACCCCTAACTTCCAACACACTTATAACCCTATTTAAGTAGGGCATTAAAGAATTTAAGTTATTGTTCCCTCTGGCAAATTTTTGTTTTGGCATTGTATCTATTTTGGAATGTCATCTGTATTGTATCTTGATGCCACAAAAAAACTTTTCAATTCACCATCCTGTTACATTTTTATTAAAAAATTACTGCAGCCTCCAGTGTATGTGTGTAGATAGATAGATTAAGCCCTCTCTGCCTTGGAATAGTTTTTACTGTGGTTTTCTAGCTGATCTCTTTGCCTATTGTTTTTTTCTTCCTCAACTACATTTTGCTAGAAAGTCAAGTTCCTTAAATATTACTCTATGCAAGAAACACTCACTTAGAGGGTTTTAATAGCTTCACTTGCTTACTGGGGGGGGGGGGGGATCTGAATGCTTCAGCATCCTGCTGTGCCTACCTTCTTTGAGGGTGAAACAGAAGCTGATTATGGCAAAGGCATCATTCCTAAAGGACTATAGAAATCATATGTAAATCTCGGAACGCCTGGGAAATAGGAAAAAGAGGCTTTCACTTTGAATGGCAACAACTTCTTCCTATTTGACAGTGTGCTGAGAAGCAGCCCAGGATGTGATCTTCTTCATCATTGTCAATCTGCCCAAGAGAGAACAGATCTTTCTTTTCTACATACTTGAGTCCCTGAAGGGATACTTGATTGAAATTTGGGATCTAAGTTGTATTGAATTCCCTGCTTTAGTGCTGCTTATGACTACATCCCCCAGATAGTTTTTCAAGGGAGAGTACTTAGTGAGACCTATTGCCTCAGTAGAATTTACAATAATAATAATAGTGTTGTTTTTACAATAAAAAACAACACTGAATGTCCATAACTTCACCTCGTCCCAGAAAATTATACCTCTTTAAACTCCTTCCCAACTGTAAGTTTAGATTGTCAGTTGCCACTCAGTAATATTTGATTTTATTTAACTTGTTATTTGTCTTGATTCTTCAGTGAGCTTTGTCCATCTTTTTTTTTTTTTAAAGATTTTATTTATTTGTTTGACACAGAGAGAGAGAGATCACAAGTAGGCAGAGAGGCAGGCAGAAAGAGAGGGGGAAGCAGGCTCTCCGCTGAGCAGAGAGCCCAATGAGGGGCTCGATCCCAGGACCCTGAGATCATGACCTGAGCCGAAGGCAGAGGCTTTAACCACTGAGCTACCCAGGCACCCCCCGAGCTTTGTCCATCTTTATGTGAACTTTCTGCACCCAAATATTGGCACTCTCGCTCTGTGCTCTCTCTCTCTCCCAGATAAATAAATAAAATCTTTTTTTTTAAGGATTTTATTTATTTACCTGGGAGAGAGAGCACACAAACAGGGGGAGGGGCTAAGGGAGAGGGTGAAGCAGGCTCCCCACCTAGTAGGGAGCCCCTAATGGAGCTAAATCCCAGGACCCTGGGATCATGACCTGAGCCAAAGGTAGACACTTAACTGACTGAGCCACCCAGTCTCCCCAATAAATAAAATCTTTAAAAAAAACTTTAAAAAAAGAATAGCTCAGTCAATACAGGCTAGGTCTTCTAATTTCAGATGATGGAATTTAATTGGCTGCTAAGTTAGGCCACGGCTCCTCAACATTGGGTTAGTGGTTTTCTGCACAGTAGAATTATCCAGAAAGCTTTTTAAAAAAGCCAGGTCGCATCCCCAGAGACTCTGATTTAATTGATTTGGGTTGGTAAGCAGGTACTGGGTATTTTTTTTAACAACTCTCAAGTGATTATAAGGTCCAAGAAAGCTTAAGAACCACTGCACTGGGCTGGCCATAAATTTATTTTAGACATGGAAATTCTAGCATCTTCCTAGAGTTGACTAAAATTATCCTGCATAATGTCTGGATGTGACCCTGAATTAAAAGATACTGACATGCTAATTTTTCTTCTTGATTTCAAAATTATATATCTGTAGAAATATGGTTTCAGGAAATAGATTCCATCATTATCATAATTTTATGATGTTCAGTCATAAAACTTGTATTTCTCCTCATCAGTTGAAAATAGGAACAGGAAAGGGAGAACCATTCACTCAGTTCTCCATCAATCTAACAGAACACGGGCTCTGAAGATCATGCAACAAGCGATTCTTTCTTCTTTTTTAAATTCAGCTCTTTGAGAAGATGGATGTGCTTCAGCTCAGTGCTTTTATATTTTTCTCACCAAGATACCAGCTGCCAGTTTAGATATCTGGCTGTAATTTAGTAAGTTGTTGGCCTTTCTTTATCCTATGTATTAATTTGCATAATTATATCTTCTATGCTTCCCCCAGCCTAACTTAGGTAAAACATAACATACAAAAGGTGAAGGAACTACCTTATGAAATCTGTATCTCATTAAAATCTATTTTTATTTCACCAAAATTATGGGAGGCCTTATTTCAGCTAACGATATAGTGCTGTATTGTCTTAGATTCACCCTACCCTAAAGCTGAATTTATCTTATCCTATAGTTCTTATTTGTTTGTTCTTGTTCCTTGCTTTTATGAACTGAATACTTGTATTCCCCCCAAAATTCATATGGGGAAGCCAAATGTGACTATATTGGGAGATAAGGCCTATGAGGAGGTGGTAAAGGTTAGATGAGGTCATAAGGGTGGGGCTCTGATCTGGTAGGATTGGTATCCTTATAAGAAGAAACACCAGAACATGCTTTCTCTCTTTCTCTCACTCAATCCCTTGCTCCCAACAAAGAAGTCATGTGGGTACACAGTGAGAAGGCAGCTGTCTGCACCCCAAAAGGAGAACTCTCACCAGACACCAACTCTTCTGGCACATTGATGTTGGACTTCCCAACTTCCAAAACTGTGAGAAAACAAATTTCTGTTTTCTAAGCCACCCAATCTCTCTATCTCATATATGGGAAATGTATATAAATAGAAGCCATCTCTCATGATATGATGTTTAGAAAAGTTAAGAATACCTAGCTAGAGCTTAATAAACTTTCCTATTATTGTTATTATAATTTATTGATGGAATGAACATGATCTAAACAGCAGAAGTGATGGTAGGATTTCAAGGGCTATTCCTGAAATAGATTTAGAAGGGAAGTCTCCTTTTATCCATAAATTACAAACTTCTTGCCAAATGTACTGGATCATTTAGGAATAAAACACCATTTGCAATCTCTCTATGCCCCTCTCCTTCTCTCTGAGTGTCAACTTTTTTCTGTTAGTCTGGTTATCTCCAAGAAATAGGACCGCAGTCACCTCTGGGCTTTTATTCTTAAAGCTTAGTATCAAAAGGGAGGGGATCCTGTTCTCACAGGTTTCCCTTATAAAAATGCTGGGAAAGGATTCTGGTTGATACGCCTTGGCTGAGATGTTTATTACTGGACCATGGTATCTATGAGGTTGGTATGAGGGATGCCATGATTGGTCCAGTTTAGGTCATAAGCCCAAATCTTTACTCTGTGTGTGTGTGTGTGTGTGTGTGTGTGTGTGTGTGTGTGTGTGTGAAAGAGAGAGAGAGAAAGAAAGATAATAGATGGCATGTTCTGGATATATAAAACAACACAGGTGGCTCATGTACTATGCCTAGAGATGATATTGTTTTTCTCTCTTCTATAACACTGTTACAGATTACATTTTAGTTAGCCCTCTATAGAATGAGTATTTCATACAGTTTCTAAATTAATCACTTCCCACTCATTTGATAAAGTGGTTCTTCAGAGCGTTCCCAACATAGTTGAATAGATGAGATTAGAGAGTTAAGTAAAATTAAATGAATGATTTTCCTAAATCTTGAATGTAGAAGATAGCACCTGTCCTCCAACTGTTGTAAATGGATTTTTCAGTAAATAGAGACAAGTTTCTACATGTTCCAACTGTAGACAAATATGGACTTTATCTTTCTAGTTCCTGATTCAACAGTGATACTTAAAGCCCGAAAGAGCTTTGAACACTTTCATGAGGGAACAGACAAAATGGAATCCTAAAGAGACTACCAGGAATTTATGTAATTTTAATTTTATTGAACTTTTTAAATCATAATCAAATTTAAACACAGGTCCTTGCATGGGACTTAGAACTAATAATCAGAATAAATACAGGCACTAAAAGCATGTCTCCAGGGAAAAAAAAAATTGTGGAACACAGAAACCAGAGGTCAACTGTGAAGCTTATTTCTCCAGGGTTTTCCATGCGTAGGATAAATGGTTTAGGTTTGATATCCTCAAGAGAGTTTTCAATTTAAGGCTTAAAAGTATTTCCTCCTATAGCTTGTTTCATTAGAAAGCTTAACTTCAAATAAAAATTAAGATTATTTTTACCACTGTTTAAAGGCTCAAGGGATCTAAACTCATCTTGTTAACCATAATTTTGCTATGACCTTACCCAGATAAGATCACATTATAATCTCTGTCAAATAAAGAAGATTCCTGAAAATGACAGAAGCATTACTAAGTTTATAAATTACTTAAACTACTGGGGTCTTAGCACCATATTTAATGAATAATAATTGGATGTATTTCATTCAGTATTGCATGTGGTAAAAATTATAAATAAGCCCAAAATAATAACATTTTATTTACACATTTCAATGACTTCTCCTGGGTCTTTGAATCTATGCACAAAAATTTTCTGCACTAAATTTGAGTTTTACATAGCATGTCTATTATTAGCTGCCTGAATGTAACCTGAATTTTAACAACATTGCAAAAGACAAGTTCACCACAGATCAAATAATAATTTTAAGCGACACAAAACAGGACTCTCTCTTCTCAACTGCCTAAGAACAAACAAATTCATTTTAATGAACTGAAATCACTTTTAGCTGACTTTTATGTTCCCATTACATAGCCATTAAGGTGATAAGTCTGTTTCTCTGTAATGATGTAGAGTCATTGTCACAAGGACAGAATGGTTGGTTTATTACAAAGATTTTTATCTGAATAGTTGTTTCTGACATTGCCTTTTCAAATTACTGACTCCAACACCTAAAAAGGATATGGAAATGAAAATCTGTAAGATTTAAAAACCAGGACCACCATTCAGCTGGACTCTGAGAAGATGATCCACTAATTATAAGGCAAATGAAATTGGATTGAGGAACATACACATGAAGGCAGGTCAAATTATCTATTTAATCCTAATATGATATATTAGGATTTAAGCATATTTAAAATGTAATACACAATTTTTTAAGGCATCACAAATCAATGGGAAGGGGTGAATTTTTGACTATATAGAAAATTGTTCAACTACTTTGAACAAAATATTAATTTAGTTTCATAGAATACATACCAAAAAATTCAGATGGATTGAAAAGATAATTGTAGATACTCAAACCTTATAAAAGGGGTTGTGGAGGAAGCAAGACAGTGTAAGTCTGATTTCTTGCTGGGAAAGGCTTTCACGTTTAAACATTAGGATAAGAAAGCATAAGGAAAGGAATTTGACTGTATTAAAATTACAACTTTCTGCAAGTCAAAACAAAATAAATTAAAAAGCAAGTCCTCCATTAGAGAAATATTATTAAAAAATTGACAAAGAGTAAAAAGCCTTAGAGTGGAAAGTTCTAACAAAAACTGATAAAAATACTATGCTTGCAAAATATAAATGAGAGAGGAATATGCATAACTAAAAAAAGAAGAAAATGTATGCTTATTTGACACTAATAATAATAGAAACGCAAATTGATTTCATTTTTTCCCCTACAGTTATCAAGAGTTTACAACAAAGTGACTCCTTAGTACTGACAGGTGGACTGAAGAGGCACAGTTCTGTAAATAGCCACCCTCATATAACTGCTGGTGGTATGGGAAACATTTTGAAAAAAAGAAAAAGCTGGAAAAAATATAAAAAGCTTTAAAAAAGTGCTATACACTTTAGTGTAGCAACTTCATTTTTAGAAACCTATTTATTATAACACTAAAAGGGTGAAAATGGAAAAAACCTAAATATTAAAAACAGGGATATTTGCATAATTTAAGTTATGACCATAATATACATCCATACAAGTTTGTAAAATATAATAAGGGAAATCCACCAAAATATTAACAGGGATATTTTTCAGAGTAAGATTATGGATGATTTTTCTTATTTTCCAAGTTTTCTACAAGGAATAGATAATTCTTATATAATTGGACAAAAACAAATGATTTAAAATTCCCTGTAAATTGAAGTGGGGTATATACGTGTATAATTATTTGAAGAACATTCAAGTTCAAGGTATTTTATGTTTCCTTCTTGAATCAGCCTGGGACCTTAAAAGACTATGTATTTGGATTACAATCCCTAATACCCTCCAGAATTGCCTTTTTGGGCATTCATAGTTATGTTATCAGCTTTTATCAAAAGATTATTTCAAAACAGCCATATTTATATTTGGTTTACAAATATAGATATTGAGGAGGATAAAGTCCTCTGTGAGACACTGCTTTTAAAAGGGAATGCTAAGAAGGGGGACTAGTCTGTTTTATTACCCCAATAATAATAAGACCTGTGCAACTGGCCATGTCTTTTTGGGCTTCTAAGAGACTAGAACTAAATTCTTGAGCTCAAGTACCTTAGTGATATTAGTTGACTTTAGTGTACTTTGATATTTTTGTTTCTTAGTTTTCCTTTATTAGATACACTTAGTTCTGATACATTTTTTGCTAATTATTATTCATTTTAATATTTTAATACATATTTTATTCTTTCACTTCATCTTGAGCCCTTTGTGGAAGAATCCAGAAGCTGTATAAATAACATCAGAAAACTATGATTTGGCCCTTTGCCTGTTTTGTATGCAGTCTTGAGCTAAGAATGTTTTACATTTTTAAAGAATTATTAAAAAAATACATACATATATATATCATAAGAAAAGACTATGCAACAGAGACCATAAATGGCTCATAAGGCCTAAAATATTTACAGAGAAAGTCTGCAAACCTCTGGATTAGATAGATGGCTAGTGGGTAGTCAGCTATATTTTTAGAGTATCTCTGAAAATTCTCCACAATAGGAATATATGTACTCTTCTTCAAGCTTCTCTTTTAATATAAGCATTTGTTCAATTTACTATAATCAATATATTCAAGCTTATATTCAAGACTTGGCTCCTTAAACATGTCATGTTCACTCTTACCTTTTTACTCTCTGTATATAATTTATTCCATTTGGAACTTTCCTTCACCCTTTCCTCTATCATTCCCTGATACACCTGGCAATCCCAGATTTAGTGATCGCTAAGCTATGGAATCTCACATAGAATTCATCCCTGTAATATGACATTTACAAGACCCTCTCACTAATATTGACATGTCTAGTCCCACAAAGAGGCTGAAAAACATTTAGGTGTAGTGATCACATTTTTCTTTTATCCAAATACTTTTAAGCTTTCTATAAGTCAGTGTTTCTTAGTGTGGTGGGTCTGTAGACACCAGCTTGTTAGAAATACAAATTTTGAGCTCCTCTTTTTTTTTTTTTTAAGATTTATTTATTTGACAGAGAGAGAGCACAAGCAGGGTAAGCAGGAGAGGGAGAAGCAGGCTCCCTCCCTGCTGAATAGAGAGTTGGATGTGGGGCTCAATCCTAGAACCCTGGGATCATGACCTGACCTAAGACAGATACTTAACCAACTGAGCCACCCAGGTGCCCCCAGATTTTGAGCTCCTCTTGAAAGTACTCAGTTGGGGCCTGAGGACTGAAGTTTTTAAAAGGCATCACAGGTGATTCTTTAACTAAAATTTGAAAAGATAAATATTTGTTGATTCACTATATATATATATACTGTGTCAGTGCATAATTAGTCCCAGTCCCAGGAATCTGTGATGAACAGGATGCTCAATCTGTTACCGATCATTCATTATTCTCAAGCACAAATACCTACTCTTAGACCACAGAACTGTGTGCTGGTCAGGCCTTGGTGGTGGTCTTTTTGCTTCTACAAGCCAACATTTCAGTTAAGACAAGCCCAGGATGTCAACCACTGAGTTTAGTTAAGATCTCTGCAGTGCAATTCTTGCTACCTTGTGTACTCTGTATTTCTGTATTTATACTAAGAGGATTTCAGGAAACACAGTTTATAATCCAATTCATTCAACTACGCAAGTGAACCAGAAACCCCATAATAATCCTATAATCAATCTATTAGAGCAGTAGGATTTCTGCCCCTCAAGTACAAACCAGTATTCATGACCACCATATTGTAAGACTATTAGGTTACAAAACAATGATTTATATTTTCAGTATTTGCGAAAAACAAAAGTCACAACATAAAACTGTAATATTTTGAGTATAAGTAACAGTTGATGCTCCAATTCCTCTTCCCTTTTGCTTTACTTAAATTTACTCAAATTATTTAATGTAGTGGTGTGTAAAGGCTGTCTCCCTTTAAGTTGCTAATTTCTAAGAAATAAGGAAACATCTAGATAAGTTTTTCTTATGTCATTTTAATATTCTATTATTTCTATTCATGATAGGGTTTTTATGGCTTTTAAAAAATATTATAGGCAATGTGCCTAAAAGATGTGTTCTGATTATTAAATTTGATATCATATAATAGATTTCATCAGTTCTTCTTATACAGATAATATAGAGAATAAAAAAGCAATTGAAACTATGAAGAAAATTTTATTTTCAAAATATAGTAAAATAAGATTGATTTTGTATAAACCTCATGGACTTACAGTTGATCAGACATGCTAGGGAGAATCACCCTCTCAAGTGTCACGAAGTATCAAAACTTTTTATAACATAATTCTAAAGTAATCATGCATTATATATAACAAAATGACAAAGTGAGAATAATTTAAAAGCTAACTTCGGTTTGTACAAACACATCCTACATAAAATTAATTCACCTAAGTCTTCTCACATAAACCAATAAAGAAAACTATAAACTTTAATATCTCATGGGCAATGTGTTATCTTTGGAAAAAACAATCTATCACCCTTCTCATTCATTCAACTGTGCTTTACTAATGATAATGGCAGCAGAAATGTAGATATTTTTAATGCATACCTTAAATTACTTAGATAATACTAAATATGGCCATTTCAGAGAATTAAGAAAACAACTAGAATCCCAGAAGAGTGATGATATGCAAGTATAAAAGAACTATTTAGTCTAATTCCCATTATAAAATTAATGGGAAAACATATGATCATTACATTCACATTCCTTGGTAAAACACGAGGTAAAATATGTAACTGGATGTCTTAGTTATTTTCTTCATATGTTTATATACATATGGATAATCAAAGACTTTGCATACAAATTAAAAATATAAGTTTTGATGATCAAAGATATTTTATTTATTTATTTAGGTCTGCAATTAAACAAACTTTTCTAAACTTCTACTGAAGTATTATTGATGCAGTACAAAGTGCATATTTTTAGAGTGTACTCATTGATATCCTCTTTAGGGCACTAGAAAACTAGCCGGTGAGAGGTCAAATACTCTGGGAGATTAGTGCCTAATTATGATTAATATGGAGCTATCTATGTATTTATGGCAATATCAATTAATTGATAATCTATTGACAAATTCTATTCACAGTTGTTTTTTTTAACTTTTTTTTGAGTATAGTTGACACACAGTACTACATTAGTTTCAGGTATACAACACGGTGATTCAACAAGATTATACATTATGCTGTGATCATCACAAGTGTAGCTACAATCTGTTCCCATACATTGCTACTACAATATATCAACTATATTCATTATATTATGCCTTTTATTCCTATGATTTATTCATTCCATAACTGAAAGCCTATATCTCCTACTCCCCTTCACCCATTTTGCCCATCCCCCACCCCCCTCCTGTCTGGCAACTATCAGTTTGCTCTCTGTATTTTTCAGTCTGATTCTGCTTTTTGTTTGTTCGTTTGTTTTGTTTTTATTTTTAGAATCAACTTATGAGTGAAATCATGCAGAATTTGTCTTTCTCTGACTAATTTCACTTTGCATAATACCCTCTACATGAGTAAAAGGAACAAAATAATAAAAATTCAGAGCAGAAATAAATGACATAGATAATAAGAAAAGGAAAAAAATCAATAAAACCAAGAGCTGGTTCTTTGAAAAGATAAATAAAATTGATAAACCCTTAGCCAGACTCATCAAAGAAAAAAAAGGAAAAGATCTAAATAAATAAAATTAGAAATGAGACAAGAGAATTAACAACTGACACCACAGAAATACAAAGAATTATAAAAGACTAACATAAAAAATTATATGCCAATGAATTGGAAAACATAAAAGAAATGGATACAAATCCAAGAAACATACAATCTGCCAAAACAGAACCAAGAAGAAATAAAAAATCTGAACAGACTGTTTGAATCAGTAATAAATTGAATCAGTAATAAAACAAAATTGAATCAGTAAAAAAACAAAACAAAATTAAAACTATCAAAAAATTAAAGGCCACAACCAGATGGATTCACAGGCGAATTCTCCTGAACATTTAAAGAAAAATTAATACATATTCTCAAACTATTGCAAAAGAAATCAAGAAGAAAGGAAAGCTTCCAAATACATTCAATGAGGCCCGCATTATCCTGATACCAAAACCAAACAAAAGCACCAACAAAACAAAACAAAACAAAACAAAACAAAACTACAGCCAATATCCCTGATGAAAATAGATGCAAAAAATCCTCAAAAAAAATTAGCAAACCAAATACAACAATACAATACATTAAAAAGGTCATTTGCCATGATCAAGTGGAATTTATTTCAGGGATTCAAGGATGGTTCAATATTCACAAATCAATCAACATGGTATGTCACATTAACAAAACAAAGCATAAAATCATATGATTATCCCAATAGATACAGAAAAAGCATTTGAAAAAATTTAGTATCGAGGAGGAGCAAGATGGTGGAGGAGTAGGAGGCTGAGATAGTATCAGATCGCAGAAGTTCAGCTAGATAGTTATCAAACCACTCTAAACACCTACAAACTCAACAGGAAATAGAAGAGAAGAAGAACAGCAATTCTAGGAACAGAAAATCAACCACTTTCCAGAAGGTAGGATGTGTGGAAAAGTGAATCCAAAGCTACGGGAAGATAAACCGCGGAGGGAGGGGCTGGCTCCCGGCAAGCAGCAGAACAGCGGAGCACAAAATTGGAACTTTTACAAGTATGCTCCACTAAGGGTCATCTCCAAAGGCTAAGGGGTGGGTGGAGCCCTCACGGGGACAGTGTGGTTTCAGGACCCATGGGGTCGCAGAAAGACCGGGGGTCTCTGAGGGTGGCAGAATTCCCAGATATCAGAGTGGGGAAGCCAACGGCAGAGATGGAGCCAAGCAGTGGGCTACCAGCTCGCGCTTACCTTAAACCATGATCTGAGGCACAGTCAGGCCACTGCTCTTTGAGCAGGGACCCCACAAGGGGAAGATCTGGAGAGACCCCTTCCTTCCTCCTTGGGGAGGAGCAGCACGGGACTGCGCTGCAAGAATCTACTGGATTTGGAGACTTCAGGCTGGACCAAGTGCCAGAGATAGAAGCGCTCGGTCACGGGCTAGGTGAGCTCAGAGTGTGGCTGGAGACCAGGGAGACGGGAGTGATTGACTGCTTTTCTCTGCAGGCACACTGAGGAGTGGGGCCCCAAGCTCTTGGCTCCAATGGGCTGGAGATTGGGAGGCTGCCATTTTCATTCCCATCCTCCAAAGCTGTAAAGAAAGCATTCAGGGAACAAAAGCTCCTGAGAGTGAACCCAAGCAGATTACTTAGCCCAGCCCCTGGCAAGAGCAATGTTATTCTGCCTCAGGCAAAGACATTCGAGAATCACTGCAACAGACCCCTCTCCCAGAAGATCAGGAAGAATATCCAGCCAAGACCAAGTTCATCGATCAGTGAAAACTGCAGAACTCCAGAGTTAGGAAAAAGCAACACATAGAATACATGGCTTTCTTTCCCATGATCCTTTAGTCTTTCAGAGTTAAATTTTTTAAATTTTATTTTTTTCTTATTGTATTTTTTTATTTTTTCCTCTTTCCTATTTTAACATTTTTTAACTAGTATCTTATCAATACCTTTTTAAAAATTTTTCTAATTTTCACTGTTACATTCATATCTTATCCCCTCATTGTATTTAACCTTATTTTTTTGTATACATATAGGGCTTTATTTTTTCTTTAAAATTTTGGGATATAATTTCTTCTAATAGATCAAAATATACCCTAAATCTAGCACACGGCTTGGTTCTAGTCTCCAGTCACATTCTTTCCTCTTTTATTCTTTTTTTCTCTATTTTCAACCAACCTCTAATCAATCCCTTTTTTAGATTCTTTTTTAATTTTCATCTTTAAACTCATATTCCATCCTTTCATAGTGTTTACCCTTATTTTTGTATATTCATAAGTTTTTCTTTCTTTAAAATTTTGGGAGGTAGTTTCTTCTAACAGACCAAAAATACCCAAAATCAGGTGTAGGGCTCTGTTCTATTCACAAGTCTAATATATATAT